>CM066994.1:86122870-86585370 GCA_033977485.1 Hydrangea macrophylla
ATTGATAGTGATGGTTTCACACATATAAATTTTTTTACTTTGTTTCTTCCTCTTTCTTTCTCTCTCTCAGCTGCTCTCAAAGTCTAAAGGTGTCAGAAGGTAGAGAAAAATGAGACCGCGAAATTTACCAATCGCATGCCCAGCTGACGAATGCAATGATGATTTTACTCTCGAAATTCATCTATAAATTGAGAGCCAGCAAGAAGCTCCAAACACACAGCTTCACAATCACAGTTTGGAGAGAATAGTTTAGGGGAGGTTATTATGTGAGCACTTTATATTGTCCCTAGAAATAGGAAACTTTAATTTTTCTTTGCCTTTCTAGTTCTAGTAGTTGTAAAATTTTACTTTTATGTAATTGATGATTTTATGTTCAAAAATATGTAGCAAAACTTTATGTACTATATTTCTTAAATTTAAAATATTTGTTTTCTCGTATGACCTTTGTCAATTTGTAGTAGTAAAATAGTCCTATTTAAAATTAGATTTAATATTTCTAGTCTAGTAGTACTTATAGTTGCTCCCTAAAATAGTTAGAAACCCCAAATTTTCAGTTTTTATAGCAATATTTTTATTCACTAGAAGACAGATTTTGCAAGCAAATATCATATTTCTTAGCCATGTAGTTGTTGTAATCACCTACTAAAGTCCAAAAGTACATCATACCCATATCTCACTCCAAAAATATATTTGGATTTGGTTTGGCCTTATTTGTGTTCTTGGAGTTCAATCACTGTGACCCCACAAGAATCCAAAGTCAAAGGTTTAGTATTTTATTTTTGGTTCAGTATTTCCATTTATGTATATTTTATTAGCCTAGTTGTACTAAACTTTGCTATTTTGCAGATTCCACAAATTCAACCCCAGCTCATGTTAAGTAGAAAAATAATATAATAATATTATATTTCACTCTTACCTTAGTTTTACAACTTTAGTTTTAATTGAGCAATCACTGTTTACACCTATTTAATTTATCTTTAAATTTGATTTGGAAGACAGTTTCAATTCCAAAATGGTAGGCTAAAACTTTAATTGGGGATATGTAATAAAAACTTAGAAACCACAGTTTCTGTGCACTAATCTTAAATAGGCAAATTTATCTAAATGGGTTGTTTTTCCATTTATGGCCAAAAATATCTATGTATCTATAGTTTATGACCATTTAACATGTTTATATACTATGGCTATATTGGGCTCAAAAGAGTACATATTTGAAATAAAAAGCCTAATTATGTGGATTGTCAAACTATGCCTTTTGTCATAAAAAACACCTAGCATACTCAAACAACTCATATGACAAAGTTAATATTTCAAATATGAGTTTATATATATTTCTATCCAATAAAGGATAGACAATTGTGTAGTGGCAGAGTGGTGGGGACTGGACGCCGAATAACCCACGTCCGCGGCGGGGCACGGTTCGAACCTGGCTATTGCCCAATTGCCTATTTATTTTTCTTTAAACCAAACGACGTCGTTTCATATCAAACCTAACACACTTGATATGACCCTGACTAGTGAAAGTTTATTTTTAAATAAAGAATGACTCTGCGGTCTTAAATGCCAAATGTTTTTCAAATGCACAAAAGTTGTGGGATCTAGTGTTGGTTTGCATATTTCTAATTCCTTTAAATCATTTCCCCTAGTTAATTAATTTTTCCTGTTTTATAATAGTTTTGCTTAAATATCTGTATTATTTCCATCTTTCGCTATTATTAAATCTAAAAAGTTTATCTTACAAAAATTTAGCTTTTATATATTTTTCTTCCTTTTCTTACTAGTATCTTAGTCAATTTATTTTGCACTGTTAAAATCTTTACCATAAACCGTTAAGAAAAAAATAGCTTTAATTACTTTTATTGCAAACATATAAAAATTAGTAGTTTAGTAAAACCCCACAAAAATCCATCATCTTTTATTTTCTTTTTTTAGTGACAAAATAGTTATCTACTTAACTTTATAAAATTTTATTCTGTTCCCTGTGGGTTCGACCTGGACTTCCAGAACTTTATTACTTGTACGATCACCTACACTTGGGTGTGATAAGAAAACGCGTCAATAGGATGTCGTCATAGAGCTTCCAGCCAATATTAAACACATTGGTTGCAAGTGGGTCTACAAGAGGAAAAGAGGATCTGATGGAAAGGTTGAGACCTTTAAAGGCTATGCTTGTAGCGAACGGTTATACTTAGAGAAAGGGCATTGACTATAAGGAAACCTTCTCGCCCGTAGCCATGCTCAAGTCCATCAGGATACTCTTATCCATTGCTATATGCCTAGATTATGAGATCTGGCAGATGGATATCAATTCTTGAATGGCAATCTTGAGAAGGATATCTACATATAACAACCAGAAGGGTTCATAGTTGGTGGGAAAGGTAACTTGGTATGCAAGTTGCAAAAGTCCATTTATGGGCTTAAGTAGACATCCAGGAGTTGGAACATCCAATTTGACCAAGCGGTCAAGTCATTTGGTTTCGTACAGAATTTAGATGAGCCTTTTGTATACAAGAAGTGTGAAGGAAAAGTGGTGGCTTTTCTTGTGCTTTACGTTGATAACATTCAACTCATTGGGAATGATGTAGCGACATTGTCAATGGTCAAGGCTTGGCTAGTTAGCACTTTCGATATGAAGGATCTAGGAGAGGTGGGCAATATTCTTGGGATAAAGCTCTTTCGGGATTGTAGGCGAAAGATAATGGGATTATCTCAAACTAGTTATATCGACAAGTGCTAACTAGGTTTTCATTGGATAATTCGAAGAAAGGTTTATTGCCTTTCAGGCATGGTTTAGCGTTCTCCAAGGATCAGTGTCCAAAGACACAGGAGGAGAGGAATCACATAGCAGGAGTTTCCTATGCTTCGGCGGTGGGAAGTCTCATGTATGCGATGTTATACAGTAGACCAGATCTGCTTTGCCGTAGGCATGGTCAACAGGTATCAATCGAATCCAGGTCTAGAGCACTGGACAGCCGTTAAGCACATTCTTAAGTACTTAAGAAGGACTAAAGATTACATGCTTATGTACGACAATAGTGAGTTAATTACAGTGGGATATACTGCTTTATGTCAGATAAAGATTTGAGGAAGTTGACGTTCGATCATCTCTTTACCTTAGGAGGCGGTTGTAACAACCCTAAAATTTCTATGTAAATAATTATTTTAATTATTATTTTCAGTTAGCAATATTATATGAGTGTGCCTATGTAAGACATGTGTTTGGAAAAGTTTAAGTGTTTGGTGGACATATAAATTAAATCATGAGTGAGCGCGTTTAGTTTGGAAGTTATATTTTATTAATTTATATTTGTTAAAAAAATAAAATGAAGGGTTGATATGTATTTTTGTTATATAGTCTTTACAAGCCCGCGAATGTGTTAAATAATGTAATTAACATTAAAACTTAGTACCGGGGTCATGGGTACCCATTGGGCTACTCATTTTAACACTTTGTACTGCATTCTGGGTTCATATAAGTCTCTTTTGTGAGCCCACAAGAAGAAAAACGGGATTTATATATTTTTGTGTGTTTTATTGACATGTGTTGTGTGTGTAGTGTACAGATATCTTATATTAAAAACCCTAGCCACCCAAAAGAAAGAACAGACGTGTGTGTGTGTGTGTGGGAGAGAGAGAGAGAGAGAGAGAGAGAGCGAGAGAGAGAGAGAGAGGGAGGAGAAAGGAGAAGGATTCCGGATTCGTGGTCACGTGGGGAATCGCGGAGCATTCGTGGTTGTCAATTTTGGATTGAACTAGGTGAGTTAAACTTTGTGTATCCGAGTATATATATATACACGTATGTATATATATGTATGTGTATGGGAGTAAATTAGTGCATGTTAAATTTAATGGTTAGGGTCAAATCTTTGTAATGGATGGATATACGTTGCTATTGTTGAAGTAATTTAGATACAATCTTTCCCTTCGTGTGACTTTGCGATCATGACATTAGGGTATTCGAAAGGGTTAGGTGAATCGTTAGTTTAATCAAAACTATAGGTGAAATATTCATGTTTGTTAGAAAATATATGTGAAATTCGTTTTATGTGTAATTCACACAGTCGCAGAAACTTTAGAAAATTATTAGAAAATCGTGGCTTTGAATTTGAACATTCTGTCCGCTTGTCTCATGTAAAACGTGATTCTGCACGTTTTTCGTCTAATGGTATTTTTCCTGATTCTGCACCGTTTGGACAGAAATTTAAGATTACAGTAGCAGTTTTCAATATAGTTCAACTTGCAAATTGGAGAATATGATTTCTTATTATGTGCTTTATGTATGCTAATATTGAATGTTGGGGTTGAGATTATTGTACCTAAAATAACTGATCTTATTTTGTGGTCATTTTGAGAAAAATGAGTAAATTAGATACGTTGAATAGTATATTGGGGATGTTGTAATTTGATTGGAAATTATTGAGGGAAGAATTGTTATGGGTTAATTGATAAAACCCTTTATTGTAAGAAATTGGAATACATCTAAAAGTTAGAGATGTGATTGGATGATAAGACGGAACTATGTGATAAATGTGAAATTCACAATTATTGGGATAATACGAATGATAAGTGATAATTGCAACATAGTTCTTTAGTGTTCACCACTCCCGTTGTGTGATATGTTTTTTTTGGTAGCTCGACTTGCTGAGTGTACCCTTTTGCCAGTGGCTTCGTGATCAAGCTGGCCTAAGCCTTATGCTCGGCTTATTTGTTAGACGTCTAGGCATATTGACTGGCCTTCTGTGTGTATACCTAGTTTGGTTGATACCCCAACCAAACTAGCACCAGAGTGGATGTTAGTAGTATGTCCGGGCACACATGGGATATATATGTGGGTGTACCATGGAGGGTGACCAAGTGGTGAACCTAGGGAACACAAAGATAAATTAAAGGCTAATAAATAATGAAAAGGGATTATTTCATAAAACTGATAAGCGTGAAATAATAAATGCGACGTTTGGTGGACGGTTTGTATGCGGAATTGTTTGCTTGGTCTATGATCATTCAATTTGCAGGATGGTGGGCCCACTAACGTTTTACAGGTTTGGCTCACCATAAGTAATGGGTAAGTATGAAACTCGTAGTAACTTTAGATTTCGGGCAAGAAACTACTTGCCACCACATAAATGGAAACTACTCTATTGTCCAGATATGTGTGTGGAACTACCTGTCTTGACCCAAGAGTGTTGTAGTGTAATTTGTTGTCTACGGGTTCAAGTTGGATCCCTAAGACTTGTTGTTTTGTTTAACTCATACCAGTCATGTGACTGACCCGAGTGTGTTATACATTCGGGGGCGTTTCTATATGAAACGTAGTCGAATGTATTTGTGCAGGTTTAGTTTTTTTTGGAGATTTTCGTTGGAGCTTCTGTTTGGGTGAAGAGATGGTCGTTGTGTTGTTTATTATTGGAGTTATACTTATTTTTGTTGTACTTGATTGTATTTTATTTTCTGGCATTGTGGGCCAGTATGTATAATTGTAATAAATATGGTATATTGGGTATTGGGAACGTTGTAGTTACTCTGACCAATGGATGTATAGATTTTATTCTTATTTATTTTTATTTCCGCTGAACTCTGTATGTGGACATTTTATTTATGAAAATGATATTTTTTTTTAAATTGAAAAGTGATATAATATATATAATGGAACTTTATTTCTTTTACAATGAAATGGATGTTTGGGAATACATGTTTAATAATAAAGAGTTTTTCTTTAAACACAAGATCACATGTCCTTATTTAAGGAGTATTAAATACTGTTTTCAATAAATTTTCTGTTAGCATATGGGAGGGTGTCGCTATCGTGATTTTTGGTAATTGAATATTAGTCCGGATACAGGCTCTGGATTGAATATTTGGTTGTCCAAAAATTGGGGTGTGACAGCGGTGATGTTAGTTGGAGGAGCATTAAGCATAAATGCATTGTAGACTCAACTACAGAAGCTGAGTATGTGGCTGCTTGTAAAACAGCAAAGGAAGCTGTTTGGCTCAAGAAGTTCCTTATGGAGCTCGAGGTGATACCAGCGTCACTGTCACCTATTACGCTTTATTGTGATAATAGTAGGGCAATGGCTCAGTCCAAGGAGCCAAGGAACCACGGAAAGGGAAAGCACGTAGAGCGAAAATATCATCTTATCCGAGATATTGTTCAACGTGGAGATGTGACTGTCACCAAGATTGCCACCACTGACAATCTTGTTGTTCCGTTTACAAAGGCCTTGCTATAGAAGGTCTTTGATTGTCATCTAGATAGTCTAGGTCTCAGATGTAATCGTGTATGGTTGTGAGTGTAAGTGGGAGTTTGTTGGGTTTGTGCCCTCAAACCATTACTTTATGTATGAGACATTAGCATTTTAATATATGGATATCAACTTTACATTTCATTATATTTGTTTCTTTCATAAGATGATTGTTAATCCTTAAGTTTCATAGTAAGTAATTGGTGTATGTATGAGATGCATACAATGACATACAAATCACTTTTCTTTGATATTTAGAGCTTGTCACATTGGATGATGAAATTGGATATCTCATCAGGTATACACTGTAATATGATTAACTGCCATCTGATGGAGTGATGAATCTCAATCACTAGAGTGTAACTTTTAGTTAATATGCTAGTGCTTATAGTGCATTGATGGACCTGAGCTTTCCTATTGACACTCAAGACTGTCATACAGTCGATAGGAACTCATAACTTGTATAAGGTACGTGTTCTCAATCTTGAGACGATTATGAACACAGATTGTGGATATGGCTGCTTTGACTTACCAATCAGTGAGGTCTATAGACGATCAACACATGGGTATCTTGGGTATGTCATGTTCATAGGGTTGTGAACATATATTGTCAAGATTGAATCTACCCTCTAATTTAGAGTAATCAATCCCTTGAAAATGTCACCAAGTTGATTATTGAGAACTGCTGGCTTGTTGATAAGTAGTTATCAACATGTTTGGTAATCATGAGAGGTGAATGAGACTCAAGGAATACAAGAAGTAATCATGATTCAGGTTGACAGTAATAGTTATCCGACTACCTGAATATGATTACGAATGCTAAAGGTAGAGAGACATTAGTACACCATACAAGTCTAGTTATCACTTCGGATTTGTTCTTTTGCGTTGGAGTTCAATTATCGTTTTATAGTGGAGTAAACAGTAGCTGATCAGTTGGTTAGTTTGCTAATCAAAGAGCTTAATCATGGGAATTAACAACTGGTCTGAGCCAACAATAAAGAGCCTAGGAGGTCCCACTATTAGCTCTTCTAGGATACTTGGAAAGGCACATGAGGACGATGTCAAGACAGGTTCGATTGATCGAAGTTGTCTTGATCGATTGAAGTTTTTGGTTCGATCGATCAAAGCCACTTCGATCGCTTGAATATTAGGTCGGTTCTGGGAATCTATAAATAGGGCAGCTGCATCCAGAAATCAGAGTTCGTCGTTTTTATACGTCAGAAGCTGCAGAAACTATTTTTAAACCTTCTCCTTCTTCTCTATCACGGTTCCCACCAACCCTAGTCCTTTCGAAAGGCATCCGCAGGAGTCATAAGAGTGAAGTCCATTTAGTGGAGGCTGCTGGAAGTCAGTGATTTTAGAATTGGGTTCAAGACACTAAGGGATAATTCTTGTCCCCTCTCTTGTATGCATCTATAGAGTTAACTAGTAGTAGATCCGGGTTACCAATAAGTTTTTAAAACTTAATCTTTCCGCTGCGCGTTTAAAATTAATTTTAAACCTAATTTTTTCCTTCAACTATATCATTTCTCATAGTCAAGACAAACCTACTACACCATTATGCTGTAGTCATACCGATGGTGTGTCCAATCACATCTAAGACTATAAACTAAAATATTATATTCTGCAAGATCCGATGGTTTGATCTTCCGTGTGTAAGCCGAACTTTACACACCAGATCACCTACTATGTAGAAAAGAGACACATGCACAATATTAAATAAACAATATAATGCAAACATTGTCCACATAGATTTTCATTAAAATGGAATAATTGATTTTAATAAGTGAATAATAAATCGACTACATAAAGCATGTCTCTTAGTATATATCCCTAACACAAATAACTTTTTTTGTTGTATAATTTTCAACTCCATTGCGTAGATCTCGAAGAAATACATGAAATAAAAAAAATCACTCAAAAAGGCTAAAAACGAGTGAGTTATGGTGGTTTAAAGTTGACAGCTAATAATATTATTATTTGTCAAAACAGATAATATCATATATTTTGACAGATAAAATAAAAAATGAGGTTCCAAATTACTTTCTTTTGTACAATTTTCAACTCCATTGTGTAGATCTCGAAGAAATGCATGAAATCAAAATCAAAAACAAAATCACTCAAAAAGGCAAAAAAAAAAATATGAGTAAATAGTGGTGGTTTAAAGTTGACAGATAATATTAACATTATCTATCAAAAATAGATAATATCATCTATTTTGACAGATTAAAAAAACTGAGGTTCCAAATTACTTTCTTATATACAATTTTCAACTATATTGCGTAGATCTCGAAGAAATACATAAAATAAAAAAAAATCACTCAAAAGGGCTTAAAAAATGAGTGAGTTATGGTGGTTTAAAGTTGGCAGATAATATTAAGGGTGGGCATTCAGTCGGTTCGGTTTGGTTCAGTTTGGTAATTCGGTTAACCGCATTGTAATACCCAATTTTTCCCATTTTCCCCAGCTTTTTAAGTTTGTTTTTTTCCCTTTTTCTTTCATATTGCAAAGAAACATGCTTTTCTTTGTTTTTAATTGTAAAAATACTTATATTTTTATTTTATATAGTTATATATAAAGTATATTAAATGCCGAGCGGACTGTAGCCCAATTGGCATAGCCTCTCTCTTCCCAGTGGGGAGGGAAATGGTTCGAATCCCCCTATGGGGATTCTAGTTACTTGCCCCCCCTCCCTAGTTATTCTTCAATCGGAATGAGTGGCCCTTGTTGAGCTTTGCTGTGGGCCAGTGTGGGGCTTTCGGGTTGGGTTGGGTTGGGGCTGGGGCCTGCGTGTGTGTATTCAGTCCAGATCCAAGTAAGTATAAAAAAATAAAAAAATAACGAAATTTGATATTTCGGTTCAGTTTGGTTTGCCTATAGGCTACCGAAACCCGAACTGAAATTTTTAATTCAGTTAGGTTTTTAACCGAATTAAAATTTTTTAACTTAAATTTGAAATTCGGTTCAGTTTGGTTCAGTTTTTGGTTAATCGAACTATTTGCCCACCCCTAGATAATTTTGCCTTAGTCATTTTTCTGTTCCAGCGAAGGGCTTTTCACCATATTCAAAAAGTAATGAGGGGCCTTTTTAAAATGGCTAAATCGTGTGAGTTTTTTACTAATACACTTAATTTTAAGGGGTCTATGACCTAATATCGCATAAAAATACTCAGAACTGGTAGAAATAGAGATATGCATAAACTATATTTTTCAAACCATTCTCTCCACCAGTGGTATCCACCACGAAAAGTCATGTATGTACTCTTCCTAGTAAAAATGGAATAGTTTGAAATGAAGCATAGGCACATTGGTAAACAACACTTGCTCTCATGTCTTTTGCCTCTTTATGCACTGAATTTTAGTACTATGCTTACCTTACTGCTGGCTTTTTCATAAATAGAATACTCAAAACTGACCACAAATTGTGCTCCTTAGAACTGGTTTTTGGCTCTATACCTGACTACACAATCCTCAAGTATTTTGGATGTGCTTGCTACCCTTATCTTAGACCATAGAACAACAATAAGCGAGATCATAATGGAAAAGATGTATGTGCTAAAGCTCGTTGGTTGCTTTAATGTAAGGATGCTTCGGTTGTAGAAGCCTGGGCTCTTCATGAAGCTACTTGCATGGTTTCCATGGTGTTTGCGCATGAAATCATTATACAGATGCTTGGAATTTGGTTAAAGATATCACCTATAGGTCATGATCAAAATCTTCAACCGAAATCCTTTCGAGGACTCTCTATTTTCCATAAACAAGAAAAGAATTGATTTTCAATTCTTGTTTGTGGTAATTCTTGTGCTTGGTTTGACATAAACTAGAATTGAATTCATGTCAGGAATTCATTTGGGACTTTATCCATAAATTTCATGTTCCTAAAATACCCATTTCTCTTAACCTTCAGGAATCAGGTGTCACGCCCTGAAGTACAAAAATAGGGAAAATAAATTTCCTTTATGGATTCGTGGACACGTGACTGGTTGATTAACCGTTCTGTCCTTTCTAACTCCACACATGCCTTCATAAGGGAAGTACTAAAGCATAAATGTCACTTAATCTAAACTGAAACGTAAATACAGCAATAGGAGATATAATGATAACAATAACTGCAAACTTATTACATGAGGCCATACTGTGGATACCGGCATTTGGGCCCACTTTTAATTTTAAAACATTTTTCAAATTCAAATTCGAATACGAGTCGCGACTTAATTTTTAAAAGTAAAATTAAGAATTATTTTAAAAGCGAACCGATCTTTCGCGAAACCAAAGATAAACTGGGTCCGGGGATTATGGAATGAGAGGGGAAGGAGCGCGACGGACTAAAACACCCCCTCTCATCCTATCTCGCGATGGGCCTCTATTCAACATCCTTTTTAATAGAATTATTAATCTAAGCATGCCCTCAACTAATACATATATGTAAATAATACATTACACAAGTATGTTGAAAATGGTGCAAAATTGCTAACGATAAAATAACATTTATAATCCACATAATTCAAGTAGCAAGCAAAATGACGTGCAAATAGGGAACTAGAGAACTTACCCGGGATTCGGTCGTAAAATAGAAACGTGTAATACATATATATATATATATATAATAAAACCTAAGAAAAGGTCTCTAACACATATAAACACATAAGGCAAGACCTAGTCTAAGGTGTCGCACATGAAGTCGAAAATCAATTAAAATCAAAGAAGCAAATTAAACTAGAGAAGGGTTGAGAAATTGTACCTCAAATGCGCTACAAAACAAAGATTAGTACATATGCCTTGATAAAAAATATCAAATAATCAACCCAAAGCTTCTAGCTTAAATCTATCAAGTATGGAAAGAATTGACCTATTTATGGATTCCTTATAATTAGTTGAAAACATACCACCTCTATAGATATGCAAGTCTCAACTAAGGAGCCAATGTAATGTCCATATAGAGGTGGTATAATCCTAACATGATTATAAGGAACTCACACCTAGGTTCAATTAGGGATAAAACAACTTAAATTTAGATTCTAACTACAAGTATTAATACACATGGATGAATGTATGGATATATATAAGGACGAGCTATGAATTATGCACTAACTTGGACCACTTAGCCTCTGGATTTAGACTTAATTATCATTATTCTAAACATGGTTTGGGTCCCAAGGCATTTTGGAAACCATTTAAGTTGAAATCAATAAGATTAGACAAAACAGTGACAGTTTCTTATGAATTACAGAGAGCAGAACAGACTTTCAAAGATAGAAAAACTGTACTTCCAACGGTTGGATCTTAGTGATTTTTGGATATGATGTACCTCTATGAATCTAGTTTCGAACCCAAAAATAAAATCGAAGATTGAACGGTTAGATCTCTGGGAATAAAGAAAACACTAGGCATCACTCAGGAATCTGCAACTCTCTGTCTAGAGATTTTGTGTGATTTTTTAAAAATAGTAAACAAATGAGAAACATTTAGATCTTTTTAGGGTATCTTCCTAACACATTGAAATACCTATAAAAAATTATTTGAGGTCAAGAAAATTCAGTTAAGGTTCTAATTTATTAATTTTAAAACGGAGTTGCTGTTCTGAAACTTTGGACAGAGAATAGCTTGCTTTGAAACCATAAGGCCAAACCTTTTTAAACATGGAATTTCTTCAAGAAAAAAATCACAAAGGTACTTAAGTGAGTTATGAACATTATCCAATTGGTTTCATCCAATTCCAATGGACCACGATTTTATAAAAAATCTTTGATCACAGTTGGTTTATGGATTCACTGCACCTTTGTTGGATTAATGTTCATAGTTTGAATCAAACTTGAACAATACCTAGTTCCTCTCCCAAATACATAGTCCTTGAGGGATATAGATTCATTTTGTTATTTCTCCTACCAAGTTAATGGTCCTTGGAGACTTAAGCAAGACCAAACCCATATGAACCTTTAAAGGACATAGAGAGGGAGGGTCCTATGAGATTCTCAAGTTGAAGGCTCCAAGTCATGAGTTAGGACCTTGAATCCATTCAAACTTGTGTGGGTACAATTATGATCAACTTAATCCCTACATAAATCATAATATTATAGGAGAATAAGAGATCATTCTTAAGCAAACCTCTTGAGATATAGGAGATCTCATAGATTTCCAAAAGAAGCAATATCAAGAAGGAAACAAAATCAAAAGTTATTTGAGAGGGTCCAAAATTACAAAATCTCCATATGAATTAGTTTTAGTTTAAACCCAAGGCTTGTTTAGATCCAAACTAGTGAACTACCATGAGATTCAATCACAAATTCTATGTGGTGTGTGATGAAATGAGGTAGGAAGAGAGGTTTTGAAAATGTGTAAAGATCCTAAATCTATAAATTTGTGATTGAATAATGTATAATAAGTGTAGGAATAGGGATTTAACCTCTAGATCTTCTCAGGATTTGATTGATTTGGAGAGATCCAAGCCTTACAAGCAATACTCTTCTTCTTCTTCCTTGAAGCTTCAAGGTTCTTCAATGGAGATTTGAGGAATTTGGGTGAATTGGGTAAGATTTCTATGGGGTTTCTCTCTCTATATGTAATACCCTGTATTTTGGTATATTAATAAGACCTGGTATTTCATTTCTATACTCGTATAAACTTTCTCTTCCTTCTGGTGATTTTTGATACCAATCGATTGACATATTCCCAATCGATTGACACTTTTTGATACCAATCGATTGATAAGTTTTCCCAATCGATTGACATTTTTATGATACCAATTGATTGATAAGTTATCCCAATCGATTTACATTCAACCGACTAAAAGTGATTACGTGTCAACATTTCCAATCGATTGACATGATCCCAATCGATTGACATTGTTTCCAATCGATTGACTACAAATATCTGTTACCAATTGATTGACTTGTTTATCAATCGATTGACATAACCTGAGAAATGTTTTCTTCTTTCCTTCAGCTTTAAACGCGTGGCACTCTTAACCCCTATATATATGTTCCATATTTATGGCCTTGGGGATGTTTTTCAGACCTTGGGAGAGAAATATACATACTCTTGTGAGATATATACATATATCTATCTATATCTCTATATTTACACCTATATACACACCCTCACACATACTCACTCCTTCGGCAGCTGGGAGAAGAAGGAGAAGAAGCAGAAAAGAAGAAGAAGGCAGAGACAGAGAGAAAGAAGGCAGAGACAGAGAAGAAGAAGAGAGAGAGTTTGGAGATTTCAAGTTGGAACACACCCAAACGCACCCTAAGTGAGTCCTAACTCACGTGGTCCCTTTATATGAAGTTTATATAAGCTATTATGATGTTTAGATGGGTTACATGCATGTTGTGTACGTTTATATATGCTGTTTTTACAATCTGCTGGAGAAGACGTAGTGCCAATCGATTGACATAATCTCAATCGATTGACATCAGTTGCATCCCAATCGATTGAATATGATTTCAATCGATTGACATTATTCCAATCGATTGACTTGTTTATCAATCGATTGACATAACTTTTGCTCTAATCGATTGAATCTCTGTCCCAATCGATTGACATGATCAGGACATGGATTCTTTTGCCTGTTTATTATATAAGAGGTTTAGTTGTTCGATTCCTGATTCGGATTCCCTTATGCGACTATGGGGTAGACAGGAGTAATGTGACACCAAAGATTAATGGATAATGAATAAAAGGAATATGAAGACATGGGTGACGTGTTGATTCTGATATGAGTTTGATATCCGATTTCTTTTAATCCAAGTAGTCAGGCCACATTGGGAGTCTGTCATGTGTCGATATAGAATGGAACGTAAGTAGGTTTGGTAAGTTCTGGGAATGGTACGTGGATGGACGTTCGGTCATGATATGCTCTTAAAAGCAGTGAGCTGTGCATATGCTCTTAAAAGCGGTGAGCTGGACCAAATAGTCCTAAGATAGACTGGATGATCTATGATATGCTCTTAAAAGCGGTGAACAGGACCATTGTTCTTAAAAGCGGTGAGCTGGGATCACTAGTAGATGACGTTGAGTCGTGGCAATAAGATTGATATGCCTTGTTCGAAACGTTATATCCCTGAAATGCGGTGAACAGGACCATTGTTCTTAAAAGCTGGGGACAGACTGACGTGGAGTCCATGACATGCGGTGAGCTGTTCATATGCTCTTAAAAGCGATGGACAGAATAAGGGTGTATCCCTAGAGTTAAACGATTGAGTCTGTTCAGGAAAGATCAGAATATGTTGAGTTCAGTATTCGAGTAACAAGACGTTAAGGGTCGGTTTACAAGAATGAATAGAGAAACAAGATATGGTTATAATAAGATGTTAATTCGTGTTTTCATAAGCTTGTGTTTATTTCAGATAACTGGTACTTCGTTAGTTTATGCTCACTCAGCTCTCAATAAGCTGACGGCCTTTTATTGCCTGGACATTCCCTGTCCAGAATATCCTGCCCCTTATTCTGCAGGTAAGGACCAGTACACTGATGACTATTATCCAGAGGAGGGCCCCACCGATGACAGTTACGCCAGGAAGGATTATCCTTATGCCAGTTGAAGACTGAAGATGTTATAATTAGATTTAATTTCAGTTGTTCTGTTAAATCTTTTGTTAACGGGTACTTGGGCATTTGTTGTCTTCAGACCTGTTGTGATCCTGTGGACCATACTCTGATATTTTGTAATAGTTAGCACTGTGTGCTATTTTCAGTTGATTACTGTTGCTTTTCTTTTGGACTAGTACTGCGTGGTGTGGATTATTAGTGAATTTCACTTGTCATTCCTTATGGACCCATAAAGGAAATTTATTTTTCTCTATTTATGCCGTTCCGGGGCGTGACAGGGTTTTTGGTATCAGAGCCAGGTTTGGTACTCTAGGGGGTGATACTGTCGTTCACCGATCATTCCACACCATCTGGTCCTAGTGTTGTTAAGATTCTTTGAGATGAGATATGAGTATAAGATAAGTTCGTCTTCCTGACGATAGATAGTTTCCTTTGCAGGATAGCATGGATCCGGAGTTTCACCAGTTTGTGACTGATGCTTATGGAGGACATATTATCCATGGAGATACCGTGGAGCCAGCTGACCCAGAGTTTTATCATGAGCGTGTGTGCCAGATAGCTAGTCGACATTTAGAGGAGGACATGTGGAGAGCGCTTTATGTGACCGGGAGTACTCACCCGACACAGATGCGCATGGATGCTTACCATAGTGCGAGGGTCGGTAGAGACATTTGCCAGGAGATGTTACGACTAGTTTTGAGTAAGCCAGAGATGGATGAGATTGAGTTGAGAGCTATTGTAGCCGGTCCACCAGAGCCCGTAGTTGCACCAGCAGCAGCAGCAGCAGCCCCACCATCACCAGTATCTGTCCCAGAGCCAGAGCCTGAGCCGATAGAGGATGAGGAGGATCTAGAGCCTGAGGATGAGCATCCCGATGAGGACATGGACGGAGATGGAGAGGAGGAGCCGATGGATGATGAGGACCCAGTAGAGGATGAGCATGCAGATGATGCAGATGATGATGAACCTGAGGATGACCCCGAGGAGCCAGAGTTTGAGCCAGAGGATCCAGTGCCAGACCCAGAGGCTATTGAGGCAGACGTAGTAGTAGATGAGGAGGTAGTTGTGCCAGAGGTACCTGTTGTGCTTCAGATACCAGCCGGACCGATTATGCATATGGCAGCCATGGCCGATATGGCAGTAGGATGGATAGCTCAGATGATCGCTCAGCCAGCAGGTTTTGTTATAGGAGAGGCCGCGATAGCAGGAGCTCTTGATATAGCCGACGGATTCGCCGCAGTAGCAGTCGATGTCGCTAACCAGGCGATAGCAGATGTAATGGAAGACGATGATGCAGAGATGATAGAGGATTGGGATATAGGGGTAGTAGTCGGAGATCTTGTCGCACCAGTTGAGGATGATCCACTCGAGGAGATGGAGATTGATTCAGAGGACGAGGCACCACCATCAGGATCAGATGCTGACGACTTTTGAGTCAGGACCTGCAGGGCTTAGTTTTGTTAGTTTTACCAGGACATGTTGTCCACTAGATTTTTGGGAGCTTGAGAGATAGCTATTGACCATAGCTTTGTATAGTATTAGCTGACTTTAGTTGTTGTAACTCTTGTCCCATATGGTACACAGTTTGACTAGTGTGTACTATACGATACATCTTTTGATAATATATATACGAGCAGTACTTTTGGTTATTGTTTGATTATTGCGTTGTGCTGTGTTGTTTAGTAGAATTGTTAGTCTAGCTGTTTCTTATTCTATCTTGAGTTCGTTTCTACGTGAAGACTTTCAGCTGATCCATATGTCTCTTGTAGGCGATACTCGTTATCATCATGGTAGGACCCTTGAGAAACCACCAAGCACGTAATGGAGCACCTATTCCAGAGGGAATGGACCCAACCGGAATTTTCGAAGCATTTATGTAGAGGATGGAGCATGTGGGAGATACATATAATCACTCCACCCACCAGAGACCTTTTGCACCCCCGCCACCAAGACAGACTGGAGATAAGTTGTTAGCAAATTTTCGTGGGTTGCGTCCCGAAAAGTTCGATGGACTAACAGAACCATGGAAAGCAGAACAATGGATAAGAGAGATGGAGTTAATATTTGAAGCATTGGAATGCAGCGAACAAGAGAAACGTCGCCTTGCTACGTTTCAGCTCACTTATGCCGCCGCAGATTGGTGGGAAGCTGAGCAAGCCACTATTGGGATCGATGCCGCTAGAGCTATGTCGTGGGAGACATTCAAAGGCAGATTTTTGGAGAAGTATTTTCCAGAAGATGAGAGAGATCAACAGGAAAGGAACTTTCTCAATTTAATCCAAGGAGGATGGAATGTACGGGAATATACAACACAGTTCGAGCGTCTATCCAGATTTGCTCAGCATATGATAGACACTCCGCAGAAGAAGGTGAAGAGATTTCACCAAGGACTGAACCCCCACCTCAGACATATGATGGTTGGTCATCTGAACCAGTCGTATGAGGAAATTGTTAGATTTGCTACAGGATTAGAAAAGGATGCTAATCTAGTACAACAATCACAGATGAATCGACCTCAGTCGTCACGAGGGTTTCAACAGAGGAATTTCCATAATCGACCCCCGAGAAATACCCAAGGATGGAGACCTCAGGAAAACTTTCAAGGAAACAAGAGAACCTGGGAAGGAACCAGAAAACCGCAGCAGAGTTATAATCGACCTCAACAATATCGCCAGCAGGGGTCACAGCCACAGGCATTACTAACAGCCCCACCCAGCAATAGTGGAGGATGTTTTAACTGTGGAAAGCCAGGACATATTGCAAGGAACTGCACTACCCATAGATCTAATCGCAGGCCGGATATTGTCTGCCGCAACTGCAACAAACCAGGACACTTCAGCAAGGATTATCGTGCGCCACAAGGAGGATACTACGGAGCACCAGTGCAAGGAATTCAAGGACCTCCTGATCAGACGAGAATGAATGCTATTATTCCGGAAGGAGCAGGCTTTAATGCTGATGAGCAGCAACATTTAGAAGGTACACTTGTACTTTTTCATAGTCCAGTTAAAGCTTTATTTGATACTGGAGCCGCACGTTCTTTTATTGCTGTTAAGATTGTGCGTCAGTTGGGTTTAGAACCCCAGACACTTGAGTCAACACTGAATGCTGTGTCACCATTGGGAGTGACAGTTAAGTTGAGTAAAGTGTGTAAAGATTGCCCTTTGACTTTGGGAGATAGGAATCTGCCAGCAGACTTAGTCGTTCTGTCGATGTCAGAATTCGATGTTATCCTAGGGATGGATTGGTTAACTAAGTACAATGCCAATTTGGATTGCCCTACTAGAACGATTGTATTTCCAATACGAGGAAAGCCGACGATCAGATTTCAGTGTCAACTGACAAGCGACCTGTTCCTTACGAATGGTTTAGCTACGATCATTAGTACGAGTACGGAGCTTACTATGGATCAAATTCCTATTGTACGAGACTTTCTAGATGTATTTCAGGATATTAAAGGACTTCCACCGAAAAGAGAAATAGACTTCTGCGTGGAATTAGTACCTGGTACATTGCCTATTTCTAAGACTCCATATAGGATGGCACCAACTGAGATGTTAGAACTGAAGAAGCAAGTTCAAGAGCTTGAAGATCTAGGATTTGTTCGACCGAGTACGTCACCTTGGGGAGCACCAGTTCTGTTTGTAAAGAAGAAGGACGGAACACTTCGACTCTGTATAGACTACAGGGAGTTGAACAAGGTTACGATTAAGAATAGATATCCGTTACCTCGGATAGATGATCTATTCGACCAGTTACAAGGATCAAGGATCTTTTCCAAAATCGATCTGCGTTCTGGATATCACCAGCTGTTAGTTCGATCAGAGGATGTATCGAAGACTGCATTCAGGACAAGATACGGGCATTACGAGTTTTTAGTTATGCCTTTTGGATTGACGAATGCGCCAGCAGTATTTATGGACTTGATGAATAGAGTATTCAGACTATATCTGGATAAATTCATTATTGTGTTCATTGATGATATACTGATCTACTCAAAGACAGAAGAGGATCACAAGGAGCATTTACAGGTTGCCTTGCAGACACTTTGAGATAGCAAGTTGTATGCAAAGTTCAGCAAGTGTGAGTTTTGGCTACGGGAAGTCAAATTCTTGGGACACGTTATATCTCAGGAATGTATTTCGGTAGACTCATCTAAGATTGATGCAGTCTTAAGCTGGAACAGACCGACGAATGTGACCGAAGTCAGAAGTTTTCTGGGTTTAGCAGGATATTACAGAAGATTCGTAGAAGGATTTTCCAAGATAGCAGGACCCTTGACGAATTTAACAAGGAAAGAGACGAAGTATGAATGGACAGACAAGCATGAGGGTGCATTTCAGGAGTTAAAAGAAAGATTGACTTCTGCACCAGTACTCGCATTACCTAAGAGTGGAGAAAAGTATGTGATCTACAGTGACGTATCGTACCAAGGACTTGGATGTGTGCTTATGCAAGATGGAAATGTTATCGCATACGGATCAAGACAATTGAAGGTACATGAGAAAAATTATCCTACGCATGATCTGGAATTAGCAGCAATAGTGTTTGCATTGAAAATTTGGAGACACTATCTCTACGGAGAAAAGCTTGACTTGTTTTCCGATCATAAGAGTCTGAAGTTTTTGTTCTCTCAAAAGGAGTTGAACATGCGACAGCGGAGATGGATGGAGTTACTCAAGGACTATGACTTTTCTTTACAATACCATCCTGGCAAAGCAAACGTAGTAGCAGATGCTTTGAGCCGTAAACCTCGATTAGTGATCGCTGCATTACTAATTAGAGAATGGAGAGCATTAGAAGAAATTGCTGAATTTGATCTTCAGCCAGTGGAGCCAAATAAAGGACAACATTTTGGATGTCTTATGGTACAACCAACTTTGATCAGTCGTATCATAGAGGTTCAACAGACAGCAGAGGATTTAAAGTTATGGTTCGCCAAGATGACAGCCAAAGAACCAGAAGTCTGGAGTATAAGTACAGATGGAGCCTTACGATGTAAGGGTAGACTCTGTGTACCTAATGAAGGAAATCTCCAGAAGGAAATATTGGATGAAGCACATAAGTCACGAATGACTATTCATCCCGGAAGTACGAAGATGTACAAGGATCTGAAGAGAAATTTTTGGTGGGAAGGAATGAAGAGAGATGTGGCAGAGTATGTAGCTCAGTGTCTTACTTGTAAACAAGTAAAGGCAGAACATCAGAGACCACCTGGATTGCTACAGCCGTTACCTATTCCTCAATGGAAATGAGAACACATAACCATGGATTTTGTGGTAGGATTGCCGAAGTCACAGCAGAATCACGATGCTATATGGGTAATCGTGGATCGACTTACGAAGACGGCACATTTTATTGCCTATAGCATGACATACTCAGTAGAACGTTTGAGCCGAATGTATCTACAACACGTTGTACGGTTACACGGAATACCTATTTCTATTGTGTCAGACCGAGATTAGCGCTTTACTGCAGAATTCTGGAAGAGTCTCCAGACAGCGATGGGAACGACATTGAACTTGAGTTCAGCTTTTCATCCGCAGACAGATGGACAGACGGAACGAGTTAATCAAGTGATGGAAGATATGTTACGAGCTTGTGTCATTGATTTTGAGAGTTCTTGGGAGATACACTTACCTCTGATTGAGTTCGCCTATAATAATAGTTATCATTCGAGTATAGATATGGCGCCATTTGAAGCTTTGTACGGAAGACCTTGCCGATCGCCGCTATGTTGGACCGAAGTCGGAGATAGTCAACTTCTTGGGCTAGAGATGGTACGAGAAACCAGCAAGAAGATTCAAGTCGTACGTGAGAAGATGAAAACAGCCCAGACCAGATACAAGAGTTATGCTGACAAGCGACGCAAAGACTTGGAGTTTGCCATTGGAGATCACGTATTACTCAAGGTTTCACCTGTTCGAGGAATCGTTAGATTTGGTCAGAAAAGGGGCAAATTATCGCCACGTTTCATCGGACCATTCGAGATTCTGGAACGTGTTGGGAAAGTTGCTTATCGCCTTGCGTTGCCACCAAAGATGTCAGGAGTGCACAACGTTTTTCATATCAGTATGCTGAGGAAGTGTGTTCACAACCCAGCGCACGAGATCAACTTTGAGGATATCGAAGTCAACAGCAACGTTACGTTCGACGAAGGACCTGTTCGCATTCTAGATCGAGGAATCAAGAAACTCAGGAACAAGGAGATTCCGTTAGTCAAAATTCAGTGGAAGCATCATGATGAAGGAGAAGCTTCGTGGGAACTAGAGTCAGAGATGCGCGAGAAGTTTTCGTTTTTGTTTTAGATCTTGTTACTTTTGATTTCGAGGATGAAATCTTTTGTTGAGTGGTGGATGATGTAATACCCTGTATTTTGGTATATTAATAAGACCTGGTATTTCATTTCTATACTCGTATAAACTTTCTCTTCCTTCTGGTGATTTTTGATACCAATCGATTGACATATTCCCAATCGATTGACACTTTTTGATACCAATCGATTGATAAGTTTTCCCAATCGATTGACATTTTTATGATACCAATTGATTGATAAGTTATCCCAATCGATTTACATTCAACCGACTAAAAGTGATTACGTGTCAACATTTCCAATCGATTGACATGATCCCAATCGATTGACATTGTTTCCAATCGATTGACTACAAATATCTGTTACCAATCGATTGACTTGTTTATCAATCGATTGACATAACCTGAGAAATGTTTTCTTCTTTCCTTCAGCTTTAAACGCGTGGCACTCTTAACCCCTATATATATGTTCCATATTTATGGCCTTGGGGATGTTTTTCAGACCTTGGGAGAGAAATATACATACTCTTGTGAGATATATACATATATCTATCTATATCTCTATATTTACACCTATATACACACCCTCACATACACTCACTCCTTCGGCAGCTGGGAGAAGAAGGAGAAGAAGAAGAAAAGAAGAAGAAGGCAGAGACAGAGAGAAAGAAGGCAGAGACAGAGAAGAAGAAGAGAGAGAGTTTGGAGATTTCAAGTTGGAACACACCCAAACGCACCCTAAGTGAGTCCTAACTCACTTGCTCCCTTTATATGAAGTTTATATAAGCTATTATGATGTTTAGATGGGTTACATGCATGTTGTGTACATTTATATATGCTGTTTTTACAATCTGCTGGAGAAGACGTAGTGCCAATTGATTGACATAATCTCAATCGATTGACATCAGTTGCATCCCAATCGATTGAATATGATTTCAATCGATTGACATTATTCCAATCGATTGACTTGTTTATCAATCGATTGACATAACTTTTGCTCCAATCGATTGAACCTCTGTCCCAATCGATTGACATGATCAGGACATGGATTCTTTTGCCTGTTTATTATATAAGAGGTTTAGTTGTTCGATTCCTGATTCGGATTCCCTTATGCGACTATGGGGTAGACAGGAGTAATGTGACACCAAAGATTAATGGATAATGAATAAAAAGAATATGAAGACATGGGTGACGTGTTGATTCTGATATGAGTTTGATATCTGATTTCTTTTAATCCAAGTAGTCAGGCCACATTGGGAGTCTGTCATGTGTCGATATAGAATGGAACGTAAGTAGGTTTGGTAAGTTCTGGGAATGGTACGTGGATGGACGTTCGGTCATGACATGCTCTTAAAAGCGGTGAGCTGTGCATATGCTCTTAAAAGCGGTGAGCTGGACCAAATAGTCCTAAGATAGACTGGATGATCTATGATATGCTCTTAAAAGCGGTGAACATGACCATTGTTCTTAAAAGCGGTGAGCTGGGATCACTAGTAGATGACGTTGAGTCGTGGCAATAAGATTGATATGCCTTGTTCGAAACGTTATATCCCTGAAATGCGGTGAACAGGACCATTGTTCTTAAAAGCTGGGGACAGACTGACGTGGAGTCCATGACATGCGGTGAGCTGTTCATATGCTCTTAAAAGCGATGGACAGAATAAGGGTGTATCCCTAGAGTTAAACGATTGAGTCTGTTCAGGAAAGATCAGAATATGTTGAGTTCAGTATTCGAGTAACAAGACGTTAATGGTCGGTTTACAAGAATGAATAGAGAAACAAGATATGGTTATAATAAGATGTTAATTCGTGTTTTCATAAGCTTGTGTTTATTTCAGATAACTGGTACTTCGTTAGTTTATGCTCACTCAGCTCTCAGTAAGCTGACGGCCTTTTATTGCCTGGACATTCCCCGTCCAGAATATCCTGCCCCTTATTCTGCAGGTAAGGACCAGTACACTGATGACTATTATCCAGAGGAGGGCCCCACCGATGACAGTTATGCCAGGAAGGATTATCCTTATGCCAGTTGAAGACTGAAGATGTTATAATTAGATTTAATTTCAGTTGTTCTGTTAAATCTTTTGTTAACGGGTACTTGGGCATTTGTTGTCTTCAGACCTGTTGTGATCCTGTGGACCATACTCTGATATTTTGTAATAGTTAGCATTGTGTGCTATTTTCAGTTGATTACTGTTGCTTTTCTTTTGGACTAGTACTGCGTGGTGTGGATTATTAGTGACTTTCACCTGTCATTCCTTATGGACCCATAAAGGAAATTTATTTTTCTCTATTTATGCCGTTCCGGGGCGTGACACTATATCTCTCTAAGAACAATCTAAACTCCAAAATTCAGCTTCTCCTCCAAGATTCAAGTATCATCCCCTATATTCAAGTCTCTCCTTTAAGATTCAAGTCTCCAACCCCTCAAAATGAGAGAAAATTGGATTTTCATAGACTTTCATTATCTTAGGGGCTAAGATAAGGGTAGATAAGTCAATTAGGGATGGTGGGAGTAGCATGGTTTGCATGACCTAGGAGTAGTAAACACGTACACAAAAAATGACAACGTTTGGTGCATTCATTTGATCAAAGATTGAAAAAGAATTTTGACTTAAAAGTGCAAATTAGCCCAGACCGGCACTTAATGAAGATGAAACGGCACTCGCTAAGTGCCTAACAACATTTAGTGAGTGCTGCAGCGGCATTCACTGACTGCCGTTCGGGCATTTTGAGTGCCGCTACACAACAGTTTAGCACTATTCACAGCAATTTAGCACCTTAATTTCAATTCATGTCATTTAAATAAATGTCATAATTAAAGAAATTAAACGACACTTACTTAAATGACATGAAATGAAATTAAGGAAATACCCCCCATTTGGATTCAATAAAAATATCCAAAAAATCAAAATTCTTAGAGAAAAAAAGTCAACTCTCCCTCTGAAGGCAAAATTTCCAATTCCTGCATAATTATTCTTAAAGACCTTTCGATTTCTCCATGTTCCCTTTCATTTAAAAATTCTTAAAAATCATTTCTAGCATATGGGAGACCCAATGAACAATTACCGGGACTTTTCATCTTGAAATTCAAAAATCTTACGATTGACTCCCTTTTGACCCGTTGACTTTTTACTGGGTCAATTGTTGACTTTTTTTGGGGTTCATGCTGAATTTTTCTCCTTTTGAAAAAATGGTTTTAAGATGCTCCGAGGACAATATCGTGTTTCTATACATGTTCAAAACTCATGGTCTACAAGGTGACAGGTAGATGAGAATTTTGGTCTTTTTTGGCTGAAAAAAGTGATTTTGAACTGAGATTCTTCTAGGAAGAAAGCAGATTGCTTGTGAGAGTCTTGATTCCAATGAGACATATTCATCATTAATCTCCAGAGGTAAATCCCCCTAAGTTTAATAGTTCAGTCAAAATTGGAGTGTCTACAGTTTACCCCTCTTCGACGGAGCTTGTGAAGTAATGGGTATCACAAGTGAATATCGAAGCCTGTGTGAAGACAAGCCTTTGACAGGGCTATTGAACTTAGGTAATAACAAAACGCGTTGCAAAAACATTTGCAGAGACAGTCGGTGCTGGTCGTGCTCAACGGTGAGCTGCCTACGTATCTCAATGGGAATCAGACCAGGACGTAGTTCGGGTGAGGGGACAACACCTAAGCATAAATAATCACACGGATGAATGCACCTATCTAATCATGATGCACATGCTCAAGCAATCTCGTGCTCTATGCTCTTAAGCACGATGATTCAGAATCATTCCGTTCTTTCTAGTAACAAAATGCATTCTATGCTTCAAAATTTTCCTATTATGATATTGTCCTACTCTGGGAATGTCATGATTGATACATATTCATTTTAAGCGCGTTTGAGAATCTTCTGATCGACTGAGATGCTTCACGCCTTACAATCCATAGTCGAATCAGGTAGCACGCTGAAAGACTGAGATGCGCCTTGCGTCTTATACTCTGCTGTCTTAAATAATTTATGCTGATTGCTTCACAATACTCTATGATGCTTCTCGGTATTTCACAGTGTTTCATAGTACTTCACGGTGCTTTGGACTTCCTGGGGCGTCCGGATTTCTTGGGAGGTGGTTGTTCTCGTTCGCTAACCATCCTTGCGAGTATAACTCCCACTGTGGTCGCCAAAATGTGTGAGTTCTTTTGTGATGTATGTGAGAGATATAGAGAGATATAACACGCAAGCCTGGATTAGTACACTTGGAACAATATGTGAATAATATGCAAGATATCGGCGAGAGTATATAAAATACAATAGTAATAATAATAACAGGGATAATAGGATCCGGAGAGGCTTCGGGTTCGGGTGAGAACCGAAGTAATCCCAAGTGAGAGAGAGAGAAAGCAGTATGTATCCCGAAGTGATGGGTAAGTGTTGGAGCGTTGGAATGAAGCGAAGGATAGAGTGAGACGAAGGGTATAATAGAGCCGGAGGGTCTTGGTGAGACAAATGGTGTTATGAGGCGACGGCTTGGTTGAGGCGAAGGGGGTTGGTGAAAACGAGGGGTTGAGAGACCGAGAGACGAAGGATATCTAGAGTCAAGGGTGTTTAATGGAGCGAAGGATGTCGGGACGAAGGTACCGGAGGAGGCGAGAGGTCAAAGTAAGCTAGAGACAATGGGAGTGTTTTGTTAAAAGCCGGGAATAAGAATGACTGCTAATCCTTTACTCTAGTGCCGGATTAAGTCAAGTTGGGTTGTCGGATGTAGTAAATGAGGGTACTTATTTATAGTTGAAGTTGGTGGTGTATTTGCAAACTTTTGACATGATAGAGCGAGGCCGAGTTGGCATCCTCTTACTGGGTTATTTGCTTAAGGTAGGTGAGTGGCTTAAATGCTCTTGTTTAGGGTGGTTGAGGACATTAAATGGGATGTAGACGAAGCATGTACTGAGCTGGTGGAGACAAATGAGAGAAAATGTTTGTCGTTTGGTTGTGAAACGATATCATTGGTTGGTCAAAAGGAGGGGGGGATGCTACTGGTGCAGAGGTTTAAGCGAGTGGGGGTACCAAGGCTTTTGCTATTGGCTCCGAGAGGTTAAGCGAGGGCAAGTGTCGAGGCGTACAGATGGCTTCAGCGAGGGAAGGGAACCGAGGTATTTTCTATTGGTGCAGTTGGTTAAGCAATCTTGACACGACTAAACATAGACGGTCAAAGATTCTGACGAGTTTTGCGGTAATGAGCTTCGCTTATTGGTTGTGGGCTGATTGGGGTAAGGCACGTGCGAAAGTCACGTGTCTCTCTCTCTCTTTGGGACCAACCCTAACCTTACCCATGGGGCGCAGGTTAGGGAGATGCCTTCGGTTCTAGCCACCTTACCATGAGTTTTCGAGATCCCAGCAGACTTGCCCACCCTTCGGTACTGCTTCCAAACCAAGGGTAGGTGTCCGAGTGTGAGTGTGTGCATGTTTCGAGTGCTCTTCCTTTGTGGGCTACTTTGGGCCTTTGGAGAGTAAAGCTTCGGAGTGGAGTTAACCGGGAGATTTTGAGTGGGCTACTTTGCGCCTTTGGAGAATAAGGCTTCGGAGTGTAGTTAACCGTGGTGAGGGTTTTGGAGTGGGCTCCTCCGGAGTGGGCCTTCGGAATGGGCTTATTTAAGTGGGTCTCGGGGCGAGTTTCTTAGTTGTAAAGTTTTGCAGTGGGCTTTGCGGGTGGCCCGTTTGAAGTTGGCTAGCGGTTTGGAGTCGTTGTTACACGTGGAGTCCTGTTGTTACACGTGGAGTCGTTGGTGATGTGTATAGTCAAAGTATATGAGTCGTCAACTATTACCTACATTAGCCCCCCTGTCCGTATTCTAGGCGTAGAGCGGCTAGGATGCGGGCACAAACCTTGCGTAACTTTCGCAGTTTATTTTTCTGGTAAGGAATGGACATTTTGTCTTTTGCGGGTGATACTGGTGTTCTGATCACTTTGTTGACAGTCTGTTGGACGTCTCAACTTTTGCAAGCAGGACTATCTTTCTGGTGTCAAATCTGGTTAGTAGATTGGTCCCGTAAATATTAATGTTACTCGTTGTGCATAACCGTTGTACAATTGTGTATCCGTTTGGGATGGTAGCTATATAAGAAAGAGGGTTTTGCAGACTGCATGCATCCAACTCCTCAACGCCTACTTGCTTTCTTGCTTCCTTACAGTGTAAACATGAACTCCGTATCTGGAATATTACCATGTGAGGCTAGAGTGTTTTGGCGATGGTGTGGGGTCAAAACTTCTTGGGATCTCCTCCATGACTTGTACCAAGCTTGTGCATGGAGTGGAGTTACAAGTTTTGCATAGCATACTTTTAGGGATCTTTTCTATCAGTGCAAAAATGGGGAGATATCCTTTCTAGCAGTGCACATGCCTTATTTAGGCGGTGCATGTTCTATCCAGGTGATGTGTGTCGCCGTGGTGCTTGGGATGCGTGACTGCTTTTTACTTCTCTCCCCGTTCTGTAGGGATGAAGATTGCTACCTTGGGATGAGTTGGTGATAACTAATGTTTCTGTCTTGTCGTCGCGAGTTCTTCTTTCACGAAAGTACTGGGCTACTGTGACCTGGTATTTTTGTGCTTAGGAGATCCGGGCTGGATGCGAAATGGTTGTACAAGTTCTTATTGAGAGATCTTGATCTGAGCAAGCATTGGCAGTGACGTGGTGATCCAGACTTTGTTCCTCGTCCCGAATCTGATTCCAATAAAATCATGTGTGTCACCTGTTAATGTATGTATTGGGTCTGTACGAGACACACATGTATATCTTGGTTATGTATTGGTGTATGTATTGGGTCTGTAATGTTTCCTAATGAGAAATGGATTGTTTTTTTTTTGTTAGTCTTCTTGCACTTATGATTGGTGATATTGACGCTTTCCCCTTTTTTGTGCCTCTCAGAGAGGTAGGAGGGGTGTATCCTATGGAGAGATGGGGATGGGGAGTGTGCCCCTTGTGGGGAGTGTGCCCCTTGGGGAGGAAATTTCCTAGCTGAGGGGCGGGGAGGATACCGTATTTGGAGAGGTGATGTTGGGGAGTGTGCCCCTAGGAGATGTGTATCTTCTTTTACTTTGATTGACGTGTTTGTACGTATTCGTGTGAGGTACATCCGGTCCAGTGCTCTATATATAAGTGTAGTAGCTCTTTTATCACTCCCTGTAGTGGATATACATATGGCTGACTCCGCTTCGTCCCATGTTGTAAGAGGGCGTCGTTCTCTTCCCGACTTATTTGGTAACGCGGGAGATGGTTGGAGGGGTGTCAAGGTGCATCACTGGTATGCTGAGTGTTTAGAGCGTGTGTATAATCATAGGCCTGACACTTTTGTTGATTTTGTTGATCGCGATCCGGGGCAACAATCTACCTTGCTGAATCATTTGGGGTATGTTTTGGAGTACCTGGCGATGGCTACTTTGTCCACTAGTGATGAAGATTTGTATTGTGTTTGTTTCCCAAGAGTTCACATCATGATGGAAGCTGAGCTGCCGGTGCAGTGGTTGCTTCATCATTTGGAGGATATGCAGCAGAAGTATTTCGTTTTTAAGATTGTGCTGCATAGAAAGAGTCTTGCTGTTCGTCGCAAGGAGATTTTGCGAGAGATGGAGAAATGTAAGGACGTTCTGGGGGAGTACTTTTGAGGCCGGATAGTAACCAAATGGCTCTCTTTGAAGGCTATGAGAGAGACTTGGTGGGTTTGGAGAGGGAGCTGTCAATGATTCAACGGGAACTTGCGGATGTTGTTGCCAAAGAGCTTCCTCTTCATCCGTTTGTAAACGAGAACGGCCTTCATGAGGATTACGAGTTGGACACCGGACTATTTTGAACGGAGGGTTCCACTCTGTCATCCTTGATAGATATAAACATATGCATATATATATATATGTATATTTATTTATATAATTTTTTTTTATATTTTTTTTGTTTTTATTAGTGGGGAGCAGATCCTGTGTGGTGTAGTATCTTGTCTTTTGTCGCTACGTGGTTAATGTAATATGGAACATGTGACCTTTTGTCGTGATGGAGTATGGTTGTCTTGATGTACTTTATTGCCTTTCTATTTATTGTGGGGTTGTGTGCATCTTGATGCCCTTATATGTATTTCCTTCTGTGTGCCTGATTTTTGTGTAGTTATAGTTTATTTGTGGAGATGTCTGGTGTTGGGTCTTCTGGAGGGTCATCGTGGGGTTTGCCACTTCCGGAGTCGTTTGGAGATGTGGAGGAAGGCTGGAGAGGTGTGAGGATAAATCAGAAATTTTTTGATAGTCTGGAGCAAGTTTATCACCACCATCCTGAAACTTTTGCTCGTTTTAATCGAATTGGTGCTAGCTCTCAATCTGATTTATTAAAACGTCTCTGCCGGATTCTGCGTCATTTACGTAAGACGACGTTAGAGGAGGCGGATAATGGTCTCTTTGCTGATTTGCTAGAACAGGTGCGAAATCTGGTACAGGATAGACTGTCAGTCCACTGGTTGTATTCCCATGTGGAGGAGATGGAGCATAGGTATGACCTATTTGAGCCGATGTTGGAACGGCGGGCTGCTTTTGATACTTATTTGGAGTTGGAGAATTGTGTTACTGAGTGTGCACGGACTATGGGGCGTTACGAAAGTATAGTGTGCGGTGGCAAGCGGGTTGGCTCCCTAGATCCGAATACGGTGGATTTTATTGAAATGTACGAAGCTGAGCATAGGTGTTTTGTGGAGCTAAAGCAAGAATATGCAGCTGCTAATGTTCGTTTTGAAGCTGCTAGAGCTGAAGTGTCTGCTGCTGAACAGCAAATTCGTGAACTGGGCTTTGGACTTCCTGGGGCGTCCGGATTTCTTGGGAGGTGGTTGTTCTCGTTCGCTAACCATCCTTGCGAGTATAACTCCCACTGTGGTCGCCAAAATATGTGAGTTCTTTTGTGATGTATGTGAGAGATATAGAGAGATATAACACGCAAGCCTGGATTAGTACACGTGGAACAATATGTGAACAATATGCGAGATATCGGCGAGAGTATATAAAATACAATAGTAATAATAATAACAGGGATAATAGGATCCGGAGAGGCTTCGGGTTCGGGTGAGAACCGAAGTAATCCCAAGTGAGAGAGAGAGAAAGCAGTATGTATCCCGAAGTGATGGGTAAGTGTTGGAGCGTTGGAATGAAGCGAAGGATAGAGTGAGATGAAGGGTATAATAGAGCCGGAGGGTCTTGGTGAGACAAATGGTGTTATGAGGCGACGGCTTGGTTGAGGCGAAGGGGGTTGGTGAAAACGAGGGGTTGAGAGACCGAGAGACGAAGGATATCTAGAGTCAAGGGTGTTTAATGGAGCGAAGGATGTCGGGACGAAGGTACCGGAGGAGGCGAGAGGTCAAAGTAAGCTAGAGACAATGGGAGTGTTTTGTTAAAAGCCGGGAATAAGAATGACTGCTAATCCTTTACTCTAGTGCCGGATTAAGTCAAGTTGGGTTGTCGGATGTAGCAAATGAGGGTACTTATTTATAGTTGAAGCTGGTGGTGTATTTTCAAACTTTTGACATGATAGAGCGAGGCCGAGTTGGCATCCTCTTACTGGGTTGTTTGCTTAAGGTAGGTGAGTGGCTTAAATGCTACTGTTTAGGGTGGTTGAGGACATTAAATGGGATGTAGACGAAGCATGTACTGAGCTGGTGGAGACAAATGAGAGAAAATGTTTGTCATTTGGTTGTGAAACGATATCATTGGTTGGTCAAAAGGAGGGGGGGATGCTACTGGTGCAGAGGTTTAAGCGAGTGGGGGTACCAAGGCTTTTGCTATTGGCTCCGAGAGGTTAAGCGAGGGCAAGTGTCGAGGCGTACAGATGGCTTCAGCGAGGGAAGGGAACCGAGGTATTTTCTATTGGTGCAGTTGGTTAAGCAATCTTGACACGACTAAACATAGACGGTCAAAGATTCCGACGAGTTTTGCGGTAATGAGCTTCGCTTATTGGTTGTGGGCTGATTGGGGTAAGGCACGTGCGAAAGTCACGTGTCTCTCTCTCTCTTTGGGACCAACCCTAACCTTACCCATGGGGCGCAGGTTAGGGAGATGCCTTCGGTTCTAGCCACCTTACCATGAGTTTCCGAGATCCCAGCAGACTTGCCCACCCTTCGGTACTGCTTCCAAACCAAGGGTAGGTGTCCGAGTGTGAGTGTGTGCATGTTTCGAGTGCTCTTCCTTTGTGGGCTACTTTGGGCCTTTGGAGAGTAAAGCTTCGGAGTGGAGTTAACCGGGAGATTTTGAGTGGGCTACTTTGCGCCTTTGGAGAATAAGGCTTCGGAGTGTAGTTAACCGTGGTGAGGGTTTTGGAGTGGGCTCCTCCGGAGTGGGCCTTCGGAGTGGGCTTATTTAAGTGGGTCTCGGGGCGAGTTTCTTAGTTGTAAAGTTTTGCAGTGGGCTTTGCGGGTGGCCCGTTTGAAGTTGGCTAGCGGTTTGGAGTCGTTGTTACACGTGGAGTCCTGTTGTTACACGTGGAGTCGTTGGTGATGTGTATAGTCAAAGTATATGAGTCGTCAACTATTACCTACATTAGCCCCCCTGTCCGTATTCTAGGCGTAGAGCGGCTAGGATGCGGGCACAAACCTTGCGTAACTTTCGCAGTTTATTTTTCTGGTAAGGAATGGACATTTTGTCTTTTGCGGGTGATACTGGTGTTCTGATCACTTTGTTGACAGTCTGTTGGACGTCTCAACTTTTGCAAGCAGGACTATCTTTCTGGTGTCAAATCTGGTTAGTAGATTGGTCCCGTAAATATTAATGTTACTCGTTGTGCATAACCGTTGTACAATTGTGTATCCGTTTGGGATGGTAGCTATATAAGAAAGAGGGTTTTGCAGACTGCATGCATCCAACTCCTCAACGCCTACTTGCTTTCTTGCTTCCTTACAGTGTAAACATGAGCTCCGTATCTGGAATATTACCATGTGAGGCCAGAGTGTTTTGGCGATGGTGTGGGGTCAAAACTTCTTGGGATCTCCTCCATGACTTGTACCAAGCTTGTGCATGGAGTGGAGTTACAAGTTTTGCATAGCATACTTTCAGGGATCTTTTCTATCAGTGCAAAAATGGGGAGAGATCCTTTCTAGCAGTGCACATGCCTTATTTAGGCGGTGCATGTTCTATCCAGGTGCTGTGTGTCGCCGTGGTACTTGGGATGCGTGACTGCTTTTTACTTCTCTCCCCGTTCTGTAGGGATGAAGATTGCTACCTTGGGATGAGTTGGTGATAACTAATGTTTCTGTCTTGTCGTCGCGAGTTCTTCTTTCACGAAAGTACTGGGCTACTGTGACCTGGTATTTTTGTGCTTAGGAGATCCGGGCTGGATGCGAAATGGTTGTACAAGTTCTTATTGAGAGATCTTGATCTGAGCAAGCATTGGCAGTGACGTGGTGATCCAGACTTTGTTCCTCGTCCCGAATCTGATTCCAATAAAATCATGTGTGTCACCTGATAATGTATGTATTGGGTCTGTACGAGACACACATGTATATCTTTGTTATGTATTGGTGTATGTATTGGGTCTGTAATGTTTCCTAATGAGAAATGGATTGTTTTTTTTTTGTTAGTCTTCTTGCACTTGTGATTGGTGATATTGACGCTTTCCCCTTTTTTGTGCCTCTCAGAGAGGTAGGAGGGGTGTATCCTATGGAGAGATGGGGATGGAGAGTGTGCCCCTTGTGGGGAGTGTGCCCCTTGGGGAGGAAATTTCCTAGCTGAGGGGCGGGGAGGATACCGTATTTGGAGAGGTGATGTTGGGGAGTGTGCCCCTAGGAGATGTGTATCTTCTTTTACTTTGATTGACGTGTTTGTACGTATTCGTGTGAGGTACATCCGGTCCAGTGCTCTATATATAAGTGTAGTAGCTCTTTTATCACTCCCTATAGTGGATATACATATGGCTGACTCCGCTTCGTCCCATGTTGTAAGAGGGCGTCGTTCTCTTCCCGACTTATTTGGTAACGCGGGAGATGGTTGGAGGGGTGTCAAGGTGCATCACTGGTATGCTGAGTGTTTAGAGCGTGTGTATAATCATAGGCCTGACACTTTTGTTGATTTTGTTGATCGCGATCCGGGGCAACAATCTACTTTGCTGAATCATTTGGGGTATGTTTTGGAGTACCTGGCGATGGCTACTTTGTCCACTAGTGATGAAGATTTGTATTGTGTTTGTTTCCCAAGAGTTCACATCATGATGGAAGCTGAGCTGCCGGTGCAGTGGTTGCTTCATCATTTGGAGGATATGCAGCAGAAGTATTTCATTTTTAAGATTGTGCTGCATAGAAAGAGTCTTGCTGTTCGTCGCAAGGAGATTTTGCGAGAGATGGAGAAATGTAAGGATGTTCTGGGGGAGTACTTTTGAGGCCGGATAGTAACCAAATGGCTCTCTTTGAAGGCTATGAGAGAGACTTGGTGGGTTTGGAGAGGGAGCTGTCAATGATTCAACGGGAACTTGCGGATGTTGTTGCCAAAGAGCTTCCTCTTCATCCGTTTGTAAACGAGAACGGCCTTCATGAGGATTACGAGTTGGACACCGGACTATTTTGAACGGAGGGTTCCACTCTGTCATCCTTGATAGATATAAACATATGCATATATATATGTATATTTATTTATATAATTTTTTTTTATATTTTTTTTTGTTTTTATTAGTGGGGAGCAGATCCTGTGTGGTGTAGTATCTTGTCTTTTGTCGCTACGTGGTTAATGTAATATGGAACATGTGACCTTTTGTCGTGATGGAGTATGGTTGTCTTGATGTACTTTATTGCCTTTCTATTTATTGTGGGGTTGTGTGCATCTTGATGCCCTTATATGTATTTCCTTCTGTGTGCCTGATTTTTGTGTAGTTATAGTTTATTTGTGGAGATGTCTGGTGTTGGGTCTTCTGGAGGGTCATCGTGGGGTTTGCCACTTCCGGAGTCGTTTGGAGATGTGGAAGAAGGCTGGAGAGGTGTGAGGATAAATCAGAAATTTTTTGATAGTCTGGAGCAAGTTTATCACCACCATCCTGAAACTTTTGCTCGTTTTGATCGAATTGGTGCTAGCTCTCAATCTGATTTATTAAAACGTCTCTGCCAGATTCTGCGTCGTTTGCATAAGACGACGTTAGAGGAGGCGGATAATGGTCTCTTTGCTGATTTGCTAGAACAGGTGCGAAATCTGGTACAGGATAGACTGTCAGTCCACTGGTTGTATTCCCATGTGGAGGAGATGGAGCATAGGTATGACCTATTTGAGCCGATGTTGGAACTGCGGGCTGCTTTTGATACTTATTTGGAGTTGGAGAATTGTGTTACTGAGTGTGCACGGACTATGGGGCGTTACGAAAGTATAGTGTGCGGTGGCAAGCGGGTTGGCTCCCTAGATCCGAATACGGTGGATTTTATTGAAATGTACGAAGCTGAGCATAGGCGTTTTGTGGAGCTGAAGCAAGAATATGCAGCTGCTAATGTTCGTTTTGAAGCTGCTAGAGCTGAAGTGTCTGCTGCTGAACAGCAAATTCGTGAACTGGGCTTGCATATTAATTACAAGTTGGATACTGGTCTGTTCGGCTAGCCAGCTCTTTTGCAGCCATGAAGTGTATATGTTTATTTTTATTTAACTGATATTAGGTGGAATATATATATATATATGTATTTTTATTTTGCTCCGAGCAGTGGCTGTTTTGTCCACTGTTGGTGACTGAATGAATGTAATGGGGTTTTGGCTTGGAATTTATATAAATATATTTTTAATCTGCTTGCTTCAGGTTCAGGCACCCTCTAACAGTGTGGGAATTATTAATGTTTGTACGTAGTCTTGCTGAGCTTTTGTAAAAAAAAAAAATGTAGTTATTTAGTATTGTATAGTGGGTAATGACCAGAGGATATAGGGGATGAAAACATATTTTTGATTCTTTCCCGGAGAAAATCTGGCAAAGATTTGACTGTACTGATGCTGTGAGTGAGGGGACTAGTGATCAGGAGATATCTCAGATAAAAGTGAGTCATGCGAAATAGAATTGTTAGGATGTTATGGTCTGTATATTTGAGCTTATATACCTCTCTTAAGAAGGCTAAGGAGAAAAGAGAGAAAAGGAAGAGGGAAAGAAAACCAGAGAAGAAGAGGGGGAAGTGTAGAGGGGAACAAGGGTGGGAGATTGAAGACAAGCTTTGGGTGGGGGCTCCATTGGTGATCTTACAAGGTATGTCTTCTTTTTATACTTCCATGTATCTAAAGATGTGTATGTGTGTGTGTGTAATTATGTTTGAGTTTTGGGATTTTTGGATTTGGGGGTTAGGGTTTGGAAGGAGGAAAGCTTTATGTTTATTAGGGTAGTGGTGGAGTTGGGTGGGGGTGGGGGTGAAGGTGAAGGGGGAGGTGGTTTGGGTGGGGGAGGGGGGTTGGAGAGCCGAAGGCAGAGGGAGGGGCCGACACCCTTTTTTTTTTTTTTTTTTTTTTGCTGATAGTGAGTTCCGAATGGTTGGGGGGATTCCGGCGGTGTGTTTCGGAGAAGGGGTCCGAGAGGGGGAGAGGGTTCCTAGTGCTTCGATTTTTCCCTTTTTTTTTGTGATTGATCTCGAATGGGGGGGAGTGCCGGAGGTGGGGTTTCCGATGGGGGGAGGTTCCGGATGTGGGGTTCCCGATGATTGGGGGGGCTTCGGAAATGGGTTCCGAAGGTCCGAAGGTTCGGGCATGAGGGTGGGGTGTTCCGAAAGTGGGGGATCCGAAGGGGGGTTCCGAACGGTATGAAGGGGCCGAGTGGGTGTGGGTTTTTGGAGGGGATTCCGAGAGTGTTCGGATCCGAGGGTTCTTCAGGTGCTTTTTTTTTTGTTTTATCCGAGAGTGGGTTGGGTGTTCCGAGGGTGGGGGAGGTTTCCGAGTGTCGGGGTGGTGGTTCCGAGGGTGGGGGGAGGTTTCCGAGTGTCGGGGTGTTGGTTCCGAGGGTGGGGGGAGGTTTCCGAGTGTCGGGGTCGTGGTGCCGAGGGTGGGGGGAGGTTTCCGAGTGTCGGGGTCGTGGTGCCGAGGGTGGGGAAGGTTTTCGAGTGTCGGGGTCGTGGTTCCGAGGGTGGGGGGAAGTTTTCGAGTGTCGGGGTCGTGGTGCCGCGGGTGGGGGGAAGTTTTCGAGTGTCGGGGTCGTGGTGCCGAGGGTGGGGGTGGTTTCCGAAGGTGGGGGTGGGGTTACCGAGAGTTGGTTTTTTGTTTTTTTTTTTTTGAAACCGAATTGAAGTTCCGAAGGGGGGGGCGGTCCGAGGGGTTCGTTCGGGGTGGCGTCCGCAGGGCCCTCGGGTTTGAGGGTTTTTTTTTTTTTTTTAAATTATGTTCCTTTAGGTGAGTGCCGGTGTTTGAATTGGGGATTCCGAAGGTTTGGGTTTCGGACCCTGTGCCGAAAATTTTTTGTATGTAATTTCCGAAGGTGAAGTGAGGGTCCGAATGTGGGCTCCGGGAGGGGGTATGGGGTTCCGAATGTGGGGCTTCTGGATTCCCCTTGGGTTTAAAAAAAAACTTTTATTTCTTATATATATTTATATTAAGAAATAATAAAATAAAAAACTTTCAATGTAAAAAAAAAAAGAGTGTTGGTTTAGGAGTTGCCTAACCGTGTCTTCGTTCATTTGAGTTTCAACTGTCTGTTTTCTGTTTTATGGCCATTGTTGCGAAGCGTTGTGAGCCTTATCAAGATGTATTGTTTGGCAGCATTCTTTTTCCGGTGTTGCTCCTTTGTCGAGATGGTGCAAGAGCTTGGTCATGGGGCAGGTGATCCTCCAATTCTAGGTATTGATGAAAGATTTTGGCAACGTGCCCCGTATATAGTTATAGATGATAACTTCTGGCAGCCGATAGTTGAAAGTGTAAACGGAGGTGGCATATGTTCTGAGGCGGATAGTGCGGCGAGGTTTGATTTGCCGCCTGCTCATGCTATTATCCGATTGGGTGTGGAGAGAGGTGAATATCCTCATGCTGTATTAAAGTTTGTAGCTGCTTCGGGAGTTGCTCAGTGTGAGGCGTGGAATGAATGGACGGAGTACATATTGGCAAACTTTGAGGCTGTCCTCAAGGAGGCGCGGATTTATGACTCTATTCGTTTATTCAGAGATATGAGGTGCTCTTTAGAGGAGAAAGACATATTGACTTTGATTTCCCGCTGGTGCCCAGTCACGCATACTTTTGTTGCTGCATGGGGTGAGTTAACCCCTACTTTGGAGGATGTTTCGTCTCTATTTTTATTGAATATTGTTGGTGGCTTGGATTTTGGCTCCTATCAGCTTTCGGCGGAGGATATGGTGGTAGTTGGGGGGTTAGAAGCCGGTACCTTAGCCTGTCAGTTTACTTCGCATTTTCTGAATGATGGTAAGGAGAGGCCCAGGGGTCCTATTCCGAACGGAGATAAGGCGGATTACCGTGCTTTTCTTCGGTATTTCTGGGAAGATCGACAACCAGGTGCGAAGCGACGACATCGGAAGAGTTTTGTTGGGAAGGGTAGGGATTATAGTCTTGCGGCTTATCTTGTGTGTTGGCTTTCAAGATACATATTTGGAGGTGCCCCGGAAGACGGGCCTTGCTCACATTTATTCGGATTGGCCTCCATTTTATCACGCGGGCAGGCTCTCCCATTGGCGCAAATGTTCTTGGGATCACTGTATTTACGGTTGGATATGGTGGCATAGGATATGCGACGTTCGGTAGGGCGGTATGACATTGCTACGCATGTTTCATATTTGTTCTTACAGTTGTTTTTGTACGAGAGATGGCGCGGCTATGAGGGACCTGGTTCGTCGAGGGTGACATCTAGATTTTGGGGACAACGGTGGGGGTCCGATGTACAACCTGAGTTTCCTCTCGCTCGGGTTATTGATGATGAATCCGCCTTTATATTTCGTCCGTACGTGAAGATTGCTGGTATGACGCTGCTACCTTTATTATTGTTCCGTAGGCTTCAGGCTCGGAGTATGGTGAGAAGTACTTTAGGTGGCGAGGCGGAGGATGTGGTGGCGTCCGTCCATGCTGTTACGCGTATGTATTTGCCTGGATTTACGGAGCGTGGAGCTCGTGAGATGATATATCGCCCAGATAGGGTATGTAGGCAGTGTGGCCTTAATCAAGGAGCTGTAGTTCTAGACTCGTCGTGCCCACTTGTCGGTTTGCATGATTGCTATGAGGGGCGTAGTAGCATGGGTCCTGATACAGTGTTATTGGTTGGGCCGGAGACTTCTGGTTTTTGTGTAGGCGACTATGCTCTCTTTTGGCGACATGCTCAGGCGAGGTTTTACGCCTATTGTGATGACGCTCCATTGCCGGTGTCGGTGCCGCGAATAAAAAATGCTGACCCCACGCTACGAGTAATAAGTAAGAGAGACGGTGCCATTCGCACTCATGATGCTGCCAGGTGGGGTAAGTCCAGATTTTTTGACCGGCTACAGAGGAGTGTTGTGTTGGTCGATGGTGATGGATGGGATAGTGGTTTCTTGTTGATTGAGTTTGATAATTCCGAGGATAGTCCCATGCGGAGAAAGAAACATGTGAGTCCCTCTTATGAATTTTATTTAATCACACATTTATTTTATTTATTATTATTCGTTTAAAGGACTTTGTTGGTTAAAATTTTGTCTTCTGTTTGTACAGGTGTTGCAGCATGTGGTAAACAAAAGAAAAAGGAGAAGTGAGAGCAAAAGGGGCCAATCAATCATTATAGATACCGAGGACCCCGAGGACACCGATGACGCGGGATTATCAATTCCTTCGGATGACATCCAGGACATTCCTTTTTATGATACTGGTGTGGAGGATGCATTGTTGATGGATGCGGGTGCAGTTCCGGCTTTTCGCCCCATGAAGGAGGTGTTTATGTGCGATGATGTTGGAGGTGGGGCAATCGACGAATCGCCGGGAGATCAAGAATGTGAAACTGCTATAGGGGATGGGCGGCGAGAACGACTGGAGAGGGTGGATAGTGATTCCTCTGGTGAGGTCGTGGAGCGTATGCAGTTACCGATGGTAGGCGCTTCGGTTTTTACATCTGTGGCCGGTGTTTTTGGTTCTGGCCGCCCTTTGAGTGGTGTCAGCCGTCCTTGTCCCGTTGGGACCGAACTTTCACTTTCGGACTCCGGCTTCCGGAGATATGCGGGCTCCTCTTCTTGTGATAATACTGGCTTTGGGTCTGCTACTGGTGGCGGTGAGGCAACTGTGTCTCTCGGTGTTTTTCAATCTGGCCTTGGTACTACTTTGGGGTTACGGTCGCATGAGTTTGATAGGCGGACGTCGAGTTCCGATGGTGTCCATTCTCTGCCGTGTGGTAGGACTACTGAGTCGGCTTCCGAGACAGTTACAATTGGCGTTAGTACCTCTGTGTTAGCTCCCGAGTCGTTTCCTGTTGTGGCTTCCGTATCTCCTGCAAGCTCTGGTGAAGGCGAGTTACCCGTTCCGAGTTTGGCCAGTATTCTAGGGAAGATACCTGGTGACGTTCCTTTCCCGGTTCTTGCTACTGCTACTGAGGAAGCTGTGTTGGGGATGATATATCGTCGGTATCCGCAGACCTTTTCTCCTTCGGTCATGAAGGTTGCCGCTGGTTTAAGGTCTTTTTTCTTAAGTACGCTCGCATCTATGGTTTGGAGTTTATTTGCCACTAATGTGGCGGATTTGAGTGGAAGCTTTCTAAATAAAATGGCGAGCGAGCTTGCATCTTTTAGGGAGGTTATGGGCTCTGATGTGTGTTGGTTGGAGGCTCGTGTGGCCCTAGTTAGGGTAACTGCTGGGATGAGGTGTGCAGATGACGAGATGGCTAGCGTGAGCACTAGGATGGTGGAGATAGAGCGGGAAAGGGCCGAATTGGAGCGTCGGTTGTCAGCACTGAAGGAGGAGGAGTCGATTCTTGGGGCTCGCGAGAGGGCGGTTATTAAGGTACGTGAATATTTGAGTACCTTGGGGACTTTTGACGCGAGTGCCCTCCGGATGCCTGTGGATAGTCTCGGGATTGGCGATTTGTTTTCCACCGAGGATATGGATGTTCTTGGTACTTTCCGATAGTTGTTCCTCTGTCCGAGTAGAGATATGTGCTATGTTTTTTTTTTTTGTATATATCCTTCCTGATCGTGGCGGGTATATCCCTTGTAATATATATATCGCCTCTTTTGTTTAGCTTTAAAAAAAGAAAATTTTATTTTTAATGCATGTTTTATTTTTTATGCAATATATGTGATATGTGTGTATCGTAGGAGACAGGGGGGGAGAATTTAGGTGGGGTAAGTTGCAACACATGTAAGGATGGTTGTTGCGAAAAAAGAAAAAAAAGGTTAAAATTGAAATTTTAAATAAATTAAAACTAAAAAAAATAAATAAATAAATAAATAAAAAGTGTTTATATGTCCACACGTGGCACGTATAGAGATAAGGAGGTGGGGTTAGATTTTGCTGGAAGGTTTGTGTGGTTACAACGTGCTAATGTACGGTTTGCTTTTTAAGTAGTGTATATAAGAGGAGTATGCATAACATTCTTGTTGAGTATTTGAGTGTTAAGTGGGCGAAAGTATGGCAGGCTCATCATGGGCATCTAATTCGGGGCCGGGCTTTTCACGGCTACCGGAGACGTTTGGGGATACGCAAGATGGCTGGCGAGGTATTCCCGTATGGGAAATACTTGTGCCTTTTTTGGAGAGGGTGTATGTACACCATCCTCAGACTTTTATTGGTTTATCATATATGAATCAACAAGAAAGATTATTAGCTTGTAAGATGTTGGGCAATGTACTTTTAGAGATGTCTAGGACTAACCTGGGGGATGCCACTTACGATTATATGCAGCGAGTAAGAGGAGATATACATGATATAAGCACACAAGGGCTGCGTCTGTTGTGGCTGACGGAGCATCTGGACATGGTGGTCTTGCTGCGACAATTTGTGGAGGCCAGACGGCGAAGGCATTTTGATGAGCGGCAATTGGTTGCGGTCAGCGAGAATTTTCGGAGGGCTCGGGTGGAATTAGTGACGGTCGCGGGTCAGTGGAGGAGGTCGGGAGTTCCTCGCACGGCACAGCAGGAGGCTCGAGCTTTGCGGCTTCAGTCGGCCGTGGATCATGGTGAGGAGGAGTGCAGGGTATGTGAGGAGAGGCTGGCAAGGTCGAAAATAGCGGAGCAGCGCTCGAGGACAGGGATTACTACGGATGAAGTTACTAATGAAACTTTGGTGATTGCGGGATTGTTTGTGGAGTAGACAACCACTGTTGTGGAGTGACCTGGGTAATGTTGTTGAGTGACCAGGATTTTTTTTTTTTTTTTAATAATGTGGTGAGAGTACTTTTGAAGATTGAAAATAATAAGTTGTTCATGAATGTTGTGGTATATATCCTCTTTCAGCTAACAACTTTTCTAGTGGAGGCAAAACAGTAGAACAAAAAGATAAAAAATAAAAGTGCTGGCTAAGCATGATACAGCTTTAACCATTGGGTGTTGATTGGTCCAGATATGGATTTTTCACCAACCTTCTGGATCCTATAATATCCGCTGGGGTTAGCTTCTTTAACTTCATAGGGTCCTTCCCATTGCGGCGTGAATTTGGGCGCCGAAATACCCCGCATGATGTGCTTGGCTGCCTTCAAAATTAAGTCTCCTTCCTTAAAAACTCTGGGTCTGACCATAGCATCGTAAGCCCGTGCGATTTGCTTTTGGTACTTTTGGAGGTTTGATTGCGCCTTGTCCCTATGCTCTTCCAGTTGCTCGAGCATAGTCGGGCGAGGGTCGTGTAGAACCTCGCTTTTCATGGCAATTCGGGCAGAGGCCACCACCAACTCTGTGGGTAAAACTGATTCGGCTCCATAGACCAAAGAGAAGGGAGTCGCCTGAGTTGGTCGCCTCTTGGAGGTTCTGTAGGCCCAAAGGGCTAGAGGGAGTTGGTCGGCCCAAATCTTGGGACAGTTCTTCATCGTCCTGCTTAATATCTTCAGTAGTGTTTTATTTGTTGCCTCGGCCTGACCATTGCCTTTTGGATAATAAGGAGTGGACTTGTGGTGGGTGATGTCATAGTTCAGGAGGAGCTGTCCCACATGCTTGTTGATGAATGGTGTTCCATTATCAGATAGGACTACTTTGGGGATCCCAAAGTGGCACACAATGTGCTCTCGGATGAAGGCCGCTACCGCCGGCCCGACTGCTTTCCGCATTGGTATGGCCTCCACCCATTTGGTATAGAGTTCTGTTGCCGCGAGGATCCAAATATTGCCTTTTGATGCCGGATAAATTGGCCCTATGAGGTCGAGAGCCCAAGTGTGGAATGGCCATGGTGTCGATAGTGCTCGCAAGTCAACGGCAGGTGCATGGATTCGATTTCCATGGATTTGGCAAGGGTGGCATCTCTTGACATGATTTCTTGAATCTTCTTCCATCGTTGGCCAGTAGTACCCCAATCCCAAGAGATGGCGGTATAATTTTGTTCCTCCTTGGTGCTCGAACCCATGTGCTTCACTCAAGACTTGGTGAATTTCTCCCCCGGCAAGACATCGCAGTGGTTCTCCATTGAAATCGCGACGAAACAGCTGATTCTCGTGAACAAAAAACTTTGAAGCCCGCTTCTTTACTATGGCCGCGTCGGCTCTATCAAGGGGGAGAGAGTTCTCGTTCAAATAGTCCATATATGGATGGCGCCAATCCGATATCTGAGCCGTAAAATTGCATTCTTCCTTGCTCGGATCTTTTGAGCATTTCGAGCAAGTTCGCTGGAGCATGGAGGCCTCTTTAGCCATCTTAGGCCAGTAGTACCCTTTTCTCTTTATCATCCGGTAAAGACTGGTATCCTTGTCTCCGCACGTATTTTGGTGAATCTGGTGGAGTCGAAGTTTTGCCTCTTCTCCCCCCACGCACCGTGACAAGACGCCTGTGGGAGCACGAAAATAAAGATTGCGCCCGAGGAGGGTGAAGTTCTTTAGGTCTGACACTGTTATTTTTCCTTCACGACTCAGTAATTGGGCGATGATAGGCGCTCTCCAGTCCTCGATTTCCTCAAGGGGGAGTAATTCCAAGATCGTGCATGGGAGAGTCCTTTTGATGATTTCGATACGGGTGGAGCCCTCCGGTATGTCAATTTTTGAAGCAAGGGTTGCCAGAGCATCTGGGAAGCGATTGTGCGATCTTGGTGAATGCTCTATCCGAATGGCCTCAAATTTGTCCAGCAGCCTTTGGACTATGGTTCTATATTCTGCCAACGCCGGCTCTCTGATTGCGAATTCCCCTGAGGTTTGTCTGACAACAAGATTGGAGTGACCCCTGATGCATAGGCGGTTGACACCCATATCGGCGGCTGCCAGGAGTCCTAGTATCAGCGCCTCGTACTCCGACTCGTTATTTGAACATTTGAAGTCAAGCTTATAGGACAAATGGAGCTTGGAACCATCTAAGTGAGATGTCAAGTTGATTCCTGCTCCTCCCCCGAGTGACGTAGAGGATCCGTCGAAGCCGAGTGTCCATTCCCCTAGATCTTCAATCACCATTGCGCAGTCGAATTCTTCTCCTGGAAGTGTTTCCCGAGGTGGTTCGAATTCTCCACTGGGGAACTGAGCTAGTAGATCTGCCAGTGCCTGACTTTTGATTGCTTTTGGTGTTACGCAAGTGATATCGAATTCGGCCAAGAGAAGGAGCCATCTTGCCATTCGTCCCGAGAGAGCAGGTTTAGATAGGAGATATCATAATGGGTCACATCTCGTGACTAAATGTACAACATGACTGAGAAAGTAGTGCCTGAATTTTTGGGCTGCGAAGGTGAGTGCGAGACAATGGCGCTCAATTGGAGTATATCTTGTCTCAGCGTCACGGACCACTCGACTAATGTAGTATACCGGCTTTTCTTTTCCGTCAATCTCCTGGGCGAGCAATGCCCCAATAGATTTGTGCGTGGATGTGAGATAGAGGAGCAGTGGTTTTTCTTGTGTCGGAGCCACCATGGTAGTGGGAGCCGACAAAGCTCTCTTGATAGCTTTGAAGGATTCCCGGTGGACCTCTTCCAATCTGAATTTGGCTTTCCCTTTCAGCAGATCTCCCAGGGGATGAGATATTTCTGACAATGCTGGAATGAATCTACGGAGATAGGATACCCTTCCCATGAATTGCTTTAGTTGCTTCTGAGTACTTGGCGGTGGCATGTCCATGATTGAAAGGTTTAGGTTTGGGGGTATGCACTCACATGCACATTATTATATACACCAAAATTTTGAAAAAAATTTCGATACTTGTGCTTAAATAAACGATGTCACCTACGGTTTGGAATCTCTAGTCGATACATCTTGTTATGTAGCTTGGATTGTTATAGAATGGTAAACATGAGAAGATGTGATTAAATATTTGCTGAAGTCATGATATGACGTTTTAGGTCATGTATTGTTCGAATCGTAGTTTTATATCATAGATTTGCACACAAACCTATGCACCGCACGTAGTCGCTTGAATACATGTTTGATGTGAACTATAATATGATTCGAATTTCTAGATAACACATGGTGGAGACTAAACCCAGTGAGCTTTTGAGCCTATCTTTTTTTTTTAGAGGGTATAAGTACATTTTGTGTTTGTCGAATTTCATTAAAGTAACGCATTTACTTGTTGTTTTTTTCTCATTATTCTTGTTTTGGTTTATAGTCAAGTTAAAATATTTGTTACCATGCTAAATAATCTTCCATTGTAAACATTGAAGAATCATATGATCATAGGGGATGATTTTAGGCCCTCTTTGTTTACTTCTCTTAACAAATGATAAATTTCCTTAGTTTGCCCCCTTGAGCCGTTAAAATGTCATTTCTTTCTTTAATCACCATTATCCTTTTTTTTGCTCTAACTTGACAAACTTGGAGTTCACCGCTGAGAGATTTGTCAACTGTTAGTGGTGATAAGGCGATGTATTGATTAAGAAGAAGAAGAAAACAAGATGATGTTTGGGGTAGTACCTTGGTATTCAATGAACATTCATTTCAAAAGTGACGAAAAGGAAAAGAATAAGGTTGGAAAAAAAAAGCAATGAAAAAAGAAAAAAAAGAAGAGGAAAGAAATTAAAAAAAATATACGAAAAGAAGAGAATGGAAAGATGAAGTTGGTAGAAGAGATAAATGAAAGAAATCGAACATGCCGTACAATGCCATTCTGAGATTACCTACCTAATGAATCCTTTCTATCCTTTTCACTGCTTGAGTCATATTACAACCGTTGAAAAGTCCTATTTGATCATAGGAAACATGGTTTGGATATGAAAACGATGGCAGGGGGATTAAAACATGGTAATGATTAATTTTTCTTGACTACTATTCTTTCGTGTCATGCGTCCTTTTTGAGTCATATGTGAGCATTTCTCGTTTTGAAAACATATTTCCTTTGCTCCCATATATTGGATAAATTACACATGTTCTGAGCGTTTCATTTGAGAGTGTAATTCATTATGAGATTCATAGTCGAAGCATAGTTTGATGGTTATCCGAGTTATATTCCAATTTCATGACATGCACGTGTTCATTTGACTACCATATCACACACGTGCAATTTTATGATAAACTCTATTGATTTATATGATGTATGTGCTTGAGGTTGCTTTTCATAATGTAGGTAGACGTTTGGTTACGTTTCTTCTTGTTCGTTATTCTATTTTAAATCACTGTTTTATAATAAGGAGTATCGAATATTATGTTTTTCATTTTTAATAAAACTTTTTAAATATATAATGAAATAAAGATGGTTGTGGGAGACTTGTTGACGAGAACCCTCATGAGACTTCACTCGTCCGACTAGGGATACCTAGGGGTTTAAAAGGCTTGTTGCATATGCTAAATGCAATCGTGATTCATGCAAAAATGGAGTAGTATTTGTAGTAGTAATTTTATTTTTCTGTTCTTTTTGCTCGAGGACTAGCAAAGAGTAGGTTTGGGGGTGTGATTGGCGACGAATAGTTGCCGTTTATAGTCTTACAAATACCCTTTGTTAGCCCATTTCATGTAATTATTAGTTATTTTTTAATAAGTATTCTAAATTTTGTAGGATTTGGAGCTTTAACTTGAAAATGCACAAAAATTCAATGATTAGTGGCTTTGGAAGTCATTCTGGGCTCAAACGGTGATTCCGGTGAAAGCTGAATGCAGTAGTAGCCTTGGTAAATCGCATTTTTGGCAAGCAATACTTTGGATTTGAGAAATTTTTCCTGAGATATAAAATGTAGATCTTCGAGTTACGGACGCGTGGCCACAAACTGCGAGTCAATCTGAGTTTCGAGGAAAAAGTTATCGCAATTCTACGAAAGTCGTGCAGTACAGCAAAAAGTACCTCGCGCGAGCGAGCCACGCGAGCGACCTGTGAAAAAACCAAAAACGCGTATTTTGTTAAATTAAAGTGCCCAGCGAAGGTGGTTTGTGCATATGACGTCCAGAAATGTAAATATAGCAGTTTTAATACGATTTGGCTTAGGAAAGCTTCCTAAATCCTTCTAAACTCTATATAAATCCTATTCTAAATTAATTTTGGGGTTACACATCATTACACAACATTAGATACATCCATACACAATTAAAACTTCAGCCATTGAAGAAAGGAAAGCAAGGAGAAGAAGAAGAAGACCAAGGATTCCCATTGTCACACCCCGATTTTTGGAAAGCCAAATAATCAGCATAAAACTAAATCTAGACTACTATTCGACTGTCCAACTATCGGAGTGAACACCACGAAGCCCAACCTAATAAAACTTTTTAATGGAAATAGATGTTCTTAAAAACCTGGTTAAAACATTTGTAATAAATTTCCATTTATGTTTTTAAAACAAAACCACCACATTTCCATTAAAAAAAAAAACACTCATGCGGTTCCGAAAATACTCAGATATATTTGATTAAAGCTACAACTACTAAATCACTTATATTGAAAAGCGGAAGCTGAATAAACATTTCTAAATTCTCATTAAGAATAAAAATATTTTCATTTACAATTAAAGCTTTGAAAGAATAACCTCTATTACAACCTTTGGTCAGAGCTACTAAACGTCCCAATACCAACTACAATAATGGCCCACAATGCCAAATAAATGAAAATAGCAAATGAACAGTAAAGGTCTTCATGCCCTCAAGCAAATCCATGCAATCCAATAGTCATACCAGCCTACTCCTTAATCTGCAAAACGGCTGCGTTTCCCGAGAAACGCCCCCGCATGATAAACATCACACGGGTCAGCATTGTATGACAACACTGGTATGAGTAAACACGCTCCAGTCTCAAGGATCACTCGTGGTCCCCTCAACTCCAACCCAACAATAATCAATTAACATAATAATACCCAATAAATTTCCCGGAGGTTGGGAATCCGCTGGACTCCCTCCCTCTCTTGACCACAAGCATATACAAAGTTGTAGGCAGAACTGTAGTTCCACACGTGAGTGAGGACAAGCGGTAGTTTCCTCAAGTCACGGTGGCAGTTTGTTCCACCCACAAAGTAAAAGAAACACTTACTCTTAAATGACATGGTGAGCCAAAGCCTGCATACAATGGTTAGTGGGCCCACCATCCTGCAACTCGAGAGTTAGCACAAATCCTTAGTATCATAATAAGCAATTCTTCAATACCAAATCATTTAATCAATTTTCTTCGCATTATACCACGGTAACCATTTCGGGTTTTCAATTTCATGTTTCGCAATAGTTTATCCATTTGTATTTGCCGCACTACAATCACTGTCAATTTTTTTTTGCCCTAGGTTCACCACTAAGGTCACCCTACTCATGGTCAACTTACTATTTATGAACGATTCATTATTCAATTTCCTAGCTTCACCACTTGGTCACCCTCCATGGTACACCCACACCTATATCTCATGTGTGCCCGGACATACTACTAACATCCACTCTGGTGCTAGTTTGGTTGGGGTATCAACCAAACCAGGTATACACACAGAAGGCCAGTCAATATGCCTAGACGTCTAACAAATAAGCCGGGCATAAGGCTTAGGCCAGCTTGATCACGAAGCCACTGGCAAAAGGGTACACTCAGCAAGTCGAGCTACCAAAAAAAACATATCACACAACGGGGAGCGGTGAACACTAATGAACTTGAAACCACTTTTTTTTTTTTTTTACCATCTACGTTAATACACACAATTACCATTCATGAGGATTTAATCACGTCATTAACCACTTCAAAAATTTATTTATTACATGGATTATCATTATCCGATTATTCACAATAAGGCCCTTACGCCAAACTTCTATTCACGTCTCTAACGTTGTATTTCCACAATCATCATTTAATACCGCATATAGCATAAGTTATAGCATTTAAATCAGCATTCAACATCACTATTTAAAATTGTCCCAAACAAATCTTATATTAAACAGCCCCAAAACTAGCATGGGTTGAAATTGTTCTTCATAATAATACCGTACAAAGAAACATCTCTAACAATTTTCATAAACATAATTCAAAATTCGGAGTTAACATTTACTGCTACTGTAATATGAATTTTCTGCCCAAACGGTGCAGAATTGAGAAAAATACCATTAGAAGAAAAACGTGCAGAATCACGTTTTACATTGACTTACGCGAACAGTTTTACCAAAAACAAAATGTATGAATTAATACGAATTATTTTCTAAAACAGAATTGAGAGTTTTCTTCAATTTTACCCAAATCCGAATTTGTGTTAGTCTTCTTTTTTTTTTCTTCAATTTTCTAAATAACTTATATCTAACCTTTGATATATATATATATATATATATAAATGTATATGTATATATCACTATAGATCCGTATTATATAAACACACATCCATACGATTTATTCAAACTATAATGAACACAAATCGAAAATCAATCAAACTACTAATCAACCCTACAAATCTAATTGTTTACTCACCAAATTGGGAAAAGCAAGATGATGTTGATGATGGTGAACTCCCTTCTTTTCTCTTCTCTTATCTTTTTCTTCTCCTTCTAGGTGACTAGGGTTGCCTCTTCTCTCTTTATCTCTTGTTCTCTCTCTCTCTCTCTCTCTCTCTCTCTCTCTCTCTCTCTCTCTTGAGGCTGCTCTCTTTTTTTTTTTTTTCTAACCCTAGGATATAGTATCTATCTATCTACATATAATACACACATAATACATATATTACTCACACAAATATTAATAATCCCGTTTTTCTTTTTATGGGTTAACAAAAGAGACTCATATGAGCCCAGAGTGTAACACAAACCACTAAAATGGCTAGCCCAAAGGGTACTCATACCCCAGGTACTTAATTTCAATACCAGATACACTATTTGACACATTCGCGGGCCTGTAAATACTATATAAAAAATACATATCAACCCTTCATTTTTTTTAATAAATTTAAATTAATAAAATGTAACATTCAAACTAAAGGGCTCACTAATGATTTTATTTATATGTCCTCCAAACTTAAAATTTTTAAAGACGTGTCCTACATAGGCACACTCATATAATATTGCTAACTGAAAATTATAATTAAAATAATTATTTATACACTTAGAAATTTTATGGTTGTTACACCCATGGCCTCCTCCATCAACCTCTTGCCGTTCATCAATTCTATGGCCAACTAAACTCAAGATCTAGGGTTTCAATGAAACTCTATCCAAGTAATAGGGTATATTTTATGTTTTTATTTTAGTTTTATTATGTATGGATGACAGTTACATGTTCCAAGAATTTTTATAAATAAATCATGCTTTTATTGATTAAATCGTTACTTTCAAAGTTTACTCTTGTCTTAGATCTATTTTGATGGTAGTGTGATCAATGATCTATGATTGCTGTGCTTGTTTAGACTATTTACATGTAATGATGCTTAAATTGAATTGTGCTATCAAGTATCCAAATAGTCCATGCCTAGATTAGACAAATTATACCACAACCCTAGTTTAGTGTGGGATAATTCGTGCTAACCGAAGATGGATTATGTTGGTGCTTGAACCATAGTTATTTTCTTGACGGAGGAATTGGGCTTGTAGCTACAATTCCCCATTATCATCCAAGTTAATAAGCTAAAGTAATTCGTAAATACCTTTATTATGAAGCTAGTGGTGGATTTGCAATCCTAGGTTCCTTAAACTTATTATAAAAAACAATATTTAATTGATTTCATAATTTAGATTTGCTTTTATTGTTATTAGTTTAATTCAAATCAAATCCAAAATCTATTTTACTTAATTAAGGTTTTAAAAATTAAAGTGCGTAGTATTCAATCTCTGTGGGTTCGACCTTTACTTCCACACTGCAAATCTTTTGAAAGTAAAGCATAAGTTAATCATACTTTTGTATCTTGATTTTGACAAGATCAGGACCTGCCCTTACTTGAAAAAGGTATTGGCAAACGAAGTTTGCCCCTAGTTTATAGGCGACTTGGAGGCTTACTTTTAGGATGAATGGGACTTTGGGGCAAATATAGTTTGCCTCTACTTTGAAGATGTGAGAGGGATCATACAAACTTATCTCAATGGGTTTGAAAACATGGTGGCACAAAGATATCAGAAGTGCGTTCACTCATAGCTTAGAAGTAGTCATCATGAATAGGGTGGGGTGAGGTAGGATGTCCCAATACTGATGGGCAAACAAAGTTTGTCCCTGGTTTGGCAATACAAATGTGACTTTAGGCAAACGCGAGTTTGCCCCTAGTCTGAAAGAATTGAACCAAAGGTGCAAAGGTTGGTATTTACGGACCGAGATCCAAGTGAGGCTCGCCTACTTATCCCCGAGTGAGAATCAAGTCCAAAGTAGTTCGGGCAAAGCTTGAAAGAAAGTGCCAGATCATAGCAAGGGTGGTGACTGAATCGGGAAGGTTGCCTACGTATCCCCGAGTGGGAATCAGGTCGAACGTAGTTCAAGTACTCTGGAGATTTTGAAAGAATAGGGCTTCAAAAAAATTGGTGGGCTTTTCGAGCCATGTTTTCATTCGGGTTCAATGAGTGCTATTTCTTGGGCCAATTTTTCTAAAATGGGTCTCTTGTGGTAGCCCTTATGTATGATTATGAACTACTTCTTCTCTTTTTTTTTCTTGTTATTTCCCATTTTCTTCTTCTTCTCTCTCTCTCTCTTTTTTTTTTTGTGATGGTTTATTCTTTTTAGCTTTTCACTAGCCAGTCAACTTAGCACTTCTTTGCACTTCTCATGATACATCGTGTTTTGATTATACTCTCATATACTCTCAAAACAATATCAACCTTCAAATTTTTATTTGTTTATTTGGGCTTATTCAAAGATACCTCTTCATTTGTTTTGGCCCATTTAGCCTCTAAATACCTCACTGATGCATTCAAAATTCTATCTTCAAACTTTTTCTTTACTTAGCATAACTCAAAGCCCCGAGATAATTCATATGATAATGATATTCATCGAAGTATTCAATTTTCTTCGTTCACTCTTCACCTTTTTTGATTTGATTTGATTTTTTTATCTTCCTCTCATCATCTCTTATGATTTTTACTGGCTAGGATCTGGATTTTGAATCAACACGCATTTTATTCATGCTCTAAGTTTTGTCTAGGCGCCCTTTTGGGTTTTCATCCTAGCGAGCCCCCCTTTTATTTCTTCTTTTTTTTTTGGAGAAGAAGTTCATTTGAAATGCTTGGCTACCATCAAGGACAGAGTCTTTATAACTTTCAATTGGACAATTTTGCATGGCTTGTAATTGGATTGGGTTCATACTTCTAGGTTTTGTGGGCTTTAAAATGAGGAGAAAATGGATTAGACAAGTCCCAAGCTACTATCCAGTATGTCTTTTTAGGATTTGAGCAAAAAACATCTTTAAAAATTCTTAAAGTAACACCAGTCAATTCTTAGCTTTCTTCAATGTTAGCGCAAAATTGACTTCGATCTATTCAAGATTTTTTTATTATGCAAAAATTCATTAACAGAGTAATTTCCACAATAATCCGAGATTCGACATTTTCAGCTTAGTGATTCATCCACTCATGACTTAGTGCATTAGATTAAGCAAAACGAGATTTCATTCCAAGATAAGAATTTTAGTACTTGATATGGACTCAGTACAACTCGATGATAGATAGACAGACAGACTCAATCAAAAGACTAAACTTAGAAAACACGAAACATACTCGACTTGACCAACTTGACTTCACCTCAAATGGCGTGTCACTGTGACTTGCTTATTTTCTTTTTCTTTTTTCATTTCTTTTTTTTTTCCTTTTTTTTTTAATAAAAGCATCCATGTTGGTTTCAACAGCAGCCGTTCTAAACATCATCACTTCACCATCTCATCTTAGGCTCGTTTGGTGTAATGATCCCTTGCTCAATTAAATCTTGAATTTCATGCCTCAGCCTCAAACAGCGGTCAGTATCATGTCCATGCCCTTGATGGTAAGCACAATACTCGTTCACATTATATCTCAGCGGGATGGGGTCAGGTATCGTCCTTAGATCCAACTGCTCCAAATACCCCTCGTCTAACATTCTCTCCAATGCCAAGCTCAGTGGTATGTTCAAATCAGCAAACGCCCTATGCTCTCTTGGGGAGCCACGGTTGGACCTTGATTGATTGTTTCTCGTAATAGAAATATTTTGATATTGGCCTTGCCGCTGAAATAAACTTCTTGATTGGTTGAATGATGAATGAGGTGCTAAGGCATTGACATCTGGTACACCGGTCCCTTGGGCTTATTTCCCTGATTATCTCTTGTGATTATCCCTTCTCTGATAGCATCTTCAATTCTTGTTCCCACGTTGAAAACCTCAGCAAAAGTTTTGATAGATTGGAACCTCATCTTCTCTTGGTAGACTGGCTGCAGGTTTATCATCAACATTCTGATTTGTTCTTTTTCTAATGGCCTTTGAACCATCTTAGCCGCCTTTCCTCTCTATCTACTCAAATACTCAGTAAACGACTCTTTGTTTTCTTGCGTAGTCATATCCAAGTCCCTCACGGTCACATCAAGTTCCTGATTATACTCGTACTGAGTGACGAACGCCTTCACAAACCTCCTCCCATATGCGAGTTTTACTAGGTTCCATAGTGAAATACCAAGTAAAGTTGTCCCAGTCAAGGTTTGCTGAAATAGCATGGCCATCATGATAGGACTCAAACCACTAGGCTAAAAGGCCCTAATACACATCTTCACATGATTTCTGGGGTTACCAGAACCATCAAACTAATTATCAAACACAGGCATCTTGAACCCGACAGGTAATACTTCGCAAACCCCTTGATATAACCCTTCTAATTCCAGCAGGTAAGTGTCAACTCCATGGGCCTTTCGGACTACCCTTTCTAGTTTCTCTACCTTCTCAGTCATCAGTTTCTCTTTCTCAGCCCTTTATTTTTCTATCTTTTCCTTCTTTGCTCTCTGTGCTTCAGCCCTTTTTGGATCATCGAACCAATCCTCCTCCCTAATAGGTGGAGGAGGATTGACAACTGGTGGGTTAACTATGGGTGGCTGTCGTGCCATTGTTTCCATCATGGTCATTATCCTAGTCATTGGTCCTGCCTGCCGTTCCACTATGGCCCTCAATTCTGCTATTTCTCTCGCATTTGCTTCATGTGCCATCTCTCTTCTGACTAACCTTGCAGTGGAATCTCTATACCAGATTGTGCTTGTAGCCGATTCTATCTTTTACCTCTAACCAAAATTTTCAAAAGAAAACATTTTTCATTATCTCTCCCTTTTTATCATTATTTTCATCATTTTTATCATTTCTAGTTGATTTTATAAAATGCTTCGTAAAATGTTCATGAATGATTCATATGCCACACTGATGCAATACATGTGTGTGTGTGTGTGTGCCTATTCTATATGCCAACGAAAGGAAAATTCTAGTCCTAACACATTCAACACTTAAGCACATAAAATCCTCATCAATGTCTAGTGCGCTAATTTCTCCTTTCATTGTGATCCTTATTACCCCTTCAAAGGTTGGTCATTAAAAAGGCTTTGAAATTTATTTGGAAAGATTTTGCTTAGATGTTAAATATTTTGAAAACCATTCTTGAGAATGCTTTTGAGAATGAAAACATTTCTTAACAAAGATAGTCAGGTTGAATTTTCACTTTGAAACTCATTTTGAAAAGTATCTCTTTAGATGGCGAGATCTTTTAAAAAAATTCACAAGGATTCTTCTTTTGAAAACGGGGATGTGAAAATATATCTTAGCAAGGATTGGTTTGGCACCTTAATCAAGTTAACTTCAAAGGTTTTGAAAGTGTGATTTTTGAAAAAACCTTAGAATAAAGATGGTAAAAATCATGTTTTCTTACAAAGATGGATTTAAAATTCATTGGGTAGAAGGATCACATGATCAGATTATCACCGTACTTTCCATGAATTCGGATACATACAAGGTCAATGATGCTTAGCTAACAAGATCTAAGAAGTGTATTCTTTCAATCAAGATTCGGCGTGTTCCCAAATGTCACGGGACATGAAGAGGAATTGCTCAAAAAGTGATTAAGAGGTTACACATCTTTCATCAAGCAAGTATCGTCATCATCTTAAGTAATCCCTTCTAGGCATACAAAACTCCCTAGCACATAAATCCTAATCAAGAATTGGTTTCCTAAGATTGAAGGGTTCTATAGAAGCTCTCATGCAAAGGCCGGGTTTTGGTCAAATAAGGGACCCTTGACACACACTCGATAGGATGCTTTATATACCAACACATGGTACGAGATCAAGGGTGATCACACAGTCCCATGATGGCTTGACCGACCGGGTTGCCCCGAGCCTCCAAGGTCATAGCTCCGTGCAATCGACTGGCAAGACATGCAAGTGTTATGCAACGGGCACACAAAAATTAATTAATGCATTAAAAGGATTCTTTCAAGTCTAATCCTCGAGTGAACCCAAAATAAGATATTTTGGTCTGCGAAACCAGAGATTCTGGGTTCGATCCCCAACAGAGTCGCCAGATTGTGGATACCAGCATTTGGGCCCACTTTTAATTTTAAAATATTTTTCAAATTCAAATTCAAATTTGAATACGAGTCGCCACTTTATTTTTAAAAGAAAAATTAAGAAACCATTTTAAAAGCAAACCGATCTTTCGCAAAACCAAAGATAAACTGGGTCCGGGATTATGGAATGAGAGGGGAAGGAGCCCGACGGACAAAAACACCCCCTCTCATCATATCTCGCGATAGGCCTCTACTCAACATCCTTTTTAATCGAATTATTAATCTAAGCGTGCCCTTAACAAATACATATATGTAAATAATACATTACACAAGCATGTTGAAAAGGGTGCAAAATTGCTAACGATAAAATAGCATTCATAATCCACATGATTCAAGTAGCAATCAAAATGACGTGTAAATAGAGAACTAGAGAACTTACCCGGGATCCGGCCGCAAAATAGAAACGTGCAATGCATACATATAAAATAAAACCTAAGAAAAGGTCTCTAACACTTATAAACACATAAGGGAAGACCTAGTCTAAGGTGTCGCATATGAAGTCAAAAATCAATTAAAATCAAAGAAGTAAATTAAACTAGAGAAGGGTTAAGAAATTGTACCTAAAATGCGCTACAAAACAAAGATTAGTACACATGCCTTGATCAAATATATCAAATAATCAACCGTAAGCTTCTAGCTTAAATCTATCAAGTATGGAAAGAATTGACCTATTTATGGATTCCTTCTAATTAGTTGAAAACATATCACCTCTATAGATATGCAAGTCTCAACTAGGAGCCAATTCAATATCCATATAGAGGTGGTATAATCCTAACATGATTATAAGGAACTAACACCTAGGTTCAATTAGGGACAAAACAACTTAGAGTTAGATTCTAACTACAAGTATTAATATACATAGATGAATGCATGGATATGTGTGAGGACGAGCTATGAATTATGCACTAACTTGGACCACTTAGCCTCTGGATTTAGACTTAATTATCATTATTCTAAACATGGTTTAGGTCCCAAGGCATTTTGGAAACCATTTAAGTTGAAATCAATAAGATTAGACAAAACAGTGACAGTTTCTTATGAATTACAGAGAGCAGAACAGACTTTCAAAGATAGAAAAACCATACTTCCAACAGTTGGATCTTAGTGATTTTTGGATATGATGTACCTCTGTGAATCTAGTTTCTAACCCAAAAAGAAAATCGAAGATTGAACGGTTAGATCTCCTGGAATAAAGAAAACACTAGGCATCACTCAGGAATCTGGAACTCTCTGCCAGAGATTTTGTGTGATTTTTTAAAAATAGTAAACAAATGAGAAACACTTATGTCTTTTAGGGTATCTTCCTAACACATTGGAATACCTATAAAAAATTAAGTAATTTAAGTAAATTTCGTAATTAAGGAAATTACACGACATTTACTTTAATGACATGAAATGAAATTAAGGAAATACCCCCCATTTGGATTCAATAAAAATATCTAAAAAATCAAAATCCTTAGGGAAAAAAAGTCAACTCTCCCTCTAAAGGCAAAATTTCCAATTCCTGCACAATTCTTCTTAAAGAACTTTCGATTTCTCCATGTTCCCTTTCATTTAAAAATTCTTAAAAATCATTTCTAGCATAAGGGAGACCCAATGAACAATTACCGGGACTTTTCATCTTAAAATTAAAAAATCTTGCAATTGCCTCCCATTTTACCCGTTGACTTTTCACTGGGTCAACTGTTGACTTTTTTCGGGGTTCTTGCTGAATTTCCCTCCTTTTGAAAAAAATGGTTTTAAGATGCTCCGAGGACAATGTCGTGTTTCTATACGTGTTCAAAACTCATGGTCTACAAGGTGACAGGTAGATGAGAATTTTGGTCTTTTTTGACTGAAAAAGGTGATTTTGAATTGAGATTCTTCTAGGAAGAAAGTAAGATTAGTTGTAAGAGTCTTGATTCTGACGAGACATATTCATCATTGATCTCCAGATGTAAATCCCCCTAAGTTTAATAGTTAGGTCAAAATTGGGGTGTCTACACATACTAAACTTATACATGAGCTTAAACACTGAAATAACTATCTCCTATTCTCCAGCTTGGCTCTACCCTTTCTTGGCTCCTCACTATTGCATCCAGAGCTCACCCTCCTTCCCTAAGAAAACCTGCAACACTCTGGACATGAGAATGTCCAGGGTGTAAAATGCCGTCAGCTTTGGAACAAAGCTGAGTTAGTAACATAACCACGCAATAATCTATAATACAAAATGTTTCTCTATTTGCATCATAGTTTTAATATCTTGAGATACGATAACTTTCTTATCAAAAGACGCATTCTTTCATGGGCATAGCAAAGGTCTGGATCAAAATATCTAGGCGGTACACATATCTCAATACTTCTTTCATGGAATACATCATCCTTTTGTTAATGCCGTCAGTGATTAAGTTAAGCAAGGGTACCCTTATGGTTACCACCATAAAAGTAACTGGTTCATCATTTTTTATTCTCAAAACCATGTTTGTTCAAACCAACCATACCCTTCGAAGCTTAGCCTAGAACTGAACTGGCCAACGACATTGACTAAAAGAAGCCTTCACTCCAAACGCATTTACGGGTCAAGAAAGAACAACACTTGACAGTGAATCGCTTGATCGAACACGTCACTGACGATCCTCAAGTCACCCGTAAGACCGAACACGTAATGACGATCCTCAGATCAAGAATGCGAGATATAAATAATCACTTAGTCGAACACGTCATGACGATCCTCAAGTCACTCGCACTTAACCAAACACGTCATGCCGATCCTCAGGTCACCCGTAAGACCGAACACGTCATAACGACCTCAAATTAAGAATGCGGGATATAAACAATTACTTAGTCGAACACGTTATGAGGATCCTCAGGTCACCCGTACTTAACCGAACACGTCATGCCAATCCTCAAACTAAGGGTGCAGAAAATTAACAACCACTTGATCGAACACGTCATGAAGATCCCCAGGTCATCCGCACTTGACCGAACACGTCATGCTGATCCTCAGATTAAGAATACAAAATATTTCACAACTCCCCAATCGACTCCATGAAATTATCGAAGGACTAACTCTGCAAGAAATATCTGAACATGACACGAAAGTTTACGAATCTACTTTGACCGGAAGTCACACGACGAGAAATGAAGCTCAACGTCCCTTATTTGCATAAAATTTGTTATTGAAGGTTTTGCCATTATCTTACGTGTTCATACGTTTCATAGTTTAGTTCAATAATACCATTCATTATACTTCCGAAGTTACGTTATACATTCGTTACTCTATTTCATATCATAAAATACGTACGATGGAAACTTACCCAATTACTATCAATGCAATAATCGTGCCATATAACATACTTATAGCTTAGGTAAAAACTCTAAATGGTCAAGTCTCATTATATTCATAACAGCAGAAGTATAGCATATAACTCATGGATCATTAAACATGGATTTGATACCAACAATTATATAGATAAAACTCTTGACATGCTCATCTATGCGATAGCACCTACAATAGCACAAATATTCATAGCGATATAGATATTAAGGTATGTAGCAACATTAATTGACACCATATATATACAATACATCATACAGGTAGCTTGTAGATATCTTGGATAGATTTTAATATTGTTTAGAGTGAGGTTAGGAAACTCACCTCGAGTATAAAGCAAGCTCAGAACCTTAGTAAAATTTAACCAGCGGTTCTACAACATAAATTAGAAGAACAGGTTAAAGTATAAAAACTAGCTACAGGGGAAAAATGGTAATTTTACCAAATAAGGATATAAACCTCAAGGTAGTGATCTATGTGTCATTCTAAGTCCAACGTCATTGACTAGACTCAAATCAGAGTTTATCGCATTTTACGAGGTAAAATGCAAGGCCCTAAAAGACAGGCTGTATTTTTGACCGAGTCAAAAGGTCACCAAACTTTAAGGGAATGTTCTAGACATTATTCTAAGACTCTGGGAACTGATCGCGTAATTTTCGGAGTCCTAGATTATTTATTATGAATTATTGAAGATAATATATATAAGAAAATACATAAAAAGGGATTTAAATACATAATTATAATTATACTGAGAAATAAATACTTAGAAATATTTTTATTAAGTACTAGATATTAAAATACACTACCAGTATTTATCTCATAATTTTCGGAGCTCGTTTTGTATTCATAATAATTAATATACTAATAAAATAGATCCATATTGATTATTAAAAATACTAATATATAGTATTATAGCTTTATAGATATTGGGATATCATAAAATAGTATTGGGGACATTCCCCTAATTTTCTGGAATTTAAATAATACCCATAGGTATTTTAGATATATTTAAACACTAAGGAAATCCAATATTTATTATTTACAGTAGTCATATAAATAATAAATATGTATCTATGTATATATATATATATATTATTTAATACTATAATAATATTTAGAATATTAAGAATATTACATACAAATATTTCATAGCTTTAAAATATAAGATTGCATTTAAAACTTATTCATAATAATTAAAACTTTTTAAAAAGAATAATGCTTGGGGCACCACAGGACACAAAGAACTTCCACAAAATGAGTGGAAAGTCTATGTAACACACTAGGACCCACCATCAATTAACCATTTTTTCCATTAATTGCTGGCGGGTCCCAGTGTGCCACATAGACTTTCCACTCATTTTGAGGAAGTTCTTTGTGTCCTTTGGTACCCCAAGCATTATTGTTTTTAAAACTATTAATAAGTAATAATATTAATAATAATGATAATCATGACCCGTCGGGTCAACCCGATTCGACCCGGTCCAAACGGATAGTCCATTTAAAGACACAAGGGAAGCTAATCGGGTGACCCATTGTGTCAAACCCGACCCAGGCCGACCCAATATGGATAAACCATAAACAGACACAACATGATCCAACCCCAAAACCTAATCGGGTCAAATTAAACCCGAACTCGTGACCCAATAACACTAACAAACTGACCCTACCCATAATCCAAACCTTAAACCAAACTTGAACCGAACCTAACCCAAACCCGAACCACTTATACTCACAACCTTGCCCGCCCCATTAACCCGCACCCGACCCGACGTCAAAACGACGTCGTCCCACTAAAGGGCTCCTCGGGTTGAATTAAACCCGACCCTACTCGCTACTCGTACCCACTAACACACACATCCTAACCCAACCTATCCTACCCGACCCGATCCAAATATAAAAATGATATAACCCGAACCCAAAATGGGTCGGGTCTTCTCAAGCGAGACAACCCGCCGCCGGCGATGCTCGATTTCGCTGGAAAACTTCTAAGGCTCATAACTCCACCGCCTCTTCATGAAAATGGTTGATTCTAATGCCAAAATGCGCGAAATCTTGTGTTCCATCACATACTAAGAGCTAATCAACCAGAAATCTCATTTGCTATATGAACCAAGCGATTATTCTTTCGACCCAAGATGTGAATAATGCTTTGCATGTCCTAGCAAAACAATATCAAAATGAAAACCACCCAAGGGGAAGCTATCTAGGTCTAATATGGTCCAATTGGTATAAGGATCAAGCTCCTTGGTGGTGCTCTAATGGCTGCGGGAAGTGACAGAGGGCCTTAGGCTCTGTTTGGCTTGCATGCAAGAGTCTAGGGGGTATGTGTGTGACATGCAAGTGTCTAGAAATGAAGATGAGGGTTGGGTTTACCTCAGGGGGTCTCGGATCCTCTCAATCTCTCCAATCAACTTCTTTTCCTTCTCCTTTCTCTGCGTCCCTTCTTCTTCAGTCTTCTTCTTCTTCTTCTTCTTCTTCTTCTTCTTCTTCTTCTTCTTCTTCTGGTCCTCAGTGTGTGTGGGTGTGCAATGGTGAGACAATGAGAGAGAGATGCAGATAGGGGTGTAGTTGCAATCAATGCATGGGGGTGTGTTTGTGTATAAGCTGAGAATGTGGGGAAAGGGGGAATAGTGTTCTCTCAAGCTCTCTCGGCTCTCTCTCTAGATAGCAATCTATTGGACATATTATGGGTAGCTAAAAGTGTTAAAATGAAGGAGGGTGAGGTTTTATTTATAGAGGAAAAAGGGAAGGGTGTTTATCAAGTGTGTTGGATTACCAAAATGTAAACATGTGTATGTTTATGTGTGTGTCCAAGGGTAGATGTGAGGAAACCAAATAAGGTGGTGATGTGGGGTCCACATCTCGGGTTGTGTGCCCTAGAGTATACCACTGTCTAGGTATAGGTGTTCAACTTTGATAGTGAACCTAGATATAAATTATGTGTGTACGAGACTAAGTACGGTCGTAGTTGTGAATCCAATCATAAGTTCTATGTATGGCTAAAATATGGAGCTTATGGCTATTCTATTAGGTTGTAGGTTATAAGTAAGGTCGTCGTCAAGACGATTTCTAAGGTTCCTATTAAGGGATTCCTAATTAGGAAAAAAATTCCTAATGGACCTTCTATAACCCTAATCAAAGTGACGTCATCGCTCTATATTCCCATATGGAATTTCTAGAGAAATTCTGGGTGCTACATCTCTACCCACCTTATTAGAGGTAGAGTTTGCTAGGTCTTAAAATGTACAAAGTTTTATTCATAAGGTTAGTCGTTATATACAATCTCAGGTGCTCTTATCAATCTAAATGGTCTATCGGACCATAAGTCACTAATTCCTTGTCTCTTCTAAATTCTAAATCATCATTGGCCGTTCTGGGATCCAATTTCTGGAGGTGTACTAGTTTCTAAACCCTTCATTTCTATACTTGTGATCTCGATGACAAGGCTGACCTCATAAGGTTTGATTCTTTGTGGGGTCTTCTAATCATCCTTAGGGGTCTGGTATCGTTTTGTCACTAACCCGAGTCTCCACAAGTTTGCCCGTGCCTAAGACTTCTCGTCGTCATGACAAGTCATCTCAGTCAGATTGTCTAGGTCAGACCATTTAAGTTCCTAAACGTCTATCGTCTAATGGTCAATCCTATATTCTTATCAGTAATCAACATATAAGATGTAAGATTGGCTATTAATTTGAAAGCAAGAATTCATCTCATCCATACGAATGTATTTAAGTTAAGTTGAAAGTAGATTATCACTAATCAAAAGATAGAAAGGGTACAATAGTAATACGAATACCAGTTCTACTCATCTGGATTACATCAAAGAAAGTGGAACTACAATATTTAGCAAAATAAGATGAACTAACTAAGGGTCCAATCTCCTTCTCTCTCGACATCAGAGTCTGTGGTAACCTCTCCTAAGTCACTGGATGGCGGAAAGTCGATCAGAGGGATATCTATAAATGCATCCCAAGCTGGCTCTAAGGGCAAATCATGGTCTTCTATCATCTCAGGCTCTGCTATCGGGTCTTCCTCTTGATCATCATCTGAGTCATCATCAGAACCTGCGGCTGTAACAAAATGTACTATGTCCTCTTGAGGCTCGTCCTGGTCATGGATCACAAGGTCTCCAAAAGCATGAGATATCTCCTCCATCTCAACAGACATCAAGCGCGGTGCTACCACTCAGTGATATGCTAACTCTAGAATGGGTCTCTCACGGGAAAAACAATGCATCCATTTCCTTATCCTCTGGCGAACACTATGCCTGATGGTGGCGCTAACATGACCAAATCCTCAAGAAGCAAACTGTCTCTCTAGGGTGACTCTGTACTGTCCATCCGCAACAACGTACTCTACTTGGTGCTCCATGCTAGCCTACCTAACACAGAAAACTAACTTAGTACTGATGCTAATCAAGGAAATATCTTAAAATTTCATAGTGATAGGGGGTACCATTCTTAATTCTTTCTAAACCCTGAGTTGTTGTCAACTTTTCCGGGGTCTGATTCCCTGGAAATACATCAGCTCCTAACTCTACATTTTGCACTTGTGATTAGTATGGTTTAACTTGTCACGGGGATCTATTAGTCATTCTTATAGACTAAGGGTATATAAGCATACAATGGGTTACGAGGATGAATAAAACTAATTACAAGTAAGCCTTTCAGGTATATGAGAAAGTATGAGTCAGGCTAAGCAAAACAAAATTTCATTGAAGATGAGATTAGTACAGACATCCAGTTCTAATGATACCAGTCTTCATGGGTAACTTCGAATGTACAATATAGTTACAAAAACATTTATAAGAAAAGGCACACGTGTTACTACTACTACGTGTTACAGGCCTGAGTACTATAGCTATGTACATAAAAGATGGACTACTAGTCCTATTACAATAGGGCTCTAGGGCCTGGGAATCCTATCCCAAAAGTCCTTCAAATCATCTTGATCCTCGACCTTTGGCCCTCCATCCTCCAGGACTACCATCGGTCCATCTTCGTCTGCCATCTCCGCTAGATCCTCGTTGCCATCCACCTCTACTGGATCCTCGTTGCCATTAGCCTCTGCTGCATCCCCCTCAGCTATGTCATTCTCGGGTGGCTCCTCGTCTACATTCTCAGCTGGTTCAACCTCTGCTGGATCAACGTCCGCTACCAGAACCTCTCCATCATCAGCCTCCTCCATCCCTGGCTCATAGTCGTCTGGCTCGTCATCATCATCGAACTCGTCCTCACTATCAGTCCCCATGACTGGCTCAGCGGCTATGGGTGCATCAATTATGGGCTCTACTGGTGCTGGCAATGGAATAGCAGGAGGTGGTCCTACGGGCCCTGGTGGGGGTGTCAGCTTAGGAGAATTTTTTATAGCAAGCTCAGAACCTTAGTAAAAGTTAACCAGCAGGTTCTACAACATAAATCAGAGTAACAGGTTAAAGTATAAGAATTAGACTCAAATCAGAGTCTGTCGCGTTTTAGAGGTAAAATGCAAGGCTTACTACACTAATGCGGCCCTAAAAGACATGTTGTATTTTTGACTGAGTCAAAAGGTCACCAAACTTTAAGGGAATGTTCTAGACATTATTCTAAGACTCTGGGAACTGATCGCGTAATTTTCGGAGTCCCAGATTATTTATTATGAATTATTGAAGATAATATATATCAGAAAATACCCAAAAAGAGATTTAAATATATAATTATAATTATACTAAGAAATTAATATTTAGAAGTATTTTTATTAAATACTAGATATTAAAATGCACTACTAGTATTTATTTCATAATTTTCGGAGCTCGTTTAATATTTATAATAATTAATATACTAATAAAATAGCTCCATATTGATTATTAAAAATACTAATATATAGTATTATAGCTTTATAGATCTTGGGATATCATAAAATAGTATTGGGGACATTCCCCTAGTTTTCTAGAATTTAAATAATACCCAAAGGTATTTTAGATATATTTAAACACTAAGAAAATCCAATATTTATTATTTATAATAGTCATATAAATAATTAATATGTATCTATGTATATATGTTATTTAATACTACAGTAATATTCAGAATATTTAGAATATTACATATAAATATTTCATATCTTTAAAGTATAAAGATTGCATTTAAAACTTATTCATAATAATTAAAACCTTTTTAAAACTATTAATAGGTAATAATATTAATAATAATAATGATAATGATAATCATGACCTGTCGGGTCAACCCGAGCCGACCCGGTCCAAACGGATAGTCCGTTTAAAGATACAAGGGAAACCAACTGGGTGACCCATTGGGTCAAACCCGACTCAGACCGACCCAATATGGATAAACCATAAACAGACACAATATGATCCAACCCCAAAACCTAATCGGGTCAAACTAAACCCGAACCCGTGGCCCAATAACACTAACAAACTGAACCTACCCATAATCCAAACCTTAAACCAAACCCGAACCGAACCTAACCGAAACCCGAACCACTTCTACTCACAACCTGGGCCGCCCCATTAACTTGCACCCGACCCGACGTCAAAATGACGTCGTCCCACTAAAGGGCTCCTCGGGTTGAATTAAACCCGACCCTACTCGCTACCCATACTAACTAACACACACGTCCTACCCCAACCTATCCATTACCCAACCCGATCCAAATATAAAAACGATATAACCCGAACCCAAAATGGGTCGGGTCTTCTTAGGCGAGACAACTTGCCGCGGGCGAAGCCCTATTTCGCTGGAAAACTTCTAAGGCTCATAACTCCACCGTCTACTATCCATAAGGATTCACTCACCTCAAATACCATGTCTTCATCTAGATGATGATGAACTAGTAAGTAATCAAAGAAAAATCAAGAAGAAATGAGGTAAGGAGAGATGAACATTTATATAAACAGGCAAATAATAATAATCAATGTGATTTTGGACTTGTAGCTTGGTGTTTCACTCATAGATATTGACATTTGGACATGGAAGTAGCTTCCCAACTCAAGATTGCTCAAGAATGGTGGTTGGGGAGGGTTTGGATGTGAAGTATATAGAAGGATAATGGAAGAACTTGAGTTTAGAACTCACTTTCTATAGAAAATCAGTGGAGGAAACTCCATTTCTCACTTCTAACTCTAAGTATATCTCTCATTCTCTCTACAACTTTTCCAAGCTTTGCACTTGGTCCCCTCAAAATGAAGAGCAAAGGTGGGTTTATATAGGCCAATTTGGGGTAGTTTTGGGATTTAAAAAGTGCTCCCATTGGTCCCAAACATCTGTGAACAAGAAACTACATCGTTTTGGCTTTCAATTATTCAATTTGGATCCCAAAATAAATTACAAAAATGGATTCTACAGGGGTTAGTGCCGCTGTGACACTGACCATGTGCCGCCGCAGCAGTAGCCCAATGCCGCCGTGGCACTGCTCCTCAGATGCCCAAAAATTTGTATTTAGGCCCCCAGAGGTTTCGGTATTCGTGAAAAGGCCCTATTTCATCCGAAATTCACATAAAATGCATACGAAATCCAAATTGAGCTTGTGATATACTATTGGAAAGGTAATGGAGTCTAATTTCCATAAAAAATAGTTCAGAGTCAGGTCACTTTGAAAAGTTTTGCGATATGCGCGATAAAAGCCAATTTGATCGCCTTTTCACATTCAAAAATTCATAATAAATTCATTTTAAATCCAAAAATTATGTGTGATATACTATTGGAAATACATTGACCTCTAGTGTCTATAAAAAATGTTTGAAAAATAATACAACACTCTGATTTTAAAGTTAACTTTTAGGTCAAATCGGTTAAACCTGGGATTTCTAGGAAGTTTTCGGAACCTTTGAGAGCTGACGTTCTTGTCCGAATTTCTTTTAAAAATCATTTTAGTACTTTTCACATGATCTAGAATGATCTCAGAATTTTTGGCTAATTTAGATGATTTCGGTCAAACCTGGTCAAACCTAGGTCAAACTTGTCAACGGAGACTTTCTAGGAACTTCTGGGACTTCCGGGAGTCTCTGGGAGCTGACGATTTCATCTGATTTTGCTTAAAAACTCATTTTCTTATGTTTCTTTCGACGTAGAATGTTTCTAGAACTTTTGGTCCAAATCTGGGAGTTTTTGGGCTTTCAGGGGTATTTTGGTCATTCTGAGCATTTTGAGAGATAGAACTAACTTCCAGGAGTCCTTTTGAGTCTTTTTCGATCATTGTGAACCACCAAGCTATGGGTTTCCTAAATCTGATAGCCGACAAAATGGGGTGTCTATACACGGTCTCATAGGCATAAAGCAATTACCATTTATGAACGACATTCAATAGTGATACTAGTAATATCTTGCCTCTTTTAAGAACCCTTGCAAGTACTATACATCCATAGCTCTTACGATCCTGGTCAAATACCTATTACCCACTTATCGGATTTAACACGAGTGAATTATTAGCTCAACACAACCTTTGCTATCATTCTGAACCCGAACACGTTACTCACCATACCATCTCATTATCATTCGCCATTATCTCTCGCCATTATCTCTTAATTCGTAATATAGCACGATGGAAGTATGGAACAACAACTAAATGGCTAAGCAATACGGATGATAAACACAACCATATTTTGTTAAGTTCAATCGATTGAAACCATTTCAATCGATTAAGAAAAGTGAGTTTCGATCGATTGAAGAATCTTCAAGTGATTGAAGAAAATGGAGTTCGATCAATTGAAGTCATTTCGATCAATTGAACTTTAGTGTTTTTGATCAATTGAACCCAGTTCGATCGTTTGAAAGTCGTCTTCCCCAAATTCTAGCAGTGAACTTCTAGAAGATGTTATGGCGTGTTTGGGTCATTATTAAACGTCTAAAATGTGTAAAACAATATATCTAATCTACCGGGTGAGTTTGAGACTCACCAAACATCATTAAGGGCGCGTTTGGCAAAGCTCTAAGCTTCAATGGCTTCCAATGGTGGCTCGTTCTCTCTCTGTGTCTCAGCCTCTGTCTCTCCCTTCTCTCTGCTTCTCCTTCTTCTCCGTCTTCTGCTTTTCCTCCTTCTTCTCTCGGACAACAATATATATAGAGTATATGTGTGTATGTATATATATAGGTGTGTGTGTGTATATATATAACACAAAAGCTCTCTCTCTCTCTACCCTCTCTCTCTCTCTAACCTTCTGGTTTTTCCAAAGACCACACACATACACACATGAAATATATGTATATATAGGGAAAGGTAAGGTGCAAGGTGGCAATCTAGCGCACAAACTGGGATAAGATTCGCAGTCGCGTTCGATCGATCGAAGCAGCTTCGATCGCTTGAGAGTAGATCAACCAATTTTTATCGATTAAAAATAGTTTGACCGATTGAAATGGGGACCACATTATAAATGTATGTTGGCAAGGTTTCAATCACTTGAAAAATGTTCGATCGATTGAACAATGAAGTTCTCAATCGATTGAAAACACTTTGATCGATCGAAAGTGAGATTTCAAGTTTAGTCAGGGCAAGTATATAGAACCTCATATGTTATAGATTTAATTAGTAATAAATACAATCTACTCTAAGATTGTTGTAATCGACCCAACCCATACAACATTTTAATGATAGGTCCATATTTTTATTTGGTGACCAAACTACCCCTATGACTCATCAAAAGAATCATTTCTATTTAAACCCACCCAAAATCAAGGGTTTTTAAATTTTAAACACTATATATACATAATATATATATATCATCTTCTCTAACGTTTCATACTCTCTCTCTCTAGAAAAATATACTACATATCAGTTGATTATCGACCTCCTTCTGAGAACATATAGGGTTCTATATTCAATTGCAAGCTAAAAAACTTCCTAGGCGTCCAAAAAGCGTGACGGTGAGGCTCCAGCCGTACGGCTCCAACGAGTAACGATAATGGGGAGAAAAGGTGAGATTTTTTTTCAATCGTGTGAAATTTTGGTAATACATTTTGATATATGATTTTGATGGATCATTCATTGTGGAATTGAAGACAAGATTTGGGGAAAAATTAGTTTTACGTGTGACTGCAGTCTGAAATTTAGCACTCACTATTGCATGTTTGCCAAATTTGTAAAATTTCACAAGAACATTCGGTGGTGTGAAAATTCCCCAATAATAATTGACTTTGATGGATCGTTCATTCCATAGTGCAAAATTTAACACTGCAACGTATTAAATTTCACACTATTGCTCTTTCGCAGCATTATTTTGATGAAGACCAAAAATGAAGTAGCTATCTTGGAGAAGATCACCAACAGAGATTTGTCAGCTTTTTTCGGTAGAGCCTGTTTTTACTTTTCTCTATTGGACGTGCTGAAGGCTTTCACAACCTTCGCAGGGATGTGATGGCTTCATATTGGTGCTTTTGAAATGGAGTTATCTATTGCAGTTTCATTATGTGATTGATGATTTTTTCTTTTCTTTAAATTTGTTTGCCTTTGTATTGGTCTTGTATTTTAATGTGGTTGGGGTGGATTAGCGTGGTCCTGTTGGATTCATGCAAGGTGTTTTGTCGAATAGTTTGTCTTGTGCTCTTGACTGAGATTTGAGAGTGGCTCTTGGGTTAATTTGTTCTTAATCTTTCTGTTTTGGAGAAACAAATTGGATTTGTGGCAGTATGTAAAACATTTTTGATCTTAATAGGGTTTTTGTAGTATCATTTTGAAATTTCATACTATTCGCAGTGAAAAATTTAACCGAAACATTGTTCAGCAGTGTGAAATTTCACACTACTCGTAGTGAAAAATTCATTCATTTATTCCAATTAATTTGATGTCTTCTCTTCGATTTATTGTTATCTCCTTCAATCTTAAAACTCTCACAAATGCAGTATAATACATACTGTCATGAATGATTATTGGTAGAACAGAAAACCCATGAATGGCATTAGCAAGATGTGGCAAACCCATAATGTAGATACGTAAAATCCTGGGATTTTATTTTCATTTATTAAATATCCAAAAATAAAGGGATAGGAGATCAAAATTTTCAACAATTTTCTTTTCAAAACCTAACGTGATTTATGGCACAAACACAAAAACGAAAAGCACTATAATTATGGGATATTAATTCAAAATGAGATATTGGCAAGTAAAAATGTTATCATAACTACCAAAATTAATGTGTATATATGGCAAGTCAAATCAGATTTAATGAATATTTATGTGAAATTTCACTAATGAACCAATTGTAGTGTAAAATTTCACTAATGAACCAGTTGCGTGAAATTTTGCAGTGTAAAATTTCACTAATAAACCAGTTGTAGTGTAAAATTTCACACTAATAAACCAGTTGCAGTATAAAAATGAACTAGTTGTAGTGTAAAATTCAATACCCGCAGAATCTTCAATCCAAAACGTACCAGTGAGCCCATACGCGTTTATGATGTGATATCTAGATTGAATATGCAATACACTGTGAATTAGAAATGGTGAAACTCGTTTGTAACGGTTTTGTAAAGTAATATCCTAAAATATTGGGATATAATTTCTATATATATTGTAACCAATATCAATTGGGATTTGATAAGATTTGGTCAGATTTGGTAACTAATTCAATCATTAAATCTGAATTAAATATATGTATATATATACGGTTCTATATATATATAGGTTGGGGATAGAATAGTCATCTACTAATTCTATAATAGGATATTTTGGACTAATCTCAAACAACAATTATACTTATAGGGCCTATTATTATGAAGTACTAAATGGTGGGCCTATTATAAAAAAACATTGGTAGAATAGGACTTTTGGCCATATATTATTATACACCTCAAAAATGCAAGATATTATAAAATTAGGTGTCTTAGCTTTTAGTTTAGGTGTTAGGTTTTTTAATTAGGTGCTGATTTGGGTGAAGTGTTGTATTGGTGTTTAGTTTAATCTAACAGGTTTTGATTTAGGAAATAACACTAATTTAATTATTTAACATGTGCATTTTTGGAAATAACATTGAATAAATTCATTTTCAGGTATCAAACCAAACAACAAAATTGGTTAGAATTGAATTTATTTATGTCTGAACCCAAATAGGAAAAGAGTAATGCTATGCTTTCTAAATTTTTATCCCAAATGATGTGGCAGTGGGTCTACTAGATTTTGATTGGATGATATTGAAGTGGTGGTCTCCATCATAATTGCCTGTGTGCCCACTACCACATCATTTGAGATGTGAATTTGTTAGAATTAGGATTTGGTAAGTATAGCATTACTCGGAGGAAAACTAAAATACCAATTCAATTCAATTTAAAAAGGGTAAAATACACTTTATACCCCTGTAGTTTTCACCGAATTCAAAATAGTCCCTCTAGATAGTTTCAATTTCATCAATTTACACCTTCTAATTGCAAAATTATTTCAATTTGCTCTAACCGTTGAAAGAAAACCATGTGGAACCCTTAAAGGTTTGCGCAGCGGAAAATAAAAATTTAATGGTTTCCTAAACCCATGATCAAATCTATAATATATACAAAATACATACAACATCCATAGGGGGTTAATCGAATAGTTACCCTTGCAGCGTGCTTTACAAAATATTAATTCCCTTTCGTCCCACGAACAGTTCACCAAACTGTCCAAACGACCGATCTCTAAAAGTATCCACACGAGAAATTCATGAATTGGAAGAATGTATGATTTCTCCAAATAAGTAATTTGAAGAAAAAAATGAGAATCCATTCAAGCCAATGTGGCCGTACGGTTTGTACAAGGGGATGTGGGTTTCTTGGGAAAATATTAGATGTGCTAGCATCCTTTTTAGTTTCTCATACCTCATGTATATAATAATGATATAAGACCCTTCCTAATCTAATTAGGAAACTATATTTGATTGGAAGACTTTCTTAAATCAAATATGAACTAATAGTATTATTATACTACTTCAATATTAATAACTTAATATCAATTAGACCCCATAACTTCTTCCAATTACACATTGCTCTTTTGTGTGTGACCCCTTAGGTTCATACTAATCTGGTAGCAGGTACTAATATTTTAAAGTATTACAATTAGAACCCTTTCTAATTAATTTAAATTAAAACATCTTCTAATTCTCCCTTGTAGAAATAATTAATATTAATATTTATTATTTCCTTCACTAGTCATGAGTGACACCTAGCAATAAATCATGACACACCCCAGACAGTCTGAAAAATAGTGAACCTTTCCATTAACAGTTACCGTATAATTCAATCCCTCTATCAAGCAATGTCCTAATTAAATCTCTTGGGTAATGGACATATTATCAAACCCAGATTTAATTATATGTTCTCGAACTAATTGATATTTCTATACTTCTGGTGAAATTAGAAAATTCTTTCTAATTCTCACCCTGCCCTGGCTAGGGAGCTTTACTTGAGATATATCATAAAAGATCACATAGGACATTCACTCTCTCACATGAGAGTGATAGATTCCTTGTTGTACACTCACATATCTCCATGTGTGACTTACTATACCCAATAGTACATGAATATGCCTTTGATTAAAACATACACACCGTGCACGTTAAAGCATAATAACTCATACACAAAACAACAGTAATGTCTCAGGTCTAAGGATTACTTGTACCACTGTAACTAAGAACAATCCATTGATAGATAAGTAAAACTCCATTTGGACTTTCCTAATAGTAGATCACGTTCAGTGAACTTGTTATATAACAAGCACCCATATGTCTGTTCCAGTGTCCCCACACTGATGACTTAAGACTAATCATATTTTATCAAATAAAATAAACATGGCACACAATAGTCTAACCGGATTATCAAATGCCCAATTTAATAATCCTACAACTAAGAACAATTTTAGAATAAAGCAACTGAGAAGTATATGGTCTTGTTCCTTAACTCTTTAAGCACATACCTTCTTAACTTTAATTCTATGGACTTATCATATCAAAGTTAAATAACAATAATGATAAATAATAAACTTGCCCTTCACTAATGGTCCTAACAGAAAGAGCTGCACGTGATAAACACGTGATAAAACTCAAGGGTAAAGTGGGTATACCATCACTTTCCCACCAAGAATACATATTGGCTTCTTATTAAAAGCCTTATTGTGGCGCCAAATATGCTTTCTGTAGGTTAGAGAGAGATACTAGAAAGAGGAAAGTGGAAGATATATTGAGAGAGAATATTATAAAAATGACTTACTTTATACTCCCTCCGTCCCAAATTGCTGGACACTTTTTCTATGTTGAGCTATCCCATAATGTTGGTCTATGTTGAAAAGTCAACAAAATAAATTTTGAATCTTTTTTGTTTTGCCCTTTCTTTTTCCACACCTCTAACTAATCTAAATGCATTTATAAGGGGCAAACTTGGAAAATTGGAGTATAAAAATTTGACAAAAGTGTAATTATTGTGTTCCCTTAAAATGTTGAATTTCCCAAAAGTGCCAAATAATTTGAGATGGAGGGAGTACTAACCAAGAACAAGACAATAATTTGCACAAAAGGGTCAACATCAATGTTATTGGTGGGCCAAAATAGAAAATCAGTGTACCTCCCCCATCGAAAGATCAAAGTCATCGCGTTCTCTGGATAAAGCCCCCAGACTTTGTGCACCAGTCACCTTCGTCCTTACCAGAGTCATAGCACAGAAACCCTATTCACATTTGTTTTTTGGGAAGGAGACTGAACTTGTAAGTGGTTATACCCACTTTATCCTAGAGTTTTATCATGTGTTGCTCTCTCCTAAGTCCAAACGGTCTGATTGTATTCTGATTGATTTACCATTGTTCATTCAGACCAACTTTTACTGAGTGACATATGTTCTATTTTATTCTGATTTTAACCCTGTACTATTAACATAATTAATAAAAGGCTAAATTATACTTTAGTACCCTGTAGTTTGTGCAAAGTTTCATTTTGGGCCCTATATTTTCAATTGCAACACTTTGGACCCTGTAGTTTGAAAATCGTGTCAATGCGAGACCTGCCCCCAAACTCCGTTAACAAATGGACAAAAAATAAGCAAAATTAGTGCCCAGCATGTGATTATATATCCTTCTGTCCCTCCAAAATGTATATGCATATATATAACTTATCTATATCATCCCAACAGTGCAATCTCAAAGAAAAATAGAGAGAGGACCACTGGACAGAGAAAAAGGGGGTAACGAGTGACGAAGACATAGAAGCTTTGTATGACGACTTCAAGCAACACTTTGGCTTCATCTTACGGCTCGGGGAGTAAGTGTGTGTGCTTCTGTGGTCGAACTCCTGCTATGAGGACATCTTGGACAGACAGGAACCCAGGTCGGAGGTTTTTTGGATGTCGATTTCAACAGGTGAGGTGACATTTTCCAATTTTTAGGGCTTTTATTTGTGTGAACGAGGTTTCTTAATTTATTGGACAAAAAAATTATTTTGAGGTAAACAAATATCTAATTGTGTGCAGGATGATGGAGGTTGCAATTTTTTTGAATAGTATGATAGGCCGATTTGTGACCGTGACAAAGAGGTTATTAATAATTTGAAGGCGAAGTTGCAAAAACGGGAAGAAGAATTGAAGAATGCTCTTCCACGAAGGTAGAACATGTAATGGAGATTGATCAGATGAAAAGTCTAAATAGAAATAGAGAGAATGAGTTGTCGAAATATCGTGCAAAATCAAGAGGCTCCTTGTTTGGTTTGGTTGTATTATAGATGGTTGTAGGACTAGGAATTGGACTTGGTATCCAAATGTTTTTACCTTAGTGTCATGTACTTGAATTGCGTTAATTCTAAGTTTGTGTTCATTTGTGTTGTGTGCTGAAATAGCATTTAGTTAAGATTAACAGGAGCATAAGCACAACATATTTCACACAAAAGCATTTAACATTACCATGTATGTGCATACAAGAAGCAAAAGGGGTCGAAAACCCACGAGCATAAGCACAACATTATCCAAACACTTCTACATCATTTCTATGTTTGTGCATGATAAAAAAAAGTAGTCAACATCCCACAAACATAAGCAACATATTATCCAAACAGTGTTTACATAGTCTCCAACAAAATAAGCAAAAAACTTGTCAATAATCCTTCATCAAGGTGCTTGATTGCCACCTTTTCCAGCCTTCCCCTAGTAGTGACTCCTCATGTGTAACACTTTAAACCTCTCCACATGAAGGGCCTTTTGTCTTGAGCTTGCTGGGTTGAGGAATTGGTGCATGTGGATTGCTGGGTTGAGGGGTTGGTGCATGTGGACTACTGGGTACCTAGTAAAGGTGTAGAGGATTATGAGTTGCTGAAGAATGGTGGTTAGTTGGGCATATACTGGTGTCCCTTGACTTTACTCCTAATTTGAAATAAAATGAGAAATAGTAATCATAAAGTACAAAAAAACCTGCATCTAATGACAAACATAGGATAATGGAAATGGATAGGATATCACAATTTGCTTAACCCTTCCACGTGTTGGCTTTCCACCAGTTGAAGCTCTCACTAGTGTTGGATGTCCACCAGTAGAGGTTGTCTTCACCCTTGGACCTCTCATAGTTGGAACTGTACCGCTTGGACCTCTCATAGTTGGAGCAGTACCACTTGGACCAGCACCTTCTGCACCACTACCTGGACCATTTGAGTTGGTATTCCCCCTCGAACCTCTAGTAGTTGGACCACTACCAATTAGACCAGCACCTAGAGCAGTACCACTTGGACCAATACCAATTAAACCAGCACCTGAACCAGTACCACTTGGACTAGCACCTGGAGTAGTAACAGTTGGACCAAAATTTTTGCATGTCCTAGAATTATGCCCCCATTCCAAACACTTCTTGCATCTAACTGAAGTGTGTTTCCTCTTAAGTTTCTATGGATTCACAGGTTCATTTTCTTATTGCTCTCTTAGGTCTTCCAGCTGGTCTTCTGTATGGAGGAGGCTTAATTGGTTCAAGATTGCATTTTGGCCACAATTTAGGACCATTTATAGGGTATATCATGTGCTCATATGACTTAAGGTATGTTACAACCTTGTAACAATCATCTACATAGTCCTCTACCTTCTTCTTATTATATAAGATGCATGCCACAACATGATTACATGGCAGACTAGTCAGTTCCTACCTTCCACAACCACAAGAATGTCTCACTATTTCAACCGCATACTTATCGGGATAACTTGTCATTTCAAACTGCTGCCATCCACTCCAAGTTGGTACACATGCCCTACTCTCCAACTTGGCCTTCTCTAACTTTTTTTGCACTCTTGGACAGATAACACCCTCATATTTTTTCATCTTTGAATATTTCATTCTTAGCCTTGTTATTAGCTCTACCCTTATCATCTCCAACAATGTTAGAATTGGCTTTTCCCTAGCCTATAGAATGGAAGAATTAAAGGCCTCGGTCATGTTGTTGCACAGTAAGTCACACTTAGGATATTGGCTAAAAGCATGCCTGCACCACCACTTTGTGGGCAAATTAGATAAATAAGAATGGGCAGCAGGATCAACCTTCTGGATCTCCATCATCTGGTATTCAAAGTCGGCCAGATTTGTTGCTTTAGCAGTTTCCCATAGAAGTTGCTGTAGCAACATCCTTTGTGTATCTTACTAAAATTGGCATACAAATGCCTACAACAGATTCTATGATCAACTCCTGGAAAGATAAAGTCCAAAGCTGCAATTAACCCCTACAGTTGAACATATGAATTTAAGGTCAAGTTCACTGATAAGGGTATAAATTGAGATATAACGTAAATATGGATATGAGGAGGATCAGATTACCTTTTGTTAGTCAGAAATGAAGGTCCATTTCCTATTTGCAGATCCTCCAATGTCATCACCCAACAATTCCAAAAACTAAATCCAAGTCTTTGTTTTCACTTTCCACAATTGCATAAGATAATAGAAACATCTGGTTATTACCATCCCTCCCAATAGCTGCCAGCATTATGCCCCGGCATGGTCCTTTGAGATGACACCCATCCAAACCTATTATGGGCCTGCAACCAGCTAGGAATCCCTTCTTGAATGCATCATAACATATGTAAATTCTTTGAAAAATAGGAACATCACTCTCAGATTGTCTGTTCACCTTCAACTTACATGTAGTTCCAGGATTGGTTCTGAATACCTCCTCACAGTAGTCCCTTAAATTTGCATATTGTTTTAGATATGATGTCACACCCCGATTTTTGGACAACCAAAAATTTAATCCAGAGCATGTTTCTAGACTAATATTCAATTTCCAAAACCCCGAAAGTGACACCCTCACACAGGCTAAATGATAATTTGTCGAGGATCCCCTAGACTCCTCCCAATCTAAGGCAACCTAAAGCTTTGATACCAAACTGTCACACCACAATTTTTGGAAAGCCAAATAATCAGCATAGAATTAAAATCTAGACTACTATTTGACTGCCCAACTATCGGAGTGAACACCACGAAGCCCATCCTATTAAAACTTTTTTAATGAAAATAGATGTTCTTAAAAACCTGATTAAAACATTTATAATCAATTTCCATTTCTTTTTAAAACAAAACCACCACATTTTCATTTTAAAAAAAAAATAACTCACACGGTTCCGAAAATTCTCAAATTCATTTGATTAAAGCTAAATCAACTAAATCACTTAAATTGACAAACGAAAACTGAATAAACATTTCTAATTCTCATTAATAGTGAAAATCTTTTCATTTACAATTAAAGCTTTGAAAGAATAACCTCTATTATAACCTCTAGTCAGAGCAACTACAACGTTCCCAATACCCAATATACAATCCTTGTAGCAATTATCACATTGCCAGAAATAAACCAAGTACAACAAGAAAAGAAATTAAAACTAAAAAAAAAATAGCATAGCGTCAATCTCTTCACATAGATAGAAGCTCCACAGAAAATCTCCCATTACTAAACCTGCAGATACATTCGGCTTGGATATCTGGACTTCTCATGTGATCAACTGGTTTTCTTATCTCTATTGATTATCTACTATTTTTCTGATGCGGAATCTATTACTATTGGTATTATGGATTTCTTATCTTTTGATGCGGATATTACCAATGGGTATTCTGGATTTCTTATGATTAAGCTGCTGCTATTCTTATATATGGGAACTCTATTTTGTATGATTTCTTTGGTGTAATTATCGACGATATTCTCTTCTTTATGACATATTATGATTCGGATGGTTATGGAATTATCTTTAAGGGCAGTATCATCTTCTCAATCTCATTATTAGCAAGGAGTTTAGGAAGAATGAGCATTCTCGAATACATTGGTTGATCAACGAGTATTGAGTATTCTAAGGAGGATTAGAGTGGGGGTAAATGGTTTCATTCATAATTTTATTCTTATATGTTGCATTATTATCTCTATCTTAATTAGCTGCTAAAATTTAACAATTGACTATATGAGGCTAAATGTATATACATGAGGGTTTCTTTGTTTTTATTATTCACTCGATGTACTAGGCCTTGTATTGTTGAGAGTTAAATGTGAATCTGTGTTTTCTATTAGTTGTGTGTTTAACAATATTTATAAATAAGTAATTGAATTAACGTCGCTTCAAATTTCGGGACGAAATTTTCTGTAAGGAGGGTAGAATGTAACAACCCTAACTTTCTAAGTGCTTTTAGTAATTTTATATTATTCTTTTCAAGTATTATACATTAACTATGTGTATGCATCTTAGTGACACCTAATAAAAATGTTGAATTAGCGTGTACGGGTCGTTAGTATGTTAAGTAGTGTGCTTAACATAGAAATTTAGTGCACGGGATCATGGGTACACATTGGGCTAATCATTTATCACTTTAGAATACATTTTCGGGCCCATATAAAGCCTTTTTGTGAGGCCTTTAGACAAAAAAAATGGGATTTATATATTTATGTGTATTTTATTGACATGTGTTGTGTGTAGTATACATATACATATATTAAAACCCTAGCCCCCATTTAACCAAAAAAAAAAAGGGAAGAGAAGAAAAGAAAAGATAGAACAGACGTAGAGAGAGAGAGAGGGAGAGAGAGAGAAGAAGAAGAAGAAGAAGAAGAAGAAGAAGAAGAAGAAGAAGAAACAAAAAAGGAGGAACTCCAAACTTATGTTTTGTGTAATCATCATCAAACTTGAAGCCCTAAATCGGTGAGTTAAACTTTTGTTTTGAATATATATATATGTATATAATTGAATATATATATATATATTTGAATCCATCTGTAAACTAGGGTTTACAATTAAGATTGATCTTTGTGATCTTATTGTTCTTGTGATTATGAATATGTGACTATTTTGATTAATCTAAAATTTACGATAGCTGAAAGTGAAAATAATTCATATAAAATCGTGGTCATTGAATTTTGGAATTCTGCTCGTAAGTCTCATGTAAAACGTGATTCTGCATGTGTTTTGTCTAATGGTGTTTTTCCTAATTCTGCACGGTTTGGGCAGAAAATGCATATTACAGTAGCAGTTTTATGAAGGTTAAAATAAGCGTATTTGATACATCATATCTTTGTGTGATTTCATGCTCGTTAATATGAATTAATTTGTTTGTACTTAGAAAGATATGAGTTCTCATGTATAGTTGAGCTTTGTAAAATCGTGACTGTGTGATTTTATGGGTTATGAATCTATGTGAACATGTAAGGATTATTATGATTTTAACAAAAATTTGATTTGAGATATATGAATCTCTTAAAAGTTGAGTTTTGTGAAAAACATGGATGTATGAATGTTAGAAAAGTCCTTAGAGTTCATCATTACTCCTTATGATTTTGGGCGGCGACTTCGTGGATGACCCGTCCTTGTGTGATTAGACGGTGACTATGTGGATAACCCGTCTCGTCATTTTTAAGCCTTATGCCCGGCTTGTTGGTCTATTTCATGTGTATTTAAACATTGTTTATTGACGTCAAGAACGTAAGGACTAGCCTTTCCGTGTATACTCAAATCCCAGTGATACCCCATAGGAGTTGGGACTGGAGTGGGAGTTAGTATTATGTTAGGAGACACATGAGATATATATGTAGGCTAAGCCATGGATGGGTGGCCGAGGTGGTGAACATAAGGTGTAATTGGATCGAATATTATGTGTTTTTTTATTCACAACTTTATGGTTGTAATGTGTATTATTATTTCCAGTTATATGAAATTTTAGGAATTTGTAGTCGTGTAGTTTTCGTGATTTTAAATTTTGGTGTTGTACCAGTTAGCTTAAAATGTAGCATTCTATGTGTAACGTACCATTTTTGAGAACGTAGTAATGTGATAATAAACTGGACCAGATTAGTAAATTGAATATTTTGGATACTTAGATTCATAGTTTATGGTCGTTTCGCGTAAACTGAAGTAAAATGACGATCCGAATAACTTTCGTGTTTTACACTTTTCTAAAAATGTCATCTTGATACAATTTTCATCGATTTTCAGAATCTACTGAACATCGTATATAAAATAGCTGAACTTTAATAATTAATTTTTGAATTATCTATTTAGAATTAATGAACAAGGATGCATGGATTTCCTTGAAAATTTTATTCTGGACATTTTTCGTGTTTGAAGTTTTGTCTAATTCCAGCTCTTTATTGGAGATAAATTTATTTTAATTAATAGCACCTTGTTATTAGTTTTTATTATTGTGTTAATTTCTATTTGTACTGGATGGTAGGCCCACTAATGGTTTGCAGGTATCGGCCTACCATAGTTAAGAAAGGTAAGTATTTAATTGTTTTAATTCGAGCGAGAAACTACTTACCACCACATAAATGGAAATTACTGTATTGTCCAGATATGTGTGTGGAACTACTTGTCTTGGCCCAAGAATGTTGTAGTATGGTTTGTTATCTACGGGTTCAAGTTGGATCCATAAGACTTGTGTTTTGTTTAACTCATACTAGTCATGTGACTGACCCAAGTGTATTATGCATTCAGGTGCATTTCTGTTTGAAACGTAGTCGGATAACATGTGCAGGATTTTGTAGTTGGAGTTCTTTGTGGAGAAGCCAATCTGTTTGTGAAGTTGAAGATATCTACTTTTAATTCTTTATGTATTATATGATGCTCTTTTATTTAGTTAGCATTGTGAGCCAAGGTTGAGAACTTGTATTAGATGTAGTTATATTTCAGTTGTATTATTGGACTTTGGGGAACGTTTGTAGCAAATCTGACCCGAGATAGTGTAGTGTTGAAATTATTCCGTTTATTATAATAACTAGATAATTTAATTGTGATTCAATGGAGGAGATTATATTATTTCTATGTAAAGGGTAACGTTTGATTTTCATTTTGTAATAAATGAGAATGGAGAAAGTTTGAAACGTAGATTTTCTTGTAATATTTTTGGGAATGAGTTTGATGATAAATGAGTTTTGTTTAAAAAGAGATAATGTGGTATATGAAAGTAATTTAAATTCAATTTATCTTAAAATGGTCTTTTAAAATTAAGTATGGGTTACCAACCTTGGATTTTTGGAGCGGTTGAATATTGATCAGGGTATGCACTTGATTGGATATTTGGCTTTCCAAAAATTGGGGTGTGACATATGAACCCTCAACTTTTTCTACTCCGTTTACTCTGATCCCGTATGCTTGACTTCTAATGATACCAACTACATAATTCTTTATGACTGTCTCTTGCAATTTATGAAACTTCATATTTAGGTCAATTCTGAATTCATCCACATACTTGTTTGCTAGCCACCTTGAGTTTACCATCCTCACATTGTATGTCCTAGCACATATATGTGTATTCTCCAAAGTCTTTACCTGTAATGTATGCCCGTTTTTCATACAAGAAGCATGCACTCTCCAAGGACATCCATCACTGCATACAGCTGTAACCCTATTGCTTGCATTCCTTTTGAATCTGATGTTATAACCTCCTTTGATGGCATATTCTTTCACATGATCCTTGAACTCCATATGCGAAACAAACTTCATCCCAACTTTCAACTCAATCTTACCATTGTCAATGGAAGCCTTAAATACAGTATTTATACCCACTTCCCCATCATCACTGCTACCCTGCAAGCTTACTAAGTCATCTGAATTAAGGTAATCTGACAACTTCTCTACATTTCCACTACCATCCTCTTCATCAGAATTTTCGATTGCAATACCAGCCTCGCCATCGTTTATATCAACCCTCTCGGTGTTGGTTTCAAAATTTATATCCTCATCTTCACCATTTGGATCATAGCTCAAATCGTAAGAGGATGTATCCCCTCCCCAATCCTCTTCAACCTCAACATCATGAACTTCTGCAGTTATTTCTTCGTGCTTCACGTAGACTAAGATAAATCCAAATTTACAAGCTAATTTAGTCATTTCAATAATCTTGTCACGCCCCGGAGCAGCAAAAATAAAGAAAAATAAATTTCCTTTTTGGGTCCATAGGGAATGACAAGTGAAAATCACTAATTATCCACACCACACAGTACTAGTCCAACTGAAACAACCAGAACAGTAAATAACTGAATATATAAAACAATTCTATCTATTACAAAACATCAGAGTGTGGTCCACAGGATCACAACAGGTCTAGAGACAACATATGCCCAAGTACCCGTTAATTAAAACAAAACAAAGTCTAACAGAAATAACTAAATATAACTATCTTCAGATCTTCAGCTGGCGTAAGGATAATCGTCAGCATAAAACCCTTCTCCAGTATATCCGGCATCAGTGGGGCCAACTTCTGCATAATCCAACTTCGGGTTGTAACCATCACCGTAAATTCCAATACCTGCATTGTTAAGGATAGGGTAGTCTGCACGGGGAACGTCCAGGCAATAAAGGCCATCAGGTTACTAAAAGCTGAGTGAGAACTAACTAACACAGTCTCATAGAAATAACGTAATTACCAGTCCTGAATGATAATAAGCAGTGATATTAATAATATTCCTCTTTTATTCAGACACATCATAAACCGATTCTCATCACCTTTTAACTCTAAGACTGATTGTACTCAACCCAACTGACTATACCGAACTAGTTATATCATCATGACATACTAGTGTTCTTGTTCACCGCTTTTAAGAACTCTTACTGTTCACCACTTTTAAGAACTCTTGCGAACACTAGCCATCATTCTCATATAACAATTAGTCTATGGACGTACCCATACTCTTGTTCACTGCTTTTAAGAACTCTTATTGTTCATCGCTTTAAGAACGCTTGCGAGTACAATACCTACATAGCTCTGGTAAATATAAACCACGGGCATGCCACAACTACTCTTGTTCACCGCTTTTAAGAACTCTTACTATTCATCACTTTTAAGAACGCTTGCGAGTCCTGTGAACCCATAGCTTCCATAATTTTGGTAAAATCCTTCTGACTCCCTTATTAGATTCAACCTGAGCGAATCATCAGCTCGACTCACATAACCTCGAAAATAACCAATAACCTACTGACTCAACCACTAGTTACTCAATGCTACCCATTGTTATTATCTCAAACCTATCTCGTTATCGCATCGTATTATTACTAACGTTTCGAACCTGACTGCATCACTCACCATATTATCTCAGTCTCATTATCGTATCCCATTACCTCCGTAATCCATAATATCTCATAATAGAAACAAGGAATGACAATTAAACAACTACATATTATGCATTTTAAACTAAAGGAACACATCCATATTCTGCTAGGTTCGATCGATTGAAGTCATCTCAATCGCTTGAAGGAAAGTGATGTTCGATCGATCGAAGTATTCTCGATTGATTGAAGTCAAGGTGTTCTCGATCTATTGATGTCATTTTGACTAATTGAGAAACAGGGTTGTTTGATCAATTAAACGCAGTTCGATCGCTCGAACTTAATCTTCCATAGATTCTACAGTAAACCTCCAAAATATGTTAAGGCGTGTTTGGGTTATATTTAATACGTCCAGAATATGTAAAAACATCATAACTAAGATACCAAGTGAGTTTGGAGCTCACCGAACTTCGCTAAGGCCGCATTTGGCAACATCAAGCTTTGAGCTCTCTCCCTCCAATGGCATCCTTCTCTCTTTCTCCTCTGTCTCTGTCTCTTTTTCTCCCTGTCTCTCCTTCTCTTTCTCTTCTTCTTCTTCTTCTTTTTCTTCCCTACTTCTCTCTTTCCCAAGCTGTGTATATATATAGGGATGTATGTGTAAAATATATATAACATAAGCACATACACACACTTTCTCTCTCTTAACTCTCTGATTTTCTAAACACAAAACACACACGAACACAATGTGTAAATAGGGAGAGATAGGGTGCAGGTGGCTGTTTCTGCGGAAAACCTAAAAATTTAAATGATTACACGTTCGATCGATCGAAGTATGTTCGATCGCTCGAACTCAGATCAGTCAGGTTTGATCACTTGAAAATAGTTTGATCGATTAAAGTAGGGACCACGTATTAAATTTATGTCGGCAGGGTTTCAATCGATCGAGAAGTGTTCGATCGCTTGAACTTTAGAAATGTTCGATCGCTCGAAAGTAGTTCGATCGGTCGAAGGTGAAACTCCATGAATTGTCAAGAGAAGTAAATAGAGTTTCTCTAGATTAAATCATTATTGAAAATACAGGGTATTACATCATCTACCACTCATATAAGGATTTCATCCTCGAAATCAAGAACATACAAGGTTTAAAACAAAACGGAAACTTCTCGTGCATCTCTGACTGTAGCTCCCACGAACTCCTTCATCATGATGCTTTAACTGAATCTTCACCAATGGAATCTCCTTGTTTCTGAGCTTCTTGATCCCCCGATCTAAAATTCGCACTGGTCCTTCGTTGAATGTAACGTTGTTGTTGATCTTAATATCTTCGAAGTTAATCTTGTGTGTTGGGTTATGAGCACACTCTTCAGCATACTGATGTGGAAAACATTGTGCACTCCTGACATCTTCGGTGGCAACGCCAGGCGATAAGTAACTTTTCCAACACATTCTAAAATCTCGAATGATGCGATGAATTGCGATGATAACTTGTTTCTCTTCTGACCAAAATGAACAATCCCTCGAACAGGTGAACTTTGAGTAGCATATGATCTCTAACGGCAAACTCTAAGTCTTTACGTCGCTTGTCAGCATAGCTCTTGCGTTGGGTCTGAGCTGTCTTCATCTTCTCGCGTATGATCTGAATCTTCTTGCTTGTCTCTCGTACCATCTTTGGCCCAAGAAGTTGAGTATCTCCGACTTCGGCCCAACATAACGGCGATCGACAAGGTCTTATGTACAAAGCTTCAAACTGCGCCATTCCTATGCTCGAATGATAACTATTGTTGTAGGCGAACTCAATCAAAGGTAAGTATGTCTCCCAAGAATTCTCAAAATCAATGACACAAGTGTGTAACATATCCTCCATTACTTGATTAACTCATTCAGTCTGTCCATCGGTCTGAGGATGAAAAGTTGAACTCAAGTTTAGTGTTGTTCCCATCGCTGTCTGGAAACTCTTCCAGAATTCTGCAGTAAAATGCTAATCTCAATCTGATACGATAGAAACAGGTACTCTGTGTAATCGTACAACGTGATGTAGATACATTCGGCTTAAACGTTCTACTGGATATGTCATAGTGTATGCGATAAAATGTACCGTCTTTGTAAGTCGATCCATGATTACCTAAATAGCATCGTGGTTTTGCTGTGACTTCAGCAATCCTACCATGAAATCCATGATGATGTGTTCCCATTTCCATTGAGGAATCGGTAATGGCTGTAGAAGTCCAGGTGGTTTATGATGTTCTGCCTTCACCTATTTGCAAGTAATACACTGAGATACATACTCGGCTACTTCTCGCTTCATTCCTTCCCAACAGAAATTTCTCTTCAAGTCCTTGTATATCTTTGTATCTCCAGGATGAATAGTCATTCGTGACTTATGTGTTTCATCTAATATTTCTTTTTGGAGATTTTCTTCATCAGGTACACAGAGTCTACCTTTACATCGTAAGGCTTTGTCTGTACTGATACTCTAGATCTCTGGTTCCTTGGCTGACATCTTGGCGAACCATAACTTCAAATCTTCTATTGTCTGCTGAGCTTCTATGATACGGCTGATCAAAGTCGGTTATACCATCAAACATCCAAAATGTTGTCTTTCCATTGGTTCCACTGGTTGAAGCTCGAATTCAGCTAAAACTTCCAATGCTTTTCATTCTCGAATTAATAATGCAGCAATCACTAATCGAGGTCTACGACTCAAAACATCTGCTACGACCTTGCTTTACCCGGATGGTATTGTAATGAAAAGTCATAGTCTTTGAGTAATTCCATCCATCTTTTTTGTCGCATGTTCAACTCCTTCTGAGAGAACAAATACTTCAAGCTCTTATGATCAGAAAATAGATCAAACTTTTCTCCATAGAGATAGTGTCTCCAAATCTTTAATGCAAACACTATTGCTGCTAATTCCATATCATGCGTAGGATAATTCTTTTTATGTACCTTCAATTGTCTTGATCCGTATGCAATGACATTTTCGTCTTGCATACGTACACAACCAAGTCCTTGGTGCGATGCATCACTGTAGATAACGTATCGCTCTCAACTCTTGGGTATTGCGAGTACTAGTACAGAAGTCAATCTTTTCTTTAACTCCTAAAATTCATGCTCATGTTTATCTGTCCATTCGTACTTCACTTCCTTCCTCGTCAAATTCGTTAAAGGTCTTGTTAACTTAGAGAATCCTTCCGCAAATCTCTGATAATATCCTGCTAGGCCCAGAAAACTTCTAACTTCTATCGCGTTGGTTGGTCGATTCTAGCTTAAGACTGCATCGATCTTAGATGAATCCATAGAGATACCATTCTGAGATAAAACGTGTCCCAAAAATTTGACCTCTGGTAGCCAAAATTCACATTTGCTGAACTTTGTATACAACTTACTATCTCGAAGTGTTTGCAAGGTAATCTATAAGTGTTCCTTATGATCTTCCCCTATCTTTGAGTAGATCAAGATGTCGTCAATGAACACTATAATGAATTTATCGAGATATGGTCTAAATACTCTATTCATTAAGTCCATAAATACTGCTGGCGCATTCGTCAATCTAAAAGGCATAACCAGAAACTCATAATGCCCATATCTCGTCCTGAACACAGTCTTTGATTCATCTTCTGGTCAAACTAATAGCTGGTGATATCCCGAACGCAAATCGATCTTCGAAAAGATCCTTGATCCTTGTAACTGGTCGAATAGGTCATCTATCTGAGGAAGTGGATATCTATTCTTGATCGTAACTTTGTTCAACTCCCTGTAGTCTATACACAGTCAAAGTGTTCCATCCTTCTTCTTCACAAACAGAACTGGTGCTCCCCAAGGCAACGTACTTAGACGAACAAAACCTAGATCTTCAAGTTCCTGAACTTGCCTCTTCAGTTCCAACATCTCAGTTGGTGCCATCCTATATGGAGTCTTAGATATCAGCAATGTACCAGGCACTAATTCCATACAGAAGTCTATTTTTCTTTTCGGTGGAACTCTTTTAATATCCTGGAATACATCCTGAAAGTCTTGTACAGTAGGAATCTGATCCATCATGAATTCTGTACTATTACTACCAATCGTAGCTAAACCACTCGTAAGAAACATATCGCTCATCAGCTGACACTGGAATCTAATCGTTGGGCATCTTAATATCAGAAACACAATTGTCCTAGTAGGGCAATCCAAATTGGCATTATACTTAGTTAACCACATTCCTAGGATAATGTCGAACTCTGACATCGATAAAACTATCAAGTCGGCTGAAAGATTTCTATCTCCCAAGGTCAATGGACAATCTTTACACATTTTATCCAGCTTAACAATCACTCCCAATGGTGACATAACATTAAGTACTGGCTCAAGTGTTTAAGGTTCTAAACCCAACTACCGCACAATCTTAACAGCAATAAACGAACGTGCAGCTCCAGTATCGAATTAAAGCTTTTACTGGACTATGAAAGAGTGCAAGCGTACCTTCCAAATGTTGTTGTTCAACGCCATTAAAGCTTGTTCCTACTAAGATGATAACATTTATCCGCGTCTGATCTGGGGGTCCCTAAATTCCTTGAACTGGTGCTCAGTAATATCCTCCTCGGGGTGCACGACAATCCTTGCTCAAATGTCCCAGCTTATTGTAATTCCTACAGACAGCATCCATTCGGCAGTTAACTCTAGGGGCTGTGAAAAACTTGGCAATACGCCCTGGTTTTTCGCAATTAAAACATCCTCCGCTATTGCTTGGAGGTTTTCTAGTTCCCTACCATGTTCTCTTGTTCCCTTGAAAATTTCCCTGAGGTCTCCAACTGTGGATATTCCTTGGTGGCTGGTTTTGGGGATTCCTCTGTTGAAAACCTCTCGACGACTGAGGTCGATTCGTCTGGGGTGGTTGTGCTTGGTAAGCATCCTTCTCAAATCCTACATCAAATCTAACAATCCCTTCAAATGACTGGTTCAGATGTCCTACCATCATATGTCTGAGGTGATGACTCAATCCTTAGTGAAATCTCTTCACCTTCTTCTGTGGAGTGTCTATAATATGTTGAGCAAATTTGGATAGACGTTCAAACTGGGTAGTATATTCTCATAGTCCATCCTCCTTGTACCAGATTGAGAAAGTTCCTTTCCTACTGACCTCTCTCATCTTCAGGAAAATACTTCTCCAAAAATCTTCCTTTGAACATCTCCCAAGACATTGCTCCTGTAGCTTTTATCCCTATTGTGGCTCGTTCAGCTTTCCACCAATCTGTAGCGGCATAAGTGAGCTGGAACATAGTAAGGTGACGCTTCTCTTGTTCGCTACATTCTAGTGCTTCAAAGATTAACTCCATTTCCCTTATCCACTGTTCGGCTTGCCATGGTTCTGTTAACCTGTCAAACTTCTAGGGACATAAACCATATAAATTTGCTAGTAACTTAGCACCTGTCTGTCTTGGTGGCGGTGGTGCAGCATGTCTCTGGTGAGTCAAGTGGTTATATATATCACTTACATGCTCCATTCTCTGCATGAATGCTTCAAAAACTCCTGACAGATCCATTCCTTCCAAAATAGGTGCTCCAATTCATTCTTGGTGATTTCTTAAGGGTCCTATCATAATGATAACTAATATAGCCTACAAGAGACCTATAATTAGCTGAAAGGCTTCCCGTGGAAGCGAAATCAAGATAGAACGAGAAGTAACAAGAACTAACATACAACTCAAACATACCATCAATATCAAAAGTAATACTCATATATATAACAAAAGATGTACCATGGAGTACATAGTAATCGTACCATATACCACGTGGGACATAAGCAAAATACAGCACTAAAGTCAACTATACCATAATACTACTACTGCTAATATCTATACAAATCTATGGTCAAATGGCTATCTCTCAAGCTCGAAAAATCTGGTGGACAACATGTCCTGATATAAAATAAACAAAAATCTACACCCTGCAGATCCTGACTTAAAAATCGTCAGCATTCGATCCTGCTGGTGGTGCCTCATCCTCTGAATCAATATCCATCTCCTCGAGTGGATCATCCTCAACAGGTGCGGCAAGATCTCTGACCATTACCCCTATATCCCAATCCTCTATCACCTCTATATCGCTGTCCTCCATCATGTATGCTATCGCCTGGTTGGCGACATCGATTGCTACTATGGCAAATCTACCAATTATATCAAGAGCTCTTGCTATCGCAGCCTCTCCTATAACAAAACCAGCTGACTGAGCGACCATTTCAGCTATCCATCCTACTACCATATTAGCCATGGCTATCATATGCATAATAGGTTCGGCCGGTATCTGAAGCATAACAAGTGCCTTCGGTATAACTACCTCCTCATCAGGCACATCCTCATCTAATCCCTCTAAATCATATCTCCCTCTACTACTATATTTGCCTCCACGGCCTCTGGTTCATGTGCTGGATCCTCTAGCTCAAACTCTGGCTCCTTCGGGTCATTCTTCGGCTCATCATCATATGTATCATCCGCAGGCTCATCCTCTGCTGGGTCCTCATCGTCTATTGGCTCCTCCTCTCCATCCCCGTTAATATCCTCGTCGAGATGCTCATCCTATGGCTCAAGATCCTCCTCACCCTCAATCGACTCAGGCTCTACAACTGGTACTGTAGACACCCCATTTTGTTGGCTATTAGATTTAGGAGACCCATAGCTTGGTGGTTCACAATGATCGAAAAAGACTCAAAAAAGACTCCAGGAAATTGGTTCTATCTCTCGAAATGCTCAGAATAACCAAAATACCCCTAAAAGCCCAAACACTCCCAGATTTGGACCGAAAGTTCTAGAAACATACTACATCATAAAAAAGCAATAAAATAAGTTTTAAAGCAAAATCAGATAAAATCGTCAGCTCTCAGAGACCCCTGGAAGTCCCGAAAGTTCCCGGAAAGTCCCCGTTGACCGATTTGACCTAAGTTTGACCAGGTTTAACCAGGGTTTGACCGAAATCATCCAATTCTCCAAAAAGTTCCAAGATCATTCTAGATTATGTAAAAAGTACTAAAATGAGTTTTAAAAGAAAATCGGACGAAAACGTCAACACCTGGCAGCTCCCAGAGGTTCCTAGAATTTCCTAAAGATCTCAGGTTTGACTTATTTGACCTAAAAGTTGACTTTGAAACCGGAGTGCTGTGTTATTTTTCAAATATATTTCATGGATACTAGAGGTCAATAGATTTCTAATGGTATATCGCACTTAATTCTGGATTTAAAACGAATTTACTATGAATTTCTGAAGGTGAAAAAGACGATCAAATCGACTTTTATCGCGAATACCGCAAAACTTTTCAAAGTGACCTATCTCTGAACTATTTTGTTATGGAAATTACACTCCATTACCTTTCCAATGGTATATCACAAGCTCAATTTGAAGTTCGTACGCATTTTTTGTGAATTTTGGACGAAATAGGGCCTTTTTGCGAATACCGGAACCTCTGGGGGCCTAAATACAAATTTTTGGGCGTCTAAGGAGCAGTGCTGCGGCGGCACTCAACCCCTACAGAACCCATTTTTGTAATTTATTTTGTGGGTCCAAATTGAATAATTAAAGACCAAAACGATATAGTTTTATGTTCACAGATGTTTGGGACCAATGGGAGCACTTTCTAAATCCTAAAACCACCCCAAATTGGCCTATATAAACCCCCCTTTGCTCTTCATTTTGGGGGGACCAAGTGTAAAGCTAAAAAGTTGTAAAAAGGAAGACAAAAAGAGATAGGTTTAGAAGAGAGAAAGGGAGCTTCTCCCACTGATTTTCTATAAGAAAGTGAGTTCTAATTTTGTTTCCTTCCATTACTTCTCTTATACTTCACATTCAAATCCTCCCCAACCACCATTCTTGAGAAATCTGGAGTTAGGAAGCTACTTCCATGTCCAAATGTCAATATCTATGAGTGAAACACCAAGCTACAAGTCCAAAATCACATTGATTATCATCTATTGATTGTTATTATTTGCTTGTTTATATAAATGTTCATATCTCCTTACCTCATTTCTTTTTTATTTTTCTTTATTTACTTACTAGTTCATCATCATCTAGATGATGACATGGTGTTTGAGGTGAGTGAATCCTTATGGATAGTAGCTCTTAACCTCAAAATCATGTTTGACAGATGATGATTCCAACTTCAATACTTCCAAAGTATTCTTGAAGTTATGCTCAAATGAAAACAAATCTCTCAAATAATCTTGGAAGTTCTTGACTTGAGTTTGATGTTTGTTTCCCAAGTTGTTTTAATCCCCTTTTAGTGCTAGAAATGTGCTTTCAAAACCCCTATTTCAAAACCCCTCTAAAACCCCCAATATTTGGATTCCAAAAAATAAACCTTGTTTTCTCAAGAAATCTTCAAACAGTGAATGATCTGAGTTCAAAGATTTCTCTAGAACTCAATACTCAATTTATGGATGCAAGACCACTTGAAAATTCTTCCTAACTCATTAGAGAACACCCATGATTTTTAGTTTGGTTTGGAAACACTTGGAAGGGTTTCATTTTGGCCCAAACATTCATTCTAGACTTTCTGCTTTTACTGCCATAGTAGCTTGGTTGATGTTCAACTTGTTTTTCAAAAAACTTTTCCAAAAGGAGTGGTCTCAAATCATTTTTCCCTTGAACTTCAGTGTCTTAGGGAACTTTCTGTATAATATGGGCCTCTTGATGTTTTGTTTTCATTTTCTAAGATGTTTTAACATTTCAGTCGACAGTACAAATTCTGTTTCTAAGTGACCTCCATTTTTATATGATTTCTCTCAATCTGTAATAGTTATTGAAGTTTGGCTTTTTGATATGTGTTCTAGACACAATAAGGATGATCTCTATAAAAAATCATGCATTGAAAACATTTCTTACCTCACTTTTCAATTTCTACAAGTTCAACTCACTATTCTGTCCACTATTCACAGCAAGCATGCTTTGACTTTCATTATTTGATTTGATGCTTACATGCACTCCAAATTAGCTCATATCTTAGGAAGTAGTGCATACTACATTTGTACATATCGTATAATAATTTTCTTCATGCATACTCTAGACTTCTAAGTCACTTTAGAAAGTCCATGTACACAAACACACTACAACCTTTGCACATTCTAGGACCATGCATTCCATCCATGCAAGATTTGGAGTTTTAGTATTTCCTAATCTAAGAGGATTATAAGGAATGAATTCGATCATACGTTCATGCTTCCCCTCGATCTAATCTACCTTTCTCATCCATCCCGAGGATTGAGAGGTCCTCTTTTCTCAAAGATTAACATGCATCATTCTAGCTTGTTAAGTACATTTTGATTATTTATTTCAAGAACAATCCATGTCTCCTTTTAGATTAGGAAAACTTGATTACTTGATACATGATTAGACGATTTTTCCTAGGTTTGTTTGTGTGATCTTTCACCTTTGCATTGTGTGATACTTGACTTAGATCTTATGAATGATATCTTATCTTTTGATCTTCCATTTCAAGATTCTTATGACATGTAATATACTATCATAGTATTAATTGTCGAACCAAACATAGTATAAGATGATTATTTGGATGCTAATTGAGGTCCGTCGAAAGACGGGACGAGTTGAGGGTCTTTTAGTCATGACAAAGGCTCCTTTCTCTCTTGTACCAAAACCTCGAACCAAGTTCTTTAGTTATGAAGGACCGGTGCCCTTTATCCGTTTGGGTGAGTTAAATTAGGTTTCTTGGTTCCTTAAAGACCAAGTGGCGACTCTGTATCTATTTTCAATAGACCTTCTTTTTTTCTCTTTGATCCAAATCAATTTCAAACCAAACTGAAAGAGTAGACGACCGATTCCGCGTGTCAACAAGTACCGGCGATAGTGGGGCTGCCGGTGCTGGAACAACTATAGGCTCTGGTGGACCGACTAAAATGGCTCTCAACTCAATCTCATCCATCTCTGGCGTACTCTGAACTAACTGTAATATCTCCTGACAAATGTCCCTACCAATCTGTGGATACCGTTATATGGGCCCACTTTTAATTTTAAAACATTTCAAATACAAAACATAAAGAGTCGTCACTTAATTTTTTTTAAAGGAAAATTAAGAAATCATTTTTAAAGCAAACTGATCTTTTTAGAAACCAGAGATTGACTAGGTCCAGGGATTATGGAATGAGAGAGGAAGGAGCCCGGCGGACTAAAACACCCTCTCTCACCCTATCTCGCGATAGGCCTGTACTCAATATCCTTTTAATTAAATTATTAATCTAAATGTCCCCTCAACTAATACATATGTATATATATACACATTACAAAAGCGTGTCCAAAGGGTGTAAGATTGCTAATGGTGAAAATAGCATTCAAAACCACATAATTCACTTAGCGAGCAAGATGATATGCAACAAAGGACAAGAGAACTTACCCAGGATCCAGCCGTGAATTTTAAACATGCAATGCATGCAAGCAAATAAAATAAAACCTAGAAAGGAGTCTCTAATCGCATATAAACACATAAGGCAAGACCTAGTCTAAGGTGTCGCGCATGCAGTCGAAAATCAATTAAAATCAAAGAAGTAAATTAAACTAGAGGAAGGGTTGAGAAATTGTAACTCAAATGCGCTTCAAAACATAAGGTTAGTTCACATACTTTAAATAAAAATATCATTAAATCCTAAGGAACAAATCCTAACACAAAGCGGATTCCATTTACAAGTATCAATGTATATGAATGAATGCACATTAATACATGAATGTGAACAATGTAAAAGTTATGAACTATTCATTGATTTAGATCATTTAGCCTCTGGTATTAATCTTAAGTAATCTTTATTAGTGTATGGTATAAGCGTTATGTTAAGAAAAGATCATTTGGACCGTCATTTACAAAGTTGGTAAAAACTGTGACAGGATTCTAAAAATTGCTACGAGCAGATCAGAACTTCAAAGAAATAAAAGGCACCCATGGTTTGATCTTGATGATTTTTGGGTACAAGATGCCTCTGTGAGTCTAGTTTTAATCCAAAAAAAAATCAAGGTTTCAACGGTTAGATCTCTGAGAATTGAACAAATACCAGACATCACTCAGGACTTCATAACTCTCTGTCCAGAGTTCTTATATGATTTTTTAAAAATAGTAAAAAAATCAGAAACACTTGGATCTTTTTAGGGGATCTTATTAACACATCAAAATTCATATAAAAATTATTTGGGCTCGAAAATGTTTGATTAAGGTTCTGATTTACTCATTTCAAAAGAGTGTTGCTGTTCTAAAACTCTGGACAAATTGTTGTTGTCTCCCAAAAACTCATAAACAAACCATGTTAGCCATGGAAGCTAGTTAAAAAAAAAAAAAGAACAGCAGTAGAACTTTGAGTTATAGACATTTTCCCGTTGGTTTCATTCAGTTCCAACGGTTTGATGTTTAATTAAAAATCTTTGATCAAAGGTGGTCATTGAATTCACTGCACCATTTGTCAAGTTCAACTTTATTTGTTAACCCCAACTACTAAACCTTAAAGTTGGGCTTAATCCAAATTATTTCTTCTACCATTTGATGGTCATTGAAGACCAATGACATTTAAGCTTGTGGATTTTAAATGAAGTATGAAGAAACTCCTTAAAACCCCCAAGATAAAGAAACTAAACCATGTAGATAAGCTTAGATTCAAATCACTTCTCCTACCATTTGATGGTCATTGGAGACTAAGAACATTCATATTTGTAGATTTTAGTGAAGTATGAAAAAGACTTCATAAAACCTCAAAATAATAAGTTCAAACTATGGATAAAAGTTTGGACCCATTGACTCAATATACTAAAATCAACCTCAATCCTCTCATGAATCACAAGTTCATAAGAATATTAAGGGATACTAAGTGCAAAGACCCAAGTAAGGCATTGAAAGTCTCATGAATCTTTAGAAATAAACATAATAAAAAAAAGGAACCAAAGTTCTAATTCAAGATTTACTTAAACTTTAAACCCAAGGCCATTTTGATCCAAACTAATGAAATGAGAGTTCAATCACAATACATGTGGTGTGTGATGAAATGGGGTGGGAAGAGAGGTTTTGAAAATGTGTAAAAAGATCCTAAGCATCTATGTATTGTGATTGAACTTGGATGTTAAAACTAAGTGATTTAGAGTTTACCTCTAATTATCCTCAACTCCTTTTGTTGCTTTGAGATCTTCCAAGAATGATGATCAAGCTCTTCTAATTCCACTTCACTCTTAATTTAGAAAGTTTTTAAAAGAGAATCAATATTGGGATCCTAACACTCTAAAATTCCAAGTCCCTATTAATGGGATACACATCCTCTATATATAGGCAATCTTTGGAGGGTTATTTTGGAAAATTCGCAGCCAAAACCCTAATTCCGGCCGCCTTTTGAAGGTATAAACTGACCTATTTTAGGACAGGTTGTCACAAAATGCGGCACTCAGGAGATATCCACGACACTCAATAAATGCCATTGCGGCACTCACTGTTTGCCGAAAACGGCATTCAAAGAATGCCGCATCGGCACTCACGGAGTGCCGCAGACAACTCCTTGGACTGCCGTTTTTTCATGAAAGTTCAAATTTTGCGGCACTTTAGTGAAAATTTGTGGCATTCACAGAGTGCTGTTCCGGCACTTCGCAGAGTGCCGTACGGCATCCCGTGACTGCCGTAGAACTTATCCTATGCTGTTTTCCTCTGTCTTTTCTTTTCCTCTCTTTTTCGTTTTGTTTTAAATTGAAAGAGCCTTCGGAAGAGCTTGAATCAACTTTGGAAGTCTTGGATTAGTTAAACGCTTGTCATCATTGGATCTTAGAGGTAGCACTTCCCTTAATTCGACGCGTGGTCAAAATTGGGGTGTCTACACAATCCTCGCAGAATGTTAAGCATCTATACGCATCTGTGTCAGGTGAGTCCTCCCGGTCTCATAAAGCGCCCTCCACATGTCCTCCTTCAAATGTCAACTAGCTATTTGGCACACTCGCTCATGATAAAACTTCGGGTCAGTAGGCTCCACAGTATCCCCATGGATCACGTGTCCTCCATAAGCTTCAGTAACAAACTGATGGAACTCTAGATCTATGCTATCCTGCAAAGACATTATCCATCATCAGAAAGACGAACTTATCTTAAATTCATATCTTATCTCAAGGAAATCTTAACATACTAGGACCAGATGGTGTGGACCCGTTAGTGAACGAAATATCACAACCGGGCTTTGATAACAATGTCACGCCCCGAAGCAGCAAAAATAGAGAAAAATAAATTTTCTTTTTGGGTCCATAGAGAATGACAAGTGAAAGTCACTAATTATCCACACCACAAAGTACTAGTCCCACTGAAACGACCATAATAGTAAATAACTGAATATATAAAATGATTATATCTATTACAAAACATCAGAGTGTGGTCAACAGGATCACAACAGGTCTGGAGACAACACATGCCCAAGTAGCCGTTAACTAAAATAAAACAGAGTCTAACAGAAATAACTAAATATAACTATCTTCAGATCTTCAGCTGGCGTAAGGATAGTCGTCAGCATAATACCCTTCTCCAGTATATCCGACATCAGTGGGTCCAACTTCTGCATAATCCAACTCTGGGTTATAACCATCACCGTAAGTTCTAATACCTCCATTGTCAAGGACAGGGTAGCCTGGATGGGGAATGTCCAAGCAATAAAGGCTGTCAACTTAGTGACAGCTGAGTGAGAACTAACTAACACAGTCTCATAGAAATAACGTAATTACTAGTCATGAGCGATAATAAGCAGTGATATTAACAATATATTTTCCTCTTTTATTCAGACACATCATAAAACCGATTCTTATCACCTTCTAACTCTAAGAATGACTATACTCAACCCAACTGATTATACCGAACTGGTTATATCATCACGACATACTAGTGTTCTTGTTCACTACTTTTAAGAACTCTTACTGTTTATCGCTTTTAAGAACTCTTGTGAATACTAGCCATCATTCTCATATAACAACTAGTCTATGGACGTACCCATACTCTTGTTCACCGCTTTTAAGAACTCACTGTTTACCGCTTTTAGGAATGCTTGCGAGTATAGTACCTACATAGATCTAGTAAATATAAACCATGGGCGTGCCACAACTACTCTTGTTAACTTCTTTTAAGAACTCTTACTGTTCATCGCTTTTAAGAATGCTTGCTAGTCCTGTACAACCATAGCTTCTATAATTCTAGTCAAATCCTTCTGACTCCCTTATTGGATTCAACTTAAGCGAATTATTAGCTCGAATCACACAACCTCGAAAATAAACAATAACCTACTGACTCAATCACCAGTTACTCAATGCTACCCAGTGTTATTATCTCAAACCTATCTCGTTATCGCGTCGTATTATTACTAACATTTCGAAGCTGACTGCGTTACTCACCATATTATCTCAGTCTCATTATTATTCCCATTACCTCCGTAATTCATAATATCGCATAATAAAAACAAGGAATGACAATTAAACAACTATGCATTATGCATTATAAACTAAAGGAACACATCCATGTTCTACTAGGTTTGATCAATTGAAGTCATCTCAATCGCTTGAAGGAAATTGATGTTCGATCGATCGAAGTATTCTCGATCATTTGAAATCAAGGCAGTCTCGATCGATTGAAGTCATTTCGACCGATTGAGAAACAAGGTTGTTCGAATGATTGAACGCAGTTCGATTGCTCGAACTTCGTCTTCCATAGATTTTGCAGTAAACCTCCAGAATATGTTAGGGCGTGTTTGGGTTATATTTAATACATCTACAATACGTAAAACATCATAACTAAGATACCGAGTGAGTTTGGAACTCACTGAACTCCGCTAAGGCCGTATTTAGCAACGTCAAGCTTTGAGCTCTCTCCCTCCAATGGCCTCATTCTCTCTTTCTTTGTTGTCTCTGTCTCTTTCTCTCCCTATCTCTCCTTCTCTTTCTCTTCTTCTTCTTCCCTACTTCTCTCTCTCCCAAGTTGTGTATATATATAGGGATGTATGTGTATAATAGATATAACACAAGCACATACACTCTCTCTCTCTCTCTCAACTCTCTGATTTTCCAAACACAAAACACTCATGAACATAATGTATAAATAGGGAGAGATGGGGTATAGGTGGCTGTTTTTACAGAAAACCTAGAAATTCAAATGATTACACGTTCGATCAATCGAAGTATGTTCGATCGCTCAAACTCAGATCGGTCAGATTTGATAGCTTGAAAATAGTTTAATTGATTAAAGTAGGGACCACATATTAAATTTATGTCGGCAGGGTTTCGATCGATCGAGAAGTGTTCGATCGCTTGAACTTTAGAAAGGTTCGATCGCTCGAAAGTAGTTCGATCGATCAAAGGTGAAACTTTATGAATTGTCAAGAGAAGTAAATAGAATTTTTTTAGATTAAATAATTATTGAAAATATAGGGTATTACAAATCTCTTGGTCAGTAGTCATTGGCCTTAACCCAGACTCTATAAAGGTCCCAGGTATAAGGTAGTTCAATTTTTTGTACTAAGGGTACCCTAATTGTATCAACATGGCATCAAACTTTAAAAGTCCCATGACATCTGAATCACACTTATCGAACTTATTTACAGACCCATGTACATACTCCACTAATTCTCGTACTTGTACAAACTTGCCTCCATGATGCATTTCAATTGTAAACAATCTTTGTGCCATCCACAAAATTTTAACATAATAAATAATCTAAAACAAATTTCTTGGTCCACAAAAAGCTAACCATTCGGGACCACTATAAAGGCTTTCAAGCCTTTGGTCCCCCACATTGAATACAAAACATACTTTCTATATCCCCTAAAACCTTTTCATATTACTACCATACTTAGTAAATCTAGGAATTTGTAAATAATTGATTTGAAACAAAAAAAAAACACAATTCATTTATGTAATAGGACTTACCTTTGCCAGATTTAGGGAGCAGCTTCAATGTCTTCTTTGAACAACTTCGAAACCCTAGCCAACTTTGTCAACTTCATTTCTCTTCAACCATCGTCAAGGACTAATCGCCCCATAATTCATCAAATCAAAATATGGGGGTAATCCATACCACTTACGTGCTACTGTCTAAAATATGGTTGTGTGCCATGCATGTGCTTGTTTTTCGTCCATTTGTTAACGGAGGTTGGGGGCAGGTCTCGCATTGACACGATTTTCAAACTACAGGGTCCAAAGTGTTGCAATTGAAACTATAGGGCCTAAAATGAAACTTCGCACAAATTACAGGGTACTAAAGTATAATTTAGCCTTAATAAAATAAAACACATATCACCCAGTAAAAATCATCTTAGTGAGCAATGGTTGGGTGACAAAAATGATTGGGTAAATGTGCTTCCGTCCCACTTACTAAAAACAAAAAAGAGTAAAAAGCACTTTGCACCCTTGAAGAATGCACCCATTTGCACTTTACACCCTGAACTTTTAATTTCACCAACTTTGTCCTTAAACTATCCACCCAGATGCAATGCATACCTTCCGTTTTCATCCGTCAAAAAATCTCACGGAATCACCTCATGTGAGTGGCACACAAGCAAAGTTTAATGGCATTTATGTCATTTTACACCATTCATTCCCAATCCACCTATAATAGGGTCTATCTCTATCTCTTTGATATACAACATTTGTTTCTCATTCCAGAGAAGAGGCCAAAATCAAATCAGAAAATCTTAATGGGCAAACCAAATTAGGACTTTGAATAACATTTATCTCCTACATAATTGATTGTGCTAGAGTGTTGAATTTGATTGAAGAATGACTGTAACAAGGTTTTACGCAATCAGTTGTGAGAAGCCCCTGTGTATGGTGGTATGTTGACACTTAATTTGATTTTGCTTTTATTCATGTGATTCTATCAGGTTTTGTGATAGTATTGTTCATGTAATCAGTAATCTCGGTCAAAAAAAAAAATTGGGGGGTGGTGGTCCCTTTGTTGGTATTGTTAACCGAAAATGGGTGTGCATGTGCTGAAATTTTATATAGATTGTGAACCTTCTTTTACTATTATTCATTCTCATAATGGGTGGGCATGTGCTGAATGTTTTTTTTTTTTTTTAAAATAAACCGAGGGCCTTTATTTTTTTATAGGCTGTGAACCTTATGCATGTGCTGAATTTTTTTTTTTTTTTTTTAATAGATTGTAGGCCTTTGTTTTCTCTACATTGAGTTTTCTATGCATGCAGAGGATGATGAATACTTTACAATTGAGTACCATCATGGGGGCAAATTTCTGTATACACCTGAGAGAGCTTATGTTGGGGGCAATGTTAGTTATTTTGACTTTTGCCATCTTGATAAAATTTCATTGCTTGAATTTGAGGACATGGTTGAATCACTTGGACATGAAGGAATGATAAATTGTTACTATAGAGTGCCAGGAATGGATCTTGAACATAGTTTGAAGTGACTGGAAAAAGAAGGTGATGTATTGTTTATGTTGGTTGATGTGCTTCCAAGTAGAGTGATTAAAGTGTACCTAGAACACTGTACTACAATACAATTTTTGTATAGTGAAGATGGGTTTATTGAAACTGTGGCTGATAATGAGGGTGATTCACTTGAAAATGAGAGTACTGTAGATTCAGATTTCCACGATATTGAATATGACATGAGTGATGATGATAATTTGTTCGAGGCTAATATCGACAAAGAGGTTGAGTGAGGTGGTATCAAAAGAGTGAATCCAGAACAAGGTAATACATCAGAGTTCATCCCACCTCATGATTTAAATGATGCAACTTGGAGCTCTGATTCTGAGGATACAGAAAACTTGCATAGCATTGATGGATCCGATGATGAAGATGAGAATCGGAGGACTAGATATCCCGAGTTCATAGCTGCAACAGACATGTCTAATCCTCAGTTCAAGATTGGAATTTTATTCGGAGATGCGAAAGAGTTTAGAGAGGCTGTTAGAGAGTACGGAATCAAGCATGGGAAGAATTTAAGGTTCGTGAAGAATAAGAGCACAAGAGTTAGAGTACTTTGCAAGGAAGGCTACAATTGGATGGTTTTTGCCTCAAATAAGTCCAAAGAGAAGCCATTTCAAATTAAGTTGTTTAAGGATGAGCACAACTACGGTAGAGCATTCAAAAATAGAAACAAAAACTCAAGATGGCTTTCCAAAAAATATGTGGACAAGTTAAGATCCAACCAAAGGAGAAAGTAAATGTGTTGATACAAGGGTCTTATGTGGAACAATATGCCAAGTTATGGGATTATTGTCAAGAATTGAGGAGGTATAAACCTTGGTACAACTACAAAAATGAGGGTAGTTGGAAATGATCTGGAAGGACAACCAAGGTTTGAGAGGTTGTATGTGTGTCTTGGAGCTTGTAAGGCTGGGTTTGCAGCTAGTTGTAGGTAGGGGTGGGCAAATAGTTCAGTTAACCGAAATTCGAACCGAACCGAACTAAAATTTTCATTTCAGTTCAGTTAATTCAGTTAAAAATTTCAGTTCAGTTTCAAACCGAACTATATTTTTTTTTTCAGTTCGGTTTTCAGTTCAACTCTCTCAAACCGAACCGAACCGAAAAACTGAATTTTTCTTTTAGTTTATATATTATTAATATATTTTTATACACAACTATATATATTACAAAAATATAAGTATAATATATATAAGTGAATATAAACATATGTTTTCTTTGTAATATGAAAGAAAAATGGGAAAAGAAACATATAAAAAAGTTGTGAAAATGAAAAAAAAAAAAGAAAAGAAAAGAAAAGAAAGTATAGTTTTTTCAAAATTCGGTTAACCGAATTTCCAAACCGAACTAAACCGAACCGAATTGACCAAAATCGAACCAAACCGAAATATAATTCAGTTCAGTTTCAGTTCTCATTTCTCCAAACCGAACCGAACAAAACCGAACCGAATTTCTCCAAACCGAACCGAACCGACCGAATGCCCACCCCAGGTTGTAGGCATGTAGTTAGTATGGATGGTTGTTTTTTGAAAGGACCACATGGTGGGCAGTTACTTACTGCAGTGGGGATAGATGCTAACAACTCATTTTTTCCAATAGCCTATGCAGTTTTGGAGGGTGAAACCAAGAGTAGTTAGACTTGGTTTCTTGATTTGCTTTTAGATGACATTGGCATTGTGAACCAACATGCGTGGGCTTTTATTTCTGACCAATAAAAGGTAATGCATGTTTTATGATTTCATAGCATGGCTTTGTTTCTTGTTTTGCTCTCAATTGGCTATGTATTTTATTTGGTTTCTTTCAGGGCTCGGTTCCAACATTCAATGACCTACTTCCAGATGTTGATAACAGATTTTGTGTTAGGCATCTTTACTCTAATTTCAAAATGCTTTTCAAGGGCAAGGCATTGAAGGACACTTTGTGGAATATAGCTACATCCACTACAATTCATCATTTTTGAACAACATATGGGGAAGTTGGAAAAGCTGGACAAAGATGCTTTCCAATGGCTAGCCAAGAAGCTTTTTGGAACATGGGCAAGGTCACAGTTTAGCTCTTACCCAAAGTGTGACATACTATTGAATAATTTGTGTGAGAGATTTAATGCAGAAATCTTGGAAGCAAGGGATAAACCCATCCTAACAATGCTAGAGAGTATTAGGTGTTTGTTGATGAAAAGGATGCAAGTAAGAAGAGAGAAGATGAAGAAGTACAAGGGCTCGCTTTGTCCCAAAATTCAAAAGATCCTAGAAAAAAACAAGGTGGATTCTAGAAGTTGCATACCAATGTTGTCTGGGGAAAACAAGTGTCAGATTTTGTGTTCTAAAGGAGATCAATATGTTGTGAATTTAGATGATCGCAGTTGTTCTTGCAGGAGGTGGGACTTGACATGCATTCCATGTTGTCATGGAGTTTCAGCCATTTTCTACCTGTCAGGTAGCCCAGAAGACTATGTGGATTACTATTATACAAATGAAACATACATGAATTGTTATGAACACATTATCAATCTAATGAATGGATATAAATGTTGGGTTTGTGCCCTCAAACTATTACTTTATGTATAAGACATTGACATTTTAATATATGGATATCATCTTTACATTTCATTGTGTATGTTTCTTTTTATGAGAAGATTGTTTAATCCTTAAGTATCATAGTAGGTGATTCGTGCGTGTATGAGATACATACAAGTGTGATACAAATTAATTACTATTATTTGATACTTAGAACTTGTCATAGTGAATGATGAGACTGGATATTTTATCAGGTTTACACTATAGCATGATTAACTACCATTGGGTGGAGTGATTAATCTCAATTACTAGAGTGTAACTCTTAGTTAATATGCTAATGCTTATAGTGCATTGACGGACCTGAGCTTTCCTATTGATACTCAAGACTGTCAAATAGTTGATAGGAACTCATAACTTGTATAAGGTACGTGTTCTCAATCTTGAGACGATTATGAACACAGATTGTGGATATGGCTGCTTTGATTTACCAATCAGTGAGGTCTATAAAAGATCAACACCTGGGTATCTTGGGTAAGTCATGTTCATAGGGTTGTGAAACATTTATTGTCAAGATTGAATCTACCCTCTGATTCAGAGTAAGCATTCCCTTGAGAATGTCACCAAGTTGATTACTGAGAACTGCAGTCTTGTTGATAAGTAGTTATCAACATGTTTGGTAATCATGAGAGGTGAATGAGACTCAAGGAATACAAGAAGTAATCATGATTCAGGTTGACAGTAACAGTTATCTAACTACCTAAATATGATTACGAATGCTAAAGGTAGAGGGACATTAGTACACCATACAAGTCTAGTTATCTCTTCGGACATGTTCTTTTGCGTTGGAGTTCAGTTATCGTTTTATAGTGGAGTAAACGTTAACTGATTAGTTGGTTAGTTTGCTGATCAAAGAGTTTGATCATGGTAATTAACTACTGATCTGAGCCAACAATAAAGAGCATAGGAGGTCCCACTCTAAGCTTCGCTAGGATACTTGGAAAGACAAATGAGGATGATGTTAAGACAGGTTCGATTGATCGAAGTTGTCTCGATCGATTGAAGTCTAGACATATTCGATCGCTCGAATGTGGATCGATCGCTTGAACGTTAGGTCGGTTCTGGGAATCTATAAATTGGGCAGTTGCATCTAGAAAAAGGAGTTCGTTGTTTTAATACGTTAGAAGCTGCAGAAACTGTTTTTAAAGCTCCCAACCTTCTCCATCCTCCTTACTAGAGATCCTACCATCTCTAGTCTTTTCAGGAAGCATCCGCAGGAGTCAAAAGGGTGAAGTTAACCTAGTAGAGGCTGCTACACCATAAAGGAGAAAGAAAATCAGATTTGGGTTCAAGGCCTGAGGTATAACTCTTGTTCCCTCTTGTACGCATCTATAGAATTAACGGGTAGTAGATCCGGGCATGCCAATAAGTTTTTGAAACTTAACCTTTCCGCTGCGCGTTTAAAAATAATTTTAAACCTATTTTTCCTTCAATAAAATGTGGCCACAAACTGGTATTACTCCAGTACTACCACCTTTGTATCGTAAATAACCCGGGAGGCCCAAGAAGCTCAGGAGAAAGCAAGTGGATGAGGTAGCAAAATGCAACAAGTTGAGGAGGACTGGTAGCTCAATGAGATGTGGAAAGTGTGGTGAACATGGTCATAACCAAAGGAGGTGCAGAAGAGAAACAACAACTACCAACACCCTTCAACCACCACTGAAACAAACCAAAAAGCAAGTAAAAGAGGGAAAGGGAGTCAGAAAGGAAGTCAGAAAGAAAAAGGGAAAGCTACACAGAAAGAAAAAGGGTATGGGCAGGGGAAAATTTGAAAGGCACAATCATAATTTTTTGTTGGTTTTTTGTTTAGGTGAAAGGCACATGATACAATTTTTTGGGGTTTTTTGTTTAGTTGAAACCACATGACCAATTTTTTTGTTGGTATTTTGTTCAGATGTAAAGAAATATGCAGGGGAAATATTGTGTTAGAATGTTATCCAATGTAAAGTGAAATTGTGAAGTGCATTTGTATTTTGGCTATATGATATGCAATTATTGGTTTGGGTATTTCTTTCATGTCATTTTCTCAAATTTAATCCCATATTTTCTTCACTTTTTGCTTCTATATTTTATTGTTTTCAACACTTTTTGCTTTTCTCTGTTTTTCTATTCAACATATGCATATATGTATACATGCAGATGTTCTTGGCGGGCAATTTTTGTGGTGTATAGGAGTATTCCCTCCATAAATAAAGTCACGTGACAAGGAAATGGGAGGGAATGATGTAAATGGACAGAAATGCCATTGACCTCTACTTGTGTGCCATTCAAGTGAGTAGATTCCGTGAGATTTTTTGACGTATGAAAATGGAAGGTGTGCATTGCATATGGGTAGATAGTTTAAGGATAAAATTGCTGAAATTGAAAGTTTAGAGTGCAAAGTGCAAATGGGTGCATACTTCAAGGGTGCAAAGCTTCTTTTTACTCAACCAAAAAAAAAAAAAAAAAAAAAATTACAAAACCTAACTTTAACGTTCAAAAATTGGAATTCAAATTGATTGTTTTAAACATTGCGGAACAGAACAGGCTGTGACTTAAAATCCAGTGAACGACCACTCAAAATGTCGAAACTCAAATTTTTTGGAAGTATAAAAGAGGTGAGTCTGCGGGGAGCACTCAAATCCGCACCTTCTTGCGATTATCGAGCTGAGCAACTTGAATGAATGAATTGGGGTGGTTGTGTAGAAACGAAGCAGAGAAGGTAGTTTTTCTCTTGGAGGGAAAAAGAAAACTAGGGTTTCTTCTTTCTGAGTTACTTGTACAGTCACCCTGTGTCAGTGTGTGTTGTTATTTTTAATGTCGACCCGGCAGAATCGCCGTTCATTGTCTTCTGGCAAGGCATTGCCGCCGCCCCACAAGAACCGTCCAGCTCTGGCCAACGTCACCAATAATCAGACCCAACTCTCTCATATTCCTGCAAATACTTCCATTCTGCCCTCATCCAATATGGTAAGCTTCGTGTTACATATATATATATATATATATATATATCGTGTAATCACAGCATCAAAAACTAATTTGGTGCGTATTTCATATCTGCTCTATAAATAAATGAATTCCTCTATATATTTGGCTACCAGAAATTGCCCTTGGCCTTGCCCCCCACCATGCGCACTACCCAAAACAATAGTTTGTTTAAACCAGAATTTGTTATATTTACTTTAGAGAGAAAGGGTGTGTCAGAGAGCGGGGAGTGAAATGCAAAAGGTGTTTTAAATTTTTTTAAAATTATAAAATTTGGGAAAATTGTGATAAGTTGGAACAATTTTGGACCCTTACACGATGAGATTGAGACACATCAATTATGGTGTAATTAGAGCATCACAAACCACTCCGGTATTCGGTGCATTTTTAGAGTTTTCTTGAGCTTAGATTGATCTCCTGGCATTTTATATCTGCTGTATTCATATATAGTATATAGTTATGAACCATCATGCGCGCGCACACACACACACACGCACACACCCATTTTAGAATTTTCTCTATCTAATATTATAATTCACTTAAAAGTAGAGTTAATTGTTGCTTTAAGTACATAATGTTCAAAATCTTTGCACCTTGAAGCTTTTAATTGTTTGTAAGACATTCTGGATGTTTTCACAAGCTGTACAGGTTTATTCCTTTTTTTATTCTATTTTTTTTTCCTTCTTATTTTTCGCCAAGTCACTTTGTCATATATAAATTTCGTAATCTTGAAGAAAATGAAACCAACTGTGCAAACTAATTTGTGTATGGGAAAAAAACATGCGAAGATAACTAATTTTTACAAAATGGTTACAAATCCGGGCGTGGTTGTTAAGGAACACTCTTTATTTCATCCTGGTATTTCCACTTCTTGCTCTAAAAAATCAGGAAGACTTGCTGAAAATCATCGCCGGATACAATAAGCTATTCCTATTATCATTTTTAAAGATTTGTAGAAGTCAACTTAATGAGAAGTACTCTCTACTGGATGTGAAATATTAGCCATGCAGGCGTAAGTTTTATCAGGATACATTTTCATCAGCAAGGAGTAGAACTTTTTGCAAAAATTAGTGATGGTGTATAATGAGCGTATCTAGTAGCTATCATATGCAATAGTGTAATCAATGAGTTCTTTTAAATTACATACATATTTTTGCATAATGAAGACTGTTATGAAGGTTTCTGGGTGATGCATATAATAGGGCTTTTATGGCAAAACAATATGTGCTGGCTAGCGGAAGGTAATAAAGTTTAGAATCCACCAAATATAGTACACAATTCTCAAAGAGATGAAAATGTACTGTATTGTTATTGATCAAAAGGTGTGTTTCCAAAAGTCTTAAGATGCTTTATGTAATAGTGTCCCTCAAAACCCTAATCAAGTCCATAATTAAGGGAAAATTAGAAATTTACCAAAAATGGCAAAACCTTAGTTAGGCTCAATTTGACAACTAATTATTTTCCTAACAATAAGGAAGCAAACATTAGTCAATAAGGGAGATTTTTATGTGAAGGGATCAAGGAGACAAGACAACTTTCCTATAACGAAAAATTCGCTGTTTGTGAGGCCTAAAAGGAGGAATGTGGCAGAAAAACAGCGTACATCACGAGGAAATGGTGTGTTTTGTTCCTTGGCTGGTTTACAATCAACTATTGGCATTTCCGGGCTCTCTGAAGAAGTTGGATGTAACAACCCTAATTTTCTAAGTGCTTTTAGTAAATTTTTTTATATTATTATTTTCAAGTATTAGACATTAACTATGTGTATGTATCTTAGTGACACCTAATAAAAATGTTGAAGTAGCGTGTACGGGTCGTTAATATGTTAAGTAGTGTGCTTAACATAGAAATTTAGTGCCCGGGGTCATGGATACCCATTGGTCTAATCATTTGTCACTTTAGAATGCATTTTCGGGCCCATATGAAGTCTTTTTGTGAGACCCTTAGACAAAAAACGGAATTTACATGTTTGTGTGTGTTTTATTGATAAGTGTTGTGTGTGTAATATGTATATACATATATTAAACCCTAGCCCCCATTTAACAAAAAAAAAAAAAAGGGAAGAGAAGACAAGAAAAGAGAGAACAGATGTAGAGAGAGAGAGAGAAGAAGAAGAAGAAGAAGAAGAAGAAGAAGAAGAAAGAAGAGAAGAAGAAGGAAAAAAAAAAGAGGAACCTTAAACTTATGTTTTGCGTAATCATCATCAACCTTGAAGCCCTAAATCGGTGAGTTAACCTTTTGTTTTGAATATATATGTATTTGAATCCATGTGTAAATTAGGGTTTACAATTAAGATTGATCTTTGTGATCTTGTTGTAGTTATGAATATGTGACTATTTTGATTAATCTAAATTTACGATGGTTGAAAGTGAAAATAGTTCATATAAAATCGTGGTTATTGAATTTTGGAATTCTGCCTGCGAGTCCCATGTAAAACGCGATTCTGCACGTGTTTCGTCTATTGGTATTTTTCCCGATTTTGCACCGTTTGGGCAGAAAATTAATATTACAGTATCAGATTTATGCGGTAAAAAAAAGTGCTTATTTGCTTAATTATGTGCTTGGGTGATTTCATACTCATTAATACTCATTAATATATTTATTTTTGGATATATATGAGTTCTCATGTATAATGGATTTTGTGAAATCGTGACTGTGTGAAGGCCTATGTCGATTATGTTTTTGTGTGAACCCGTACCCGTTAATATGTTTTAACGTAAATTTAGTTTGAGATATATTAAATTTCTTATGATGTTGGGCTTTGTGAAAATGTGGCTTTGTGATGATCTGTGTGAAGTCTTTAAACATAATTTAAATGGTAGGAAAATCCTTAGAGTTCACCACTACTACATTCTGTGTGGTTTGGCCACCGGTGCTAAGTGATCTCCAGAATTATTAAATTGTGTATTTGGCTTTTACTGTGTGATTTTAATAGCCTTATGCCCGGTTATACTTGTTTGTCTCATGACAGATAAACAAAGATTATTTTCGACGTCGTTAACCTAATGTCTAACCTTTCGGTATAAAGCTAAAGTCCTGTGATACCCCTATAGGGAATTTGGTGCCGAAGTGGACGTTAGAGTTATGTTAGGAGAGGTGGTGAACATGAGGTATTAAATTTGAAATTGGAGTTATTAAAATTTTAAAGTGTTGCTGGACTTTGAAATTTTGTGGAGATTTTTTCGTTCACTTTTAAATTATGAAAATTCAATATGATGTATTAAACATGATTCTGAGTAACTTTTGAGTTTTAGTTTAATCACAGACTGTGTATCTTAAGTTTTGAATTATGTTTGGCGGATTGCTATATGAGACCTTATTTTAATTTATAGTGTAGCTAAATTATGTGGTGGATAATATTATAATTAGCTCTTAGAATTTTAATTTAGAAAGTAGTGAAGTGTATGATTAGAACTAGCCCTGGCAATTCCCACCCACATCCACGAACACGCCCAAACCAACCCGCACATATTGGGATTGGGTTGACTTATTTTTATATGCGGGTCACGGCGGGTCACAAAATTGAAATCCACAATTGTAACGGGTTAGAGACGGGTACCCACTGGGTTTAATATTTTTAATACATTTACTGGTCGGCAACGACAAATGCAGAAAAAATCGACAACTACGAGCTCTTCTCTCTCTCTCTCTTGTTTTAACAGTTCATCCCTGAAGTGGTGCAATATGACACTGGATCTCTGTCTCTCTCTCTCTGCAACAAGCCCTTTGATTTTGCTGTTCTTCATCTTTGTGCCCAGAGTTTCGAAAAGTATATATTGTTGCAAATAATAAAATATATGGATAATAAAGATCCAGATATGCAAAAGTAAAGATTTTGGTTTGCTTTTTTCAATTGTCTTCTCGTGTTTGTGTGTACGTATATATATATGTATATATATATCTGTGTTTGTGTCTTATCACTATGTGTGTGTTTGTGTGAGTATATATATATATATATATGTGTGTGTGTGTGTACACATGTGCAGCATTCATACAATATATCTTCACTGTTAATGGATATTATGAAAGTTTTTTGGGTTTTTAAATTCCAGATTGATGCAAGCAAGGCCACCAAAGGACCCCAAAAAAAAAAAAGAAAAAGGAAAAAAAAATCTTAAAAATTCATGGGGTTCGTCCCGACCCTGTCTAGCCCGCCCAAATCCGACCCGATCAAACGGGTCGAACATGGGTCCGTGACCCATTTCTTGCCCGGCCCACATGTGACCAGCCCAAACCCTCCCCAACCCGCCCATTTGCCGCCCTTAATTAGAACTATGGTAATCTGTTTTGCAGGATGGTGGGCCCACTAACTTTTATGCAGGGCTGGCTCACCATAGATTTCCGATGGGTAAGTATTCAGTTGGTATTATTCGGGTTTGGAACTACTGCCACCACATTAAATGAAACTACCCCTCTGTCCTGAAATGTGTGTGGTACTACTGTTCTAACCCGACAGGGATTCTGTGTGATAGCGTTGTTTATTTCCTATGTGACGATAATGTATGATATGATGTGGTTATATTTTCTTTGTGAGTATTTTTGGCAGTCTATGGGACACCGTTGTTCCCTAAGACTCATTTTATATTTTTGGTTAACTTATACCAGTGTTTTATATACTGACCCGGGTGCGTAATGCATTCGGGGCGTTTCGATATGAAACGTAGTCGAATGTATGTGCAGATGTAGTAATGGAGTAGATTTTCTGTGGAGCTTCTGTCTGTGTGAAGAGATTGTCGCTGTGCTGTTTCCTGTCAGAGTTGTATTTATTTTCTTATTATGCTTGAATATATATATATATATATATATATATTTTCCGGCAACGTGAGCCATATTTATGATATTGTAATATGGATTGTATTATTGAGATTGGGAACGGTGTAGCGGCTCTTGACCAAAAGATGTTTAGAATTTATTTTATTTCCGCTAAACTCTATATAGAGATTTTATTTAATGAAAATAGTGTTTTTTTAAAAAAAATTGAAAAGGGAATAATATTTGCAATGGAGCACTATTTCTTTTATGATGAAAATGAATGTTTGAAAATACAAGTATAATAATCAACAGTTTTATTTAAAACAAGATCATGTGCTTTTATTTAATGAGTATTAAATATTTTTTTTAATAAATTTTCTGTTAGCTTGTGCGAGAGTGTCACTCTCGAGATTTTGGCAATTGAATATTAGTCCGGATACATGCTTTGGATTGAATATTTGGTTGTTCAAAAAATCGGGGTGTGACATTGGACCCATACTAGAATTCTAAGCTGAGTTGGCCTTCCTGCACTTTCGCTGGTCCAAGAACTTTTCGGCTTATTGTTCTACATCAGGTAATAAATGTCATTATTCTGGCGCTACCACCATGAGATAAGAACTTTATAAAATTTAAATGTAATTGAGCCCAAATATGAAGTACTTGTATGCGTGTCCATTGTCCACTGAATAAAGAAAAATAACAAAGAACTTTATGAAAGCTTGAAGTAGATTTCCACGATGTACAATTCAAGTTGAATATAAAGCTTCGTGATCATTCTGTTTGCAGAAACTTTAGTTGTAGATCTTAGTAAAAAACTTACAAATAACATCAGTCTTTTAGCACATGTAACCTTAGCAAGTAAATTCTTATATGGTATACTAGAAACTTCTAACAAACACCTATCGAATGAACTCAAGCACTTGGAAGTTTTTGCAGATGGATTTTCCTGCTATTCTCAGCAGCCTAGTTTTCCGTTCAACAATCTGCTATGAAGCACGGACAGGAACACGGATACACCGACATGACAAGATCCTAAAAAATTGCACGTTGACACTCCATGAAAAGTGTTAGTGAAGTGTCGAGTCCGTGGGTTGGATACCATACGATACGCGACACGCTGCCTTCGTAGAAGTATCTGTGCTTCCTAGTCAATCTGTTTGTATGGCTTTATTACTAGAGGAATCAATGGTGTTCCTATATTTGTAACCATATGGGTTTAATTTAACTATTTTTTGTGGGTTTTTATGTTATGGTTGGAGCTTATGTATCCATTAGGTACATTTCTGTGTTGCAATGCCACCCTAGCGTTATTGCGAGCCAAAACCCTTGATCTCTGATGTTACTGTTGAAGTAAATTGTCTGACATTGGGTGGAGATGGGTTTGGTCATCACTAAACATAGTGCTAGGCCTCTCCACCTATTAGCTTAAGCTTTTAGGTTGGATAAAGAATTTCTTCATGGTATCGGAGCCAGGCCCACTTCCAACCCTTAAAATAAAAATAGAAAAAGGCCCACACCCCATGATGACCCAAAAAGGCTGCATGATGATAAGACCCAAAGAGGCACATGTGACAAACCCAAGAAGAGCTGCACGTGAGGGGGAGTGTTGACGTAAATTGTCCCACATTGGTCGGAGATGGGATTGGTCATCACTAAATATAATGTTGGGCCTCTCCACCTATTAGCTAAGATTTTAGGTTGGATAAAGAGTTTCTTCAGTTACTTGCTTATGTTAAGATTCAGGTAACGAACCCGTTTTCCCTACAATTGTTTTGTATGGAAACAAAGGGGAATAATGAGTGTCCGGTGGAAACCAGAGCTTTGGTTAAAACATTTTCAACTAACAACGACATCAATTTCAAAATGAAGATTTGGAAATTCCAGGAAATGTCTGAGCTTTATACAAGTCTGACCATGATAAATTCACCCATTTTTATCATTTTTTGGAACTACAATCTTGTAGAGAGCCTTGCTTCTTTGTTCCTTGAGTCAGTTACTGAGTATCAACTCAAGGAAGATGCACCCAATTTTGGTTGGATGGTTTGGAACTACATTGATATGGAGGGCCGCCATTCTTTGTTCCTCCAATTGGGTACTCGAGTATACAATATTGAACAACTAGAAAAGATGCCAAAAATTGATAAAAACACTCCATATGCATGGATTAATCAAAAGAAAAGATACGAAAACTGATATTGAAGTCCTCCATCTATGTGATGTGAGAAGGCTTGCATTTTATCTTGGATGGTTTAGTATAACGAGGGAGAAAAGCAGCAGTACTGAACATTCCACCTCCCTTCTCTCTCTCTCTCTCTCTCTCTCTCACACACACACACACACACACACACACACACACACATTCATGCATGTGTTTATGAAATGCCAAGACTTCCTGTGTACATTCCAAGTAACTGTCAGTGTCCGTCCAAGCAGTTTAAGTGTGAATTCATAGTTTTCTTAGCAATTGGGCCCGAGGACTTAAAGTTATCTTTCTTTTTATTCTGAATAGCATGTGATTCGAGTAATTTTTCTTCGCCTTCTTATATTGTTTTCTGATGAACTTCTTTAAGGGGAATTCTCTGTCTTACTCATTGTCAATGCACTGCAGTTTGATATTGACTTTACTTTTGGATGAGACACAAATTTTTAACTTTCAGCTTGTATTATAATATTGTGAAAAAATGATTACTATAATTTCACACGTGAAGGCGCAGTGTTTGGCTAAAATTGCCAATGTGAAGAAGCAATCTTCTGGAAGTACTTTGCCTACATCCTCGAATGTGAAACCAAGTGTGGTTGCCATTGGTAAAATTACAAGGTTTGCAACTAGCGATGAAACTCTCTCCAGGACGATTGTGCCCCCGGTCTCATGCTGCATGGATATCTCTCCAAATCAATCAGATGGTTTATCAGTTTCTTTAGGTGAAACTATGTCTACTTGTGATTCTTTGAAGAGTCCAGAAGTTGAATATATAGATGACAATGTAGCAGAAGCAATTAACTCAATTGAGAGGGAGATATGTAGCAAGGTCTTCATTTCAGAACATGAGGAAGCAGAAGGTTCTGATTAGATCCTCTTAACTTCTAATCTTTTCAATGTATCTGCGTAATTCTGAATCTCTGATATTTGTTTTTGATTTTCCTTCCAAATTTGGGCAAGAAAAATTATTTGACTTTCGAAATCTGAACTGTTAGGGCCAGTTTCGGTATTCTTGAATTCAATGACTGCAATCATACTTTTATATAGCATTTGTTGAAATATTTAGTCAAAGCCCATAATCTTGTAGATCACGGGCTTTTAGGGATTTGATTTTTGGATTGTAATCTGTCATTTATTGTCCTTTATTTTCATTGATTGTCTTTCCTTTCCTTTGTTCTCATAGCTTGCATATAAATAGGTGTTATACAGTATGAATAAAATCATCTTTTCAATCCCTTAAACCTAATTCTATTTGGTATCAGAGCAAAACACCAACCCTAACCCCTACCAACAGCTTTGGCGGCCCACCAGCAGCTTCTCTTCCCTGCGCCGCTACCTTCACTCCTCACCACAGCCCTCGCCGACCCTCCTACCCCTCCCAGTCACCTTCGCCGCTACCCCCAGCACCAACCCCAGCCCTCGGCGACCCCCACCAGGTCCACCGCCAGCCACCCAGCCACTCTCGGCCTCTACACCAGCCCTGTAGGCCTTTGGCCCTCTTGTGGCAGCCACTCCTGCTGTCGCTTGCCCCTCTGTGGGCCTCCTTTACATCTGTGTGATGCACTAGAGCCTTAGTGCTCCATTCTCTCTCTGTTTGGGCTACCGATTGTTCTCCGGTTGCCCCGTTAGTGCTCCGATTATTCCGGACTGCTCTTGATCTTCCATTATTTCTTGTGCTCATCCATATCCAACCACATCATGATTGACATCACCAACAAAGACCCTGCTCTTATTCCCACTTCTCCTGCTGCTCTTGCTCGTCCGGATCTCTCTCTCTCTCAGCACACCCCTGCTCACCGCGTTACTAGTGTGTTGTTGACCGGGCGTAATTTTGCTGCGTGGTCTCGCTCCTTTCGTCTTTATCTTGGGGCTAAAGGTAAGTCATGTTGGATTTTGGGCATAGAACCAAAGTCCACAGGGCCAGGTCCCGTCTTAGCTCAGTGGGATATTGACAATTGTACCATTTTGGGATGGTTGTTCAACTCCATGGAAGATCGTATCTACCACATGTTCATGTTCCATGACACTGTTCACAGTCTATGGACGTCTTTGACTCAGATGTATGCTCATGAATGCAACAATTCTCGCATCTACGAGCTCTATCGGGAGGTCTCTCAGGCTTCTCAGGCAATTTTGAGTCTCTCAGTTGCTGATTACTTTGGCTTTCTTCAGTCCCGGTGGGAGGAACTTGCTCAGTATGAACCACTTAGTGATTTTCCTACCGAAGCTGCCACTATCGCTCTTCGTCGTCTCAATCGCCAGCACACCTACCAGTTTCTAATGGGTTTAAAACCTGAGTTTGAATCTCTTTGAATTCAGATTTTAAACACTACTCCTATGCCTTCTTTATTTGTGGCATTTGCTACTATTGATGGTGATGAGCGTCGTCGTCGCTTGCTTCAACCTCCAGCCTTACCTGAGTCATCTCCAGTACCTGATCAGATGGAATTTGCCGCCACCTCAGGCTTAGCTACTCGCACTCCGGGTTCAGGAAATCGCCCTTTCTGCACTCAGTGCAGTACTCTGGGCCACGTGAAGGGCAAGTGTTTTAAGCTTCACCCTGAATTGCGAGAGACATATGGTCGCAATAAAGGGAAGACCTCATCTCGTACTATAGCTATTGCAGAAGCTACTCCTACACCGGATCTCCTTCAGCTCCAAGCTCAGATGGGACAGCTCCAGTCTCAGTTAGGATCACTTCTTCAACAAGGTTCTCATTCTGGCAACAACATTTTAACTAAAAAGCCATTTTGAATGTTCTCCTTCAAGAAAATAATGCTAATTTACAATTCTTGCTTAAAATGCCATTCCAAGGAAATCTAAAAATTGTCATATAACAAAAATCGACGAAATCTCGTGTTTTTCTAAATATATATATATATATATAAATTCATAAAAGATGATGGATTTTACTCTAAAATCCTACCAAAGTTACGAATGAGGTATTCAACTTCAAGTATCAACCAAACATGCCATTATTGTTTTCTCTTGGCTTTCTTATCTTATCCTAGTTGTATTGCTTACAGGAAATATGTTGAAGGGAGATATAATTGCCAATATGGGAACAACTGATAAAGTTGTTGATGTTGATGAAAATCTCAAGGACCCACCGTTTTGTGCAACCATGGTTTGCGATATCTTCAAGCACTTGCAAGCATCTGAGGTCCAATAGCTACTTTTTACTTGTTACTTGATCAATGTTCTATATCATTGACATTTTCATACACACATTTTCTTTAATTTTCTTCGCTGCAGGCCCTTATGGTGTCCTTTACTCTGGATAAATTATTGCCACTAAAATATCTACATGCTTGTGATGCATAAGTTGCTTTGACTTTCTTTCAGTGCGCTATCTTTCACATACAGTTTAATACTTGGTGTATATCTTAGGAGCAGGAACCTTCTAAAGTGGTCACGCTCCTTTGAACCTGTTGAAATTTAATGCTTCCCCACCCCACCCCACCACCCGGCCCCCCCTCCCCGCCGCCCCTCTCCGGCTTCGTGCTTCTATGGTTTATATACTTGCTACTAGGGGCGTTCTGTGGAACAAGCATTGTATATGTATGGAGCATAATAGGGTAGCTTCTTTGTACTTGAAGCAAAATCTTCGTGAAGTCTCAGGCTAATAAGGGCCAGTTTGCAAGTCCTTAAATGTTATAATTTCATTCATAATTTTACACAGTATTTAAACTAAAAAGATCATGATATTGCATGGTACCATTCACAAAAAAATAAAAATTGCTCAATTCAATAATAATATTTAGAATTATGAAATTTTCCATTCCAAGAAAACTTAAAAATGGCCACATCTGGAAAAGTATTACGTGTCCCATTCAAACTAAATGCATTCCCTCATATTCAAATTATGAATAACTATAAGGCTATTGAAGCTCTAGTGACAACCAAACATGCTATGTCAGGATGTCAGGTTATATAGAATTTTTTGTGGTGCACTGGTGACTGGTGAGAGCAAGAAGATGGACTATTTAGTCCTCCTTTGTTCAATGTGCATACATATTCCTTACATGTTGCATAGTGGTATTGCTAGAGTGCCTACCATTCTTGATCATGTGTACAATTCAATTCTCCTTCTTTTTTTTGGTGATTTGGATGATTATTTTTGGATGAGCACTCTTCTGGATCGCATAGTTTTGTGAAAAAATTATGGAATCCCTGATTCTAAATGATCGCATATTTCCCTTCGTGTTTTTTTCGGACTTTAGGTAAAGAAAAGGCCTTCTACAGACTTCATGGATTGGGTCCAGAAAGACATCGATGTGAGCATGCGTGCAATACTTGTTGACTGGCTCGTGGAGGTAAATAACAGTGGATTGGTTTGTGGATTTAGAAAAGGAGAAGAAAAACGTAAGGAGAACAAAAAGGATAGCTACTTCCCTTTAGTTCTTTTCCAAGCTTAAATAACTCTAAAATTAGAATGTTCAAAAATATAATAGTAATTTGAAAAAAAGGGAGGGAAGTGTCTATCAACATTCTAAAATTTAATTTATTTCAGCACTAAATTTTCTTTTGCTTCCTATTTAACTTATTAACCGAACATAGAAAAGTGTTTTCCTTCCCTCCTTGACTTGCTCCCACTTGATCCAAGAACCAAATAGATCTTTAATCTTATTAATTCAAATTTATCTTTTGGGTTCATTAGGTGATTCTTGTTGGAAATATTATCTCTTTATACAGAACCTAGAATCTGTAAGTCTATGTGACTTTGTATTGTCAGTAATGAGCTTAGCTTGCAACACCGCTGCAGGTTGCTGAAGAGTATAGGCTTGTCCCTGATACATTGTATTTGACGGTGAACTACCTAGACAGATATCTTTCTGGCAATGTGATGGATAGGCAACAGTTACAATTGCTTGGTGTTGCATGCATGATGATAGCTGCGTAAGAATATATCTTCCCCCCCCCTTCTTGTGTCTCTCTCTCTCTCTCTATATATATATATATTTACATATATACATAATTGTATGTAAATCTTTATATTTTTTTCTAGTCTAGCAATAATCTTGGATAGTAACTTGAAAATGATATTTGCAGCAAATATGAGGAAATTTGTCCACCTGAGGTGGTAGAGTTCTGTTATATAACTGATAATACATACTCCAAGGAGGAGGTTTGATTTATCTTTTCATGCAGCTGAAATTTTCATTTTCTACATGCTGCTTTGAACTTTTATCACTAAGCAATTTTATTTCCACAGGTTTTGCAAATGGAATCTTCTGTCCTTAATTATTTGAAGTTTGAAATGACTGCCCCAACAACGAAGTGCTTTTTAAGGTAATGGGTAGTTTCTTAGTTCTTACCAAATTTAATTTTGTATTTCTTAGCTGCTCTTGTTATTGACTTGAAATTCATTGTTGCATAAAACAGGAGATTCGTTTGTGCCGCTCAAGGAGTCACTGAGGTATCAGATCTGAACCAAGTATTTGGAATTAGGGGTTGTTTGGGAAGGCTCAGAACTGTTTTTGTGGTTATTCAGTGAACCAGTTTAATATATTCAAATGTTTGTTAGAGGTCCTTTTATTGCATAGGAGTATGTGCCCAATCCAAAATAACTCGTGAATACTGGTTTTCATAAGCACCAGACAGACAATAAGAATAAGCCTGAAACCTAATCCTATTTCACGTCTAATCCTATTTCACGTCTTCGTAAACAGGCCCTTTAGAACTTCCAACACTTTTGTACACAATTCAGATAGTAAATTCATAAAAAAAAAATAAAAAAAATGTCAAAGGCCAGTAGATGATCGTGTTGTTTGAAGCAATGTTCTGAGCATGAAATATGGAAGGATAGCCATATGGTCACCCAACAATGATTTTTATATTTACATATAGCCAAACCAAGCCTTGTGTCCCAATCACTTCGGGATTTTTATATTAACATATCTACACTATTATATAAAAGAGCCTTAAGGCTAATGAATAGTGAAATTCCAATTGATTGTCCTTATTTGGTATTTCTCTAATTTGTTTCTTCTTCAATGTAATTTTACTTCTTCTTTGATACTATTAGGGGAAATTATAAATTACACCCTTGTAGTTTAAGGGTTGCGACAATTTGGTCCCTATAATTTTAATTTTGGCAATTTACTTCCTATAGTTTGAAAATTGTGCATAATTCACCCAATTGCATTCTATCTACACCATTATATAAAAAAGCCTTAAGGCTCATGAGTAGTGAAATTCCAATTGATTGTCCTTATTTGGTATTTCTCTAATTTGTTTCTCTTTCAATGTAATTGTACTTCTTCTTTGATACTATTAGGGGAAATTATAAATTACACCCCTGTAGTTTAAGGGTTGTGACAATTTGGTTCCTATGATTTTAATTTTGGCAATTTATACCCTATAGTTTGAAAATTGTGCAAAATTCACCCAATTACAAAATAAGCAAGGGCATAATAGGAATATCATATTATTTTCAGTCCAAAATGACACTATGTGTCCATAGACCTAGGAGTGTAGTTCAATGGGACCAGAAGCTTATACAGGGGTTTTGGGACAGCACCCCTATTGGAATTTTTTTGGGTAAAAATAGTATAATTTTATGTGATTTTTTGTACAAACTAATTTATCTAGCCTTAAGGCTCATGAACAGTAAAATTCCAATTGATTGTCCTTATTTGGTATTTTTCTAATTTGTTTCTCCTATAGTGTAATTTTACTTCTTCTTTGATACTATTAGGGTAAATTGCAAATTACACCCCTGTAGTTTAAGGGTTGTGACAATTTGGTCCCTGTGGTTTTAATTTTGGCAATTTACACCCTATAGTTTGAAAATTGTGCAAATTCCACCCAATTACAAAATAAGCAAGGGCATAATGGGAATTTCATATTATTTCTAGCCCAAAATGACACTATGTGTCCATAGACTCAGGAGTGTAGTTCAATGGGACCGGAAACTTATACGGGGGTTTTGGGACAGTGCCCCCACCGGAATTTTTTTGGATAAAAATAGTATTCCATATAATTTTATGTGATTTTTTGTACAAACTAATTTATCCCATAAATAACTTATAATCTTTAAACAATCTGATACACTTAAAGCTTATCATAATTTGGTAATATCTTATAATTTTTTAAACTACCGTGCTAATATCTTATAATCTTTTAAACAATCTGATACACTTAAAGTTGGACACGCACTGCCACACAAATATCAAAGTGAAATTGATAAAAATAAATAAAAAAAACTAAGCTTGTAATACAAATTTTCCGTGAAAAATTTATGGGACAGATTCGTCTGTAATAAAAAAAAAAATCACGGAATTACACTATTTCTACCCCCAAAAAAATAAATATATCGGGTCTGGGGCAATTTCAATTTTCCTTATTTGTCATTTTTTGAATTGTTTGAAATCACATTTTTACCCTTTTCTTTCTTGTTCCATTTCCCTTTAATGATTATTTTCATATTTTTGTCATTTTGTGAGGGTAGGTTGGTCATTTCATCCACAAAACAACCCTTATTATTATTAGGTCAACTTCTAAAATTAAATTATTCTAGAAATGATGATTCAATCAACTTTTCAAATAATAATTACAAATGTTTATAATTTCGTTCAACTTTTAAAATATTTAATCCACTAATAATGATTCAATCAACTTTTCAAGCAATAATTACAAATTTTTACAATGTGGTTCAACAAACCCAAAAGTCAACAATTGTAGGTTGTGCCTTGTTTGGCACAACCGTTTTTTGGTTTTGTGGTTTGTATGTTTTTTCGTTCTTCCCAAGCAAGTCACGAGCTTGTTTGGTTTTATTTTGTTTTATTTGGTGTTTTGTTTGGTTTTGTTTTTTGTTTTTTTGTTTTTTTTTTTTTGGGCTATGCCTTGTTTGGTTTTGTTTTGTTTTTTTTTTCTTTTTTTTTTGTTTTCCCAAACAAAGCACTAACATTTGTTTTATATACCATATATAAATCTATATCTATATCTATATATATACCCTATATAAAATAGGCTAAATGTGATTTCCAATTTTAATTTTGTCCTTATTGCTAAATGTGATTTCCAATTTCAATTTTATCCTTATTTGTTATGTTTTGAATTGTTCATTTTTACCATTTCCCCTTTGAAATCCTATACAATTCCATACATCTCCATACTTTTTTTTGGTCATTTATTCACAAACGATTTTGGTTTTTTTTTTTCTTGAAAAAGTGAGGTTTGCCTATAAGATTACATACATGCTTAGACATTTAATTTTATTACACACACATGCCTTAAAAAATATATTATTATTATTATATATATTGAATATATTATATACCAAAATTGAATGAAAATGTGTACAATTATAAATTGAATAGCCAAATTACGCTTTTGCCTTATGCAAATTACCCTTTTGTTTCTATACCTTAAAAAAAAGAGCTTAAAGTTTAAAGTGTTTACAATTATAAATTTCCGTTTGTTAAATTAAATTGCCAAAAACTCTTTTATTATATTATGATATATATATATATATATATATATATTGAATAATCTAATTACCCTCATAACTTTTACAAATTACAATTTTGTTAAATCGAATTGCCAAATTACCCTTTTGTATATAATATATACGAGTGCGGGTGTGTGTGTTTATATATATATAGTTTATATGTACTTTAAGAAAAAAGCCTAAAAGTTTAAAGTATGTACAATTACAAATTGAATAATCAAATTACCCTTAATTTTTTGCAAATTACTCTTTTGTTAAATCGAGTTACCAAATTACCCTTTTGCCTTTTTTATATTACCCTTTTGTATGTATGTATATATATATATGCTATCTATACGATAAAGAAATTAAAGAGCCTTAAATTGTAGGTTAACATCAATTAATATAGTTGTTAAATCATATTTTTCTAACATCACTTTCAGAATTAATAAAACTTATTTCTCTTTCTTTTTCACGTTAAAAAAAATATACATTGTATTTTTTCTTACGAAATCCAACGCCCGTGCATTGCATGGGCCGACTTCCTAGTCTTTACAAAAAAATTCATTTTAATATCTTTATCTGAAACTTTATAGGCTCCATCTTTCCAGCTTGAGTGCTTGGCGAACTATCTAGCAGAGCTATCTCTGCTTGAGTACAGTATGCTCCGTTTTGCTCCATCACAAGTTGCTGCTTCAGCAATTTTCTTGGCCAATTATATGCTTCTCCCCGCGAAGAGACCTTGGGTATGAGTTTGGTCAATGACTCAATGTTCATAACGGTTTTGGCTTCTTCTTGAGATACTTTAAAGATTTATTTTTCTTTTCCTTATTGTTCTCTCAACTCTCAATTGACACATCTCAATCCTTGTTGAACTTGATATAGAACTTGACTTTGCGGCATTACACACTTTACCAGCCTTTTGATTTGTGCGACTGTGTCAAGGCACTTCATAGCCTTTGTTGTAACCGCCACCATTCTAGTTTACCTGCAATCAGGGTGAAATACAGTCAGCATAAGGTGCGCAATCTCTCTCTCTCTCTATATATATATATATACACACATATACATGCACATATCTACAAACACGGACTCACAAACCTTAGTGAGATCATTCGAAGCAAGTAGGATAAAGCTTTTTTTTTTAGTCAAGGTTGGAACAAAGTAGTGATGGACTAGTTCCATTGCACTGTACAAACAATGAGCAGTATGAAATTATCAAATTTAGTTGACTCTCTCTCCATCACACACGCACACACACACACAAAGTCACAAACCTTAGGGCCTGTTGGGGATGCATGAAACATGATCAGGTTCGATGCCTTTTCATTTCTTATCTAGTTTTTGTGAATACCAGTATCATATTGATTGGACAAAGAACTTGTTCTAAAAAACGATTTTAGATGGGGCGCAGATTCTTATGCAATAAAAGGGCATCCTACCTAACACTCAAATATATTAAACCAATTTACTGAGAACCATAGAACCGGTTCTGAGCTTCCCTCAACATCCCCTTTTAGTGAGATTACACAAAGCAAGTTGGAGAAAGCTTTTTTGAGGATAAGGTTGGATCAAAGTAGTGATGGACTAGTTTGTTGCATCAAGCAAATACTGGACACTACAAAATTATCAACTTAATTTGGCTATTTCGCAATAAAGTCCAGCAGTAAAATCTCAAGAGAAATTTGAACAATTTTGTACTTAAAAGGCAAATCACATAAAAGAATTGTACTTGATAATGAAGTTATGTTGAAATATATACGATATTAACGATCTTCTAACATATTTGTTGACTAGGATGAAAAATCATCTAACGCAGTTTGTGCACAATGTGGCTTTTCTTCAAATTGTTGTACGGGGTTGGTTAGGAATGCGTAAAAGTGGTTCTGTGGTTCACAATTAAAGACGTTCTAAAAATTCAAGTATTTGGTAGAGGCCCTTTTGTGTGCATGGGAATTTGTGTGCTCAATCTAAAATCATTCCTAAAACTGGTTCTTTATCTAACCAACTTGATAAAGAACCAACATATCATGTAGGTTTCCATGAGAACCGGATTTAATAGGAATGAGACTGGACACCGTTTTAAACAAGCTTGGAAGCTTGAAAACTGATTCAGTAATATAAGTCTTAAACAAGCTTGAAAACTGAATCTAAGAAATTTTGAATTGAAATTGAAAATCATAAATGTCAGACTGGAAACTACTTTCACCTTTGTAATTTTTGATATGATCAGATATTTTCTAGCCATTACATTAAGACGAAAAACATTTTGGCACTGGATAACTACACCAAAATTTTGTTTTAGGCTGTGTTGTCAATTGTAACACTTCATGCCCTCAATTCGTAAACGTGTTTTATTTAAGAACCATTATTAATGGCGTCCAAAAATATATAACGGACCTTAGCACATGTAGGGCCTTAAGTGTTGCAATTAATAATACATATCCCAAAATGAAACTCCTGTGTAATTACAGGGCACCAAAATGTGTTTTAGCCGTAACTAGTTTTACTTTTGGTTGATGTTTCAACTATCATGACCTTAACACATTTGTCAGTACAAATTTGTTGCCAAGAAGTACTGCCCTCCTTCAATACCTCCAGAGTTTTTCCAGAACCTAAACAGCTAGAGATGGATTTATAATTTTTCCAATGCTCCGTTGGGACTGTTTGGCCTTGCGTCCCTTGAAAGCAACTGAAATTCAGTTCCATTCATGTCACATAAACAAGATGACATTTTTTTTTTACCTTGCTATTTTTCATGTATTTTGAGATTTTCTTTCTGTGTTCAGTTTTATGTATTGATAGATGAGTTTATTCTAGTCATTTTCTCTGGAAATTGTCTCCATTTCCTTCCCTTTACGTCAATGTGAAATATTGCTAAAACTTTGGAGTACTAAAATGTTTTTTTTACCATTCGTTTATTCTCTTTCAACCATATGCCAAAATGAGCATCATAAATCCAAAGAAAGGAAAATGAATGATAGACTAATCGTAGACATTATAATTTGAAGCTCCAAGTAATAGAACACACACACACACACACATATATATATATATATATGTATATATATACACATCTCAAGTTTAATACAGAGCAACAACCAGTTCCTCATATTCAAGCTGTGGGTAGCCCACATGTTATTGACATAAACATGGATAGTTAGTAGTCTCATTGACCACATTGAGTTCCAGTTGAGCCAAAGGTTGTGACTTCAAGATCATGGTTTGGAGTAATCTTGAGCCAGTGACAATCCTCAAACGAGCATTCGGCCCCATAGTTAGGCCACCCAACATCAACAGGCCTCATGTATGTAGGACCCCAAGCTGGGGTCCCATCCTCGTATGAGTTGTGTGTTAATCTGCGTAGCCCAGAACCGTCTAATCTAATCGTGAAGATATCGCCATATGGCTGATAGTGATGTGGGTTCGAGATTGGCTCAGCTGACACAGCAGCATAGTCCGAAGTAAACACAATACTCTTCCCATCCGGGCTGAACCACGGGTGGTTTGTCCGCCCTCCTGAACCACTCTGGACCAACTTTCGGAGCCCCGTTCCATTTGGGTGAACCAAATATAATTCGAAGCTTCCTGAACCCGGGTTTTCTCGATCCGATGCAAAAGCAATCCAATCACCATCAGGTGACCAATTACACATTGTATCCGTCCACTGGCCCTCTGTAAGCCTGTGGAGCCCACCTTTCTCTCCATCCTCAGCATCCATTATGTACAAGTTCTTATGACCCGTTCGACCCGACCGAAATACAACAAACTTTCCGTCTGGAGAAGGCGATGGAAATGCATTATTTTCGCCGCCTGTGGTCATTTTTTTGTAACTCAAGGCATCATCATCAACATTAATAGAGATGATATCAACCTTGGTGCTCTCAGTCGCAAATGTGGGTCCCACACTTGTGTACACCGTCCCTTTCCGTTTTGGGTGCCACGCAGTTGAGAAGGCAACTCCGTTGAAGACCTCACGCAGGCCTGACCCGTCTCGATTGACAACATAAACACCCGGGAAGTTGACAAAAGCGATCCGATCACCCTCGGGCGAGAATGAAGGAAATGACCCGTCAACACGGAAGAGAGACATATCGGGCATTGGGCTTTGGATGTTTTCGAGCAACAAATGGTTACTTTGCCTTCCATTGTTGCCTCCTCTACTACATCTATGGTATCCGACCCTAGTAGAGTCGGGCGAGATAAACGGGTTCAAGTGATGAGTATGGGGTGAAACAAGTCGAGTTACCTCGGTGAACTCATTTAAAATGACGTCGAATAGCTCTATATGGCGGAAATCCGAATTAGGTCGTCTTGTTGCCACTGCAATGAAGCTCTTATCAGCTACTGAAGCTGCCGGAGTGAATGTGTGCAGACCTGGTGGGGTGACTCGCTGAGTCACCACCGAGTCAACACTAATCAGCCCCTTCTCTGGAAGAATCGCTCTGTAAACACTCCACCATCCATCATCGCACTGCCGATGAAAGTACAGTGTCGACTCGTCTGCCCAACTCGGCCACCCACCGTGTTCAACCACCTTAACTCGGCTTGACCCGTCCAGAGTCAAGAACAAATATATATCGGTACTGAGTTCCTGAACTTCACCACTCCAACCTCTCTCCCCAGACGATGCCACCGCCGTCCAAACCCCGGACGGCGACACCGCCGGGCTAAAATCGGCCACCCCAGAGGGCGTCAACCTCCGAGTCAACCCGGTATTGAGCTGAGTCGAGTAGATAGCAGCCCAACTTGTCCGAGGCACGCCCGAGTCCTCATGAGTCGAAACGTAAATCAAAGACTCACCCACTAAATTAGGCCTATCCTTCATCGAAATCCGATTATTTGATTCTTCACTACCCACCAGAGGGATTTGAACCCGACCCGAAACTTCAAGAGCCGATCGTTTTCTGGTGTGGTCGGGACTATTGTAATAAATTGCTTCCATGTATATGAAAGATGATCCGTTCCGTTCAGTGACGTAGATGAGGGATTGATTGGGTATGAGAGAGAGGATTGAGGGTGATGATGAGGAGGGGAAGTGACCGTTGAAATTGACGGAGTGGCCATCGGTGATTTGGAGTTCGTTGGACTTGGTTGGTGGGTCCAGGGTAGGGAGGGTGTAGATATCAAAGGCGTAGCTTGATCTACCCAAAGTGGCAAAGACTATACTGGTGCGGCTGATTGGGCTATCATGGTCTGTCGTTGTATGTGATAGGGGTAGGAGTGAAGTGAGAAAGAAGAAGAAACAGAGAGGGTTAGAGAATTTCATTGCTCGTTTTTTCCGCAGGTGTGTTCACCTCTCTCTCTCTCTCTCTCTCTCTCTAGTCTGTGACTCTGTACCAGTTGATGGGTCCCTAATGAGGATATGATACACGTGTTAGGATATGATTCATACCCTCTTATTCAGTGAGCCATCATGATGATGTGGCGTTGCTTTCAATCTCAACCAAACATATACCCCTATCAAATTATTTTTATTTTTTATTTAAAAAAAAGCCCTAATTTCACTTTACTCTTTCGTATTACACACGTGTTTTCAATTGGGTACATGACAGTATGTTCAGATTGTTAATGCCAGTCCTTTTATTTTTTTTTTCAACTTTTAGCCATTTTCAATCCCATACCTTCGCTAACGCCATTAGTTTAAAACTAACGGAATTACCCAAATTTTTTTTTTTTTTTTTGCAATTGGCCCATTGAACTTTCATTCCTTTTCTAATCAGATCCATTTGTTAACAGTGTAAGATTTTGTTAGATGAAATTGCCCACGTATCCTTTCCCCAAATTTTGAGCATTTTTGTAAGCCCCTTTACTACTTTCCGACATCAAAAGAAGAGAAAACCTCCTTGCTGGAATCTCATTTTTTGATTTTATATGTCAAAACAAATAAGGCTACAAAGCATATTTTTTTGTGAAATTTCGAAACCCATTGCGTTGATCTCGAACAAATACTTGTAATAAAAAAATCATCCCAAAAGGCCAAAAGATAAGAAATTAGGATTGATTAGGTCAATATTATCTGTCTGTCAACAGATCAAATCATCTGTTTTGACAAATAAAATGAAAAAAAAGAGATTCCGATTTAGCCAGTTTTGGGAGGAGGACACTTGGGCAATTCTGTTCAACAAAATCTCATGCCGTAAACTAACTACTTTAGCGAATGTATGTGATTGAAAAGGGGTTGAAAGTTCAAGAAGTCAATTGCAAAAAAAAAAAAAAATTCATGTACCTAATTGAAAACACGTGTATAGTACGAGACGGTAAAGTGCAATTAGGCAAACAAAAAAAAAAAAATACCCACCATATGTCATAACCTCATAGTGTTAGTGGACACATGACTCCTTTTTATTGGGGAAGTTACACCACTTCATCGTGCTGACGTGGCGTGACGAACTCACTGAATATTTCTCTCTTTGATTAATGATTTTAATGAGGGTTATTTAGTGATAAGCCATTTTGAGGGAACTTTTGGGTTAATAGGACAATTTCCTATATAGTTTCAATCAAAAGTCCCTACATCATATTTTGCTGACAAAACTACCCTTAATATAATTAGCAAACCAAATTAAAAAAAAAGGGAAATTCCTAAAAATCCTCCCTCCATTTTACTTATTCTCTCTCTAACTCTCTCTCTTACTCCTCTCACTGCCGCTAGCACATATTTAAATTGCTTATAGTCATAACTGCAAGAACCATCCATGGCCATCATCACCAAGCTTGATCGCTATCATCACCATCACCAAATATGGAAAGCCTCAATAGTAAACACCTCAAAAACAACCTTCAAACCATCAAATTTGAAACTCAAAACATGAAATCGGCAGTTGGGAAATTCCTCAAAATAATTAATTGTCACATCCAGAATACTTTGGGAAAATCCACAAAGTAATCCAGAATACGGGTTGTTGAGAAATACCCCCAAAGTACTTGATCTCATCTTAAAGTACTCGATCTTCACTTAGGTTTCTTTGGAAAATTCCTCAAAGTACTCAATCTTCATCCAGGTTTCCAGGTTTCTTTGGGAAATTTCTCAAAGTACTTGATCTGGGTTTCTTTGGGAAATTCCACACAGTCCACAAAGGGTTTCCAATTTGTGAGATGAGAGAAAAAGAGAGAGGAGGGAACGATTGAGAGGGTTTTGCAGAGAGGAGGGAATGATTGAAAATTCCCCAAAAGTACTTGATCTTCATCCAGGCTTCTTTGGAAAATTATCCCAAAGTACTTGATCTTCATCCAGGTTTCTTTGGGAAATTCCTCAGAGTACTCGATCTTCATCCAAGTTTCTTTGAAAAATTCTTCAAAGTATTTGATTTGGGTTTCTTTGGAAAATTCTGCACAATCCACAAAGGGTTTCCAATTTGTGTGTGTGTGTGTATGAGAGAGAGAGAGAGAGAGAGAGAGAGAGAGAGAGAGAGAGAGAGAGAGAGAGGTGAAGGAATGATTGAGAGGGAATATTGCTTGGAGGTGGTGGTGCCGATTGGAGGGAGGCGGAGGTGGTGGTGGTACCGATTCGAAGAGGAGGAGGGAGGCGATGTGGTGGTTGTGCTGATTGGAGAACGGAGGTGCTGTGGTGGATGGGAGAGGCTTGGTCTAAAGAAGCATAACTCCACTTCCCTCAAAATCAGCAACTCATTAAAACAATTAAGCATCACACCTTGAAATCAGCAGCACTAATTATATCCTATCTAATAATAGAATATTTTTAAAGACGAACAAAGGGCATATATGTCAAAAATATTGGGGGAATGACTAATTCATAAATTATGGTTTAGAAACGGATCAATTTCAAAACTGACCTTCCCAATTGGACTTAATCTGTTATAGGCACTGGATGGAGGACTAATTCTTATAATTCTAAAGTTTATTTACCCTTTGAATAATTATTTATAAATTGTATCTTTCTCTTTAATTTTAAAATTTTTATTCTCTACCTTTACAATAAATAACTTAGTAATGGTTTATAATCGTAATTAAATCCATTAGTAATATTCTCCATGAGCAATTTATATATAACGGAAAAAAACCGTTATTAATATTTATACTAATGGTAAAAGACCGTTACAAATCGGTCCAAATGGTGTAGTGAGTGCACTCCTAGATCTAATTTCATGGTTTGCTATGTGTAGGATTAGACCTAATACTTGTTAATCATGTTTTAGAGTTTTGCTACAGTTTTATAGATGTGCTTACATGCTCTTATGTGACTAGTTGAAATTATGCTTAACCTAAATGCTATTTTAGTTGCTACGTTTCAATTAGATTAAAGATGCTACAAATTCTTCAATTGTCTAAGTTGTTGAATATGCTTCACATGACATCTCCTATTTTATTTTGCCTTGACATCATGAACTATTATGTTTAATTTCTTGACATTGAAATTCTTAGAAAGGACATGGTAGATGCATAATCATTTGTTATCACATTTCATAATCGCCAAGTCGGCATATCATTCATAACATTGGCTTGGGAGTGTGAAATTGTTAGAACTCCCATGATTGGGGAACGTCTCTTGAATTCCCGTTTGGGGTCGTGATTTGATGAAATTCTGGAAGCTGGTATGAAGTGAGAAAGGTTGTTTGTGATCCTTATAACACTCGAAAACGCAAGGTCATATTCGGTTAGCTATCGGAGATCTTGTATGTGTTGGAAAATTGAAAGGATACGGCTATCATACTGATTGAGGCATGCTACGTTAGCACTGTCCTTAAGAACAATTCCGCCCCTCGGAGTCAATAACTCGATGCACAAGGTCACAGCGCTATGCTCTCCAGGATTCAGCAATCAGTTTCTTCCAAACGTGCACTCGAATTGGAAGAATATATGAGTGCTCAGAATTGCTCCAAAATAATGAAAATGGATTTTTTGAAGAAATATAAAAGAGAGGAATTTTCTGTGTATAAAATGAAAAGAGAGAATTAATTTTCTATATATAAAATGGGAAGAGAGGAGGCTATTTATAAAACAAACTGCCCAACGGCTATTTTATTAAAATAGATTTAATAAACCTCCAACGGCCATATTTTTAATATAGGATTTAATAGCCTCCAACGACCATAATTTTAATACAGGAGTTAATAACCTCCAACGGCTATAATTTTAATATAGGATTTAATAGACTCCAACGACCATAATTTTAATATGGAATATTAATCACATAATATAAATGACTTTGTTTAAATCTTTTTGAAATAAAAGGCCCAATGACCAAATAAGATGCCAATAATTCCAACAATCCCCCCCTATTTCAAAAATTTAAACAACAAATAAAAAGAATGGAGCAAGAGAATTTAATGCATCAAAACTGGTGCCTTTAGGGCTATGAACCAGTCCCTAGGAATATAAGAAGTGACTTACAGGAATTTGGTGAAATAAAATTTCTATGAACCAGAATCCCTTAACGTAAACCAATCGTCTTATACCCACATTAATTCCTCAGATTCTGAGTAACTCTAATCGGTGTGGCACCTCTAGGCCCTGCGCCAGTCCTGAATTTTCATAAGTGCTCTAGAAAACTTGCCTACATTTTCATAGAAAGCGGCCCACTTTCACACTTATATAGGTGAATCCATCAAGTATGCATTGCAATTAAACATACCATCCATTCAGTATGGACTATGGAATTCATTAAGAGTTTAACTCAACCTTTCTCATTGCAATTGCACTATACACCATATGAATGGACAACAAGATAATCAAATTATAGTACATCTCAAATCAACCAATGACTTGTTATTACCCATATGAACCTATTTCTTGGGTTCTCCAATTCCATAGGTTGGGTTACCATCATTGTTGATTATTGTTACAGGCATAAGTCTCATTCCCCTCGATGTTTCATCCACTAGTTTTCTCTCTAGTGGTTTAAATGGTCAGCCAAATTCACTTCTGACCTTACAAAATTAAGAGATATAATTATATCTCAAACAGCTGTCTCACAATATTATGACTTAGGCGTACATGCCTACTCTTGCCTTTATAGGACTTTTTCATAGCTCAGCCTTTTACAGTCTGGCTATCTCAATGTTTATTCCAAATAAGAATATCTGCTATGAAGCTTTTAAGCCACTCAGCCTCAAAACTAGCTTTATCAAAAGCTACAAACTCATATTCCATCATTGACTTAGTTGTGCATGTTTGCTAGGACGACTTCCAAGAAACTACACCTCCACTAAGTGTAAAAATAAATTCACTCATTGAATTCGTCTTATCTGAATCCGAAATCCAATTTGCATCACTGATTTTTGAAAATACATACTTTCCTCCCCCAAAAAATATTTTGGCTAAAATCTGGTCTTGAAAAAACCAAAATTTGAATTCTTTCGAATTTTGAAGTATGCAATACATTTTCAAAATAATTCTCCGGATATACAACATTTTCAAAAATAATTTCTTCACGGGGGTGATATTTAACTCTAAGTCTCTAGTACCAAAAGAATAGTACTAAGCGAGTCATCAAGTAAAACACTTCATTTTCCCTTGAAGAGTATTTACTTTCCCGTAATTCTCACTCTATTTCGAAAAATAGTTTTCCTTACTCATAACTTCTCCAATCTAGTGATATTGACCAAACGAAATATTAACAAGAGATTTTGTAATTTTAATTTATAAAATTACATAAGAATTCACCCAATCTTTTAAATCAAAATTAAGTGACAAGAAAACTTGGTTTCTCTTGCAATCTCTAAATAACCATACTCATGTATCCGTATCATCACATACATCTCATTTGTCATATTAAAACATTTTGTAATAATAGTTGATTAAAAAAAAAAATTCATGCCACTAGTTGGGTGCCACTTTCGAACCATATAGCTAGAGGATATAAACAAGTGTACACACTTTATTTTATAAACCCTCCGGTTTATTCAAATAAATTTTCTTCTCTAACTCTTCATTAACATCCTTTTGATAAATATTTAACTCATACATATCAGCAACAACTAATATGTTCAAATGGACATAGCATGAGAATAGATATCCAAAATATCAACAATTTTCTTTAAACCCCTTAGCTACTAAAGTAGCTGCACATTTTTCTATAAAATCATTGGATTTAATAGTACTCTTTAGTAAGGCTCCACAGACCTAGATGTGATAAAATTAAGAGGTTGAGAATCCCTACTATTCCTCAATTCATAAAGATAAACACACACAATGATGAACGCAAATAGATTCAAATTTCACCAGATTTTTATGTCCAAAAAATGTATAAGAATTACTGTTAAATGCATATCTCAAAATTGCATATTATACTCCTCTAGTAGCAATTTTCTTAGGATTAAAATAACCCAAATAACCCAAACTTCAAAAAATAATAAAATTTTCTATTTTTCCAATACTCAAACGGGTGCTATTTTTTTTTTTTAAAACGAAATATACAGCTTAGTAACATTAATCCCTAAATATTTGAATCATCTTAATTGGACCTTGATTGAAAAGATTATTATGTGCCAAATAATTGGATCAAAAAAGGAAGATATGCTTACAATGTCCTATTACATCGTATAATATCTCATTCCCAATTTACAAGTCCATGCATAAACCAATATTTGTCCGCTTCATATATTATATTATACATTGCATAGTATTATACTCATGAGTGAGAGACAAAATCTTCAACTTTTTCCAATTCCTTTCTTTGTCAAGTATTATTGGCAACAAAAAGTCAAAACAACACTTGCAAACAGTGAATTTATCTCAATAGGATTCAACACTCAAAATGATGAACTAATTACCATAAAGAAAAACAACTCACAAAAAAAAAAAACACTACACGCGGAATACAGTGCCACCACCACCATATGGTGCGGCCCTGTTAGCTTTTATTAAAAAGAATTTCCCCATTTTTATCCTTTCCCTCTCTTTGGCTCTTTCAGTTTTTCTTTCAATTTGAAAGCCTTAATAAAAAATCTCAAAATTTTGTAGTTATGAAAGAGGTAGATTACAATGAGATCTACTAAGGGGTCAAAATCCTTTTATATAGAAGGAAAGCAAGAAAAAAAAAACCATGTAGAAAGTACACGGAGCTATATATAATTTCTTGACCCAAAAACTGCATGTGACTTTTGAAAGGTTACATTAACTATTTTTAACAAAAGATTAAGTAACTGATAAAACTAATACAAAGCTTAGCATGTAAACATTAGGCATTAATACATATCATTAAAGGCTTTAGCCGTTTGCCTTATAAGTCCATTGCCAGCCATCACGTTAGAAATGTGGATTTTGTATAGTCACATAAAATGATGATTAAAAACAAACATTAACTCTACAACACTATTAAAATATTATTAATTTTAATTAAAATAATAATTCAACACTAGCCAAGCAAATCTAGGAAAAATTGCTCAAACCCACTAATACAATACTCTAGCCAAGCCCTACAATTTGGCCTTTCCACAATTGATGTGTAAGTCTGTTTTTCCACGTTCATCCAAATACATATATACATGTAAACACATGAATATATTAACATAAGTAGATAAATTATTAGATATTGCAAATCATAAGCATACAATACTTAAATCTGCACATACCTACATATATTATGGATGATAAGCACGAATTTCAAAACACAATTTTGTTTTCAATCATTTTTAAGCTAGCATGCAACGAGACACAAGAACTCAATGTGATGAACAAATAAGTTCCAGTTTACATGAATCAAATGTTCAACTCAATTGATGTCAATATATGAAAATTTGAACTAGTACCAATACTAACGACAAAACAATCGTGGAAACCTTTATTTATTTATTTATTTTTTAATTGAAAATATGAGTTGTCAATCTATAAACAACTGTCTAAAGTTCATGTGAGCAACAAATCACTTTCAGATTAAGAACCATTTTTTAGTAAATAGAAAATAGCAATTTCCGTGTCTAGATCTTAAAGTGAATATCCTTAAATTAAAAAGGTTAATGATGAGGTATGAGGACATAGAGGATGATCCAAAATTCATAACAGAAAAAAAATCTTAAGTTGTTGGAATAGTAAATAAAATTGTAACAGAATTACCGGATTGATAGCACCTATATGACAAATCTTGGGTTGAGTCGCAGACTAGCTGATCATAGCAGCATCCGAAATTGTTCTTAAGATTGTTGGAAAATTGAAAGGATACGGCTATCATACTGATTGAGGCATGCTACGTTAGCACTGTGCTTAAGAACAATTCCGCCCCTCGGAGTCAATGACTCGATGCACAAGGTCACAGCGCTATGCTCTCCAGGATTCAGCAATCAGTTTCTTCCAAACGTGCACTCGAATTGGAAGAATATATGAGTGCTCAGAATTGCTCCAAAATAATGAAAATGGATTTTTTGAAGAAATATAAAAGAGAGGAATTTTCTGTGTATAAAATGAAAAGAGAGAATTATTTTTCTATATATAAAATGGGAAGAGAGGAGGCTATTTATAAAACAAGCTGCCCAACGGCTATTTTATTAAAATAGATTTAATAAACCTCCAACGGCCATATTTTTAATATAGGATTTAATAGCCTCCAACGACCATAATTTTAATACAGTAGTTAATAACCTCCAACGGCTATAATTTTAATATAGGATTTAATAGACTCCAACGACCATAATTTTAATATGGAATATTAATCACATAATATAAATGACTTTGTTTAAATCTTTTTGAAATAAAAGGCCCAATGACCAAATAAGATGCCAATAATTCCAACAGTATGCTATACTCACGTTGGAGTGGCTCACATCCGGTGTTCAGAGTGAGTGGTTCCAGAATTTGGTATTGGGAAATTGCACTGTTTGGCCTTATGGCTAATTGCATTGCCTCAGCGACAAAATATTGCACCGCATGTCTTAGCATGATCTTAGAAGTAGTAGTACATTTCTTCAATGTTTTCTACTGAGCCGTCGTGCTTAATAAACCTATCAAACCCCTTTTTCATGAATTGTTGATTAGGGCAAGGCCCAAGAATTATTTGACATGTGGCATCTCGTTTTGAAAGATTCCTTACAAGTCTTGTGATTTATAAATGTTCCAATGATATAGTTCATGGTAGGAGCATTGTACTTGTTGTTATTCATTATCTCATTCGTAGATTTGAATTACAAGAAATTATTTGTAATTTCTCCCTTGATCTTATTAATGTTGTGAAGATCCTCTTGGATCCTCGTTAATCCTTGTCTAATAAGCTTGAGTTCATTTGGAACTCAATGATATTTACTTATGTATTCTTATTGCAGCTTTTATTCAAGGGCTCTGCAGGGTACCTTCGACCGGTCCAACGAGACCCCTCGACCGGTTGAAGGGTACTCTGTAGAATCCTTGTGTTATTGAGGGGCATTCGATCGGTCGAATGTACCCCTCGGACCGGTCGAAAGACCCTTTGATGTGAATAGTAACTTTTTCAAAAACTTTAAAATTTTCGAAAACTAATTTGGTTTATACTTGGCCCATGATTACCTTTTTATGGGGAAAATACTATTGCTTTCCTAAGGGCCGTTTTGTCATAATCATTCTAAAACTCCTATTATCACTAACTTTCAAGGAGAACTTTATTCTTTGTTTCTTTCGACCTTTGGGGCTTTTTTATTTAATTATTTTTTTATATCTTCTTATAAATTATTTTAAAACTGAAACTATGTTGATTGATCCTATTTGACGCGTATGGTTCTAGTGGGTCAATCCTTAACTTTTTGACTTTTCTTTGGAATCCACGTAAGATTCCTTTATGCTTCTGCATTGTTGGATTGGCCATGTAGGACTATTCCTTGTTTTTCTTTGTATGTTTGACTCGTTGACCTTGCCAACGTGGTTTGGTTTTTGGTGCATTACAGTATTCCACTAAACAACCTTCTTTGGGTGACGGTTAAACCTATCTTACAAGTTCTTGAACTTCTTTATACCTCCAATGAAGAGACCCTTCACTTGGAGCAAGTGTTACACCAACCCTTCTTTACAACTTCAAGGATGAATGATTGTTTGAAATACAACCGAATAAACTATCTTTTAGAGTAGATGGAAAACACTTAATAGTTCTCTTTAATAGCACTCAATGAATTACAAAGAAATCTAGAGCAAGTAGATTGAATCTCACAAACTAGGGCTTGGATCTTTAATTGCAATGAATGTGTATTGAATGATTGTGAATGAGTGCCCAACAACTAGTTTCAAATATCTATCTTCTTTTGAAATTCAGAACGTTTGGGGTAGTTGGGAGCATTTATTATTTAGTCAAAACCCTAGAAAAAAGAGCCGTTACTGTTCTGCGCAGTAATCCAGTTGACTGTGAACTCCATCCAGTCAATTGCTTTTCAAATCTTTTGAAAGGCGCCATTAAAACAGTCGACCGAAACTATAACCAGTCGATTGGAATGTTGAAACAGAAACTGCCTTCTCAAAACATAAGACAGTCGACTGTTTTTTAATAACGGTCTACTGAACTTTGAAGCATCCAGTCAATTGGGAAAATGATCCAGTCGACTGTTTTTCCAGTAAGGGGTATTTCTGTTTTGAACGATTTAGCAAAGTTTTAAGCACTTATCTTAGAGAAACAATCTAACTAACTTTACATAGGATCCTACAAATACAAAACTAGTAAAAAGATATTTCAAGAAGCTTTATTTGAATATTCATCATTATTACAAGGCTCTGTTTGGACAATTCACTAAAGATAATCATAAGTACTCAACTTTATAGTTTGTTAATCATCAAAATTACTTAAGGTTAAACCCTTGGGACTAATAGATTGGTTGATATTGAAGTGATTCTACCATTGTTGAAGAGGATCCACTGCCACATTTGTTGAAAAACACTTTTTGAGGAAAAAAAAATTAGGCAGCATAGCATTACTATGGATTGAAGCCCAACATTCAACAAAGGAGTAGGCGTTCTAATGTTGATGCTAGGTGGGTTAAAATCTATGGAGTAATATTTGGGACACAACCTTCATACAACTTTCATACAACCTCCCCAAAAGATGTGTCTATCTCTCTCCTGTGATGTCACTGGACTCCACAGTGACACAGAAAAGAGATAGACACATCTTTTGGGGAGGTTGTATGAAAGTTGTATGAAGGTTGTGCCCCAAGTATTACCTAAATCTATGCGTGTAAAGACCTAGTGGCAACAATTTGGGCTACAAATGTGGAAGCTTCAATTCCCATTTATACAATAAATATGTATTCATCTTCTAGCTTGGTGGTGAAGGGAGGTTGAAAATTATGGCAAAAAAAATTTAACGACTAAGGAATGGATCAAAGCATCCCATGAGAGCGAGGATTCACAACCACTTGTAATTCAAGCTTATGAGAAAGAACTAAAGGAGCCCTGGGGGCTGGGGCGGAAAAAGAGGAAGATTGGGCACAAAAGTTTAGTGTGGATTGGCTCCAATTCGGGCACTAGGATACAATTTTAAGGGTTAAATTACACAAACTTTCTCACAGGTTTGTCCTAATTACACGGACCTCACTCTTGGTAACATTTTGGTAACTTCCATGATGGAATAAATAAAAGTACTAAATTGTCCCTACATAATAATTGCACACACCCCCCCCCCCCCCCCCCCCCCCCCCCCCCCCCCCCCCCCCCCCCCTAAAGTATGGTCTAATTACACAGACATTACTCAAATTTCAAAAAATTTGACGGTCATCCCTTATCACCCATAAAACCATAACTAGATTTACAGTTTGTGCAAAAGAATTATTATACCCTCAAATAAAATGTGCTTTTGCAATGAGAAAGGTTTTGGGTTAAACTTTTCATACCACTAAAAAATGTAGCTTTCAATTTCTTCAAATTCCCTCCAGTTCCAAGAACTGCAATTTCTTCAAGTATTTCTTCAAATTCTTCAACTTCATAATTTAATTTATTGGGTTTGTTTATTGGGTTAACTACTATTAAATCCTATTAGGTATACCTTTGTTATAATAGACCCAACCCAATAAACTATTTAACGATAAGTCCACAAATTTTTTTTGGACTAGACTACCCCTAATACCTGTCCGCGTCCACACCCCCCAAACACTCCGACAATCATGCATTTCAAAATTCAAATCACCAATTTTTTTTATTTATAAACCGTTCTTTCCAAGAACTTCTAGAGAGAGAGAGAAATAGAGACAGAAACTTAGATAGGCAGTGATACATATATATATATACACACACACAGAGAGAGAGAGAGAGAGAGAGAGAGAGAGAGAGAGAGAGAGAGAGCTCCGGCAGCGTCGACTCTGGAAGTGGAAACCTCCAAAAATCCAGATCCAACTCATTCATCGACAAATCAAGAACGTTGGTGCCTCTAATTGCGATCTTCGTGATTCCAGGATAGATCTCGACTGTGTGAGCCCTAATGTCGTCGCAGATTTCGTCGGTGGGGACGACGAATCGGAAGTGATCAGAGGTTTCGTTGATCGAAGCGTCTACGTCAGAGTGGAAAGGAAGCTCGAGGACTCTGGCGAATATGTGAGGGAGTCGCCGGAGCTTCTTTTGCCGGCAGACGAGTGCGGCCGAGAGGATCGAAGCGACGTCGTATCGCAGCCTGATGTTCCTCTTCTTCGGCACGGGATGAACCTTCATGGTCTCAGAAAACCCTAGGAAAGAAAAACTGACAAATTGAAATAGACCCCATAAAATATCAAAATTTGATTGTTCAAGAACTGGTTTTTGCAAAAGGATTTGGGTCTTTGATGAAAAACCTAGCTCCTAATTGCAAGAAAGGATATATATATATATATATATATATATACATAGAGAGCATCCCTGGTTCCAGATTTGTCTCCCTGAGAAATTGAGTTCAGCCCAAGCAATCTCTCACTCTCTCTCTCACACACACACACACACACACACACACATTAAAAGGTATATAGATGACTTCCTTTTTTTTTTTTTTTTTTTTTGCTGAACTGGTAGATGATTTTTAGTGTAAAGTTGTTCATTGATTTCTAGTGTAAAATTGTTCACTGATTACTTTTTTGATATGCAATGCATTGTAAAATTTTACAGTGTAAAAATTCTACTCCTATAGTCATTTTTAATGCAGTGTAAATTTAACTATTGTCGTCATTTATAATGTTATGATTGTGAGCATGGTTTTAAACTGACAGTGCGTGTTCTCGGTAAAATACATCCAGTGTAAAATGGTACACTGGACGTGTAATGTAAAATTTACATTGCTTATCAGAGTAAAAAATATTGATGTTTAAAATCTGCTTTTGTCATTATATTTGCGGTGTTGAATCCATTTGAATCCACCATTTTTTAAACAATGATGCTATGATTGTAAGCATGGGTTTAACTGGCAGTGCATATTCTCAGTAAAACATTTTCAGTGCAAAATTGTACACTGGATGTGTAATGTAAAAATTTACACTGCTTAACACATTATAAAATGAGGTTTGAAATTTGAACAGGTTAGTACATATGAAAATGTTCTGGTTTTTAGGTGCTTATGGTATAAATGTTTTGATTGGTGATTAAATCCCATGATAATAGGAAACAGATTTTATGGAGTGTGAATCCCTTAATTATAGCGATATCTTTGACTGTACCACATATCATTATGCTGGATTATATAGATATATATCATTATATATATATATTTATGTAAAGGTTAAAAATGTCATAAAAATAACCAAATTTGGGGGAATTTAAAAGGAATTGGGGATTTTGCATTGATTTGGACCTATTAGTAACATGATAATAAGAGTGAACCTAATCAAAAAAAGTTTAGTAAATAGGGATTTTCGGGGAGATTTCTATTGTTTATTTGTTTGTTTTCTTTTTTCTTTTTTTCTTTTTTTGTTTCTTCCACTTTTTAGTTTCTCTCATCTTTGAAATATAAATATGACGGCCATGTTAGGTCAAAAGAATTTGGGCAATTTTCAATTTAATTTTTTGGAAAGAACTTTTTGTGCTTCATGGAAAATTGATGAAGCATTGTGAAAATGGTACGGAAATAGTCATTTTGAAAAATAAGAGAGATGATTGTAAATTTGGCAAAATTTATTTTTTGTTGACAGAAGGAACTAGGGGTATACAAGAAGAGAGAGGAAAAAAAAATTAACAAAAAACTTTAATTTTCAATTACATAATTTAAGTTTTGGATTTTTTTTTTAATTTTTATTTCTTCCACTTTTTTTATTATTTTTTTTTTCTGTCTATGGAATAAATATGATGAACCGAATAGGTCAAAAGAATTTGGGACATCTCCAATTGGGTTTGTTAGAAAGAACTTTCTGTGCTTCGTAGAAAATTGAGGAGATTGTTAAAAAGAACAAGAAAAGAATAAAAAAATTTTGGAAAAAATTAATTTTTGTTAAGAGACAAAATAATAGAGGAAGAACAAAGAAAATTTTTTTAACAAAAAAGCATTTTTGCAATGAGGGAGGTTCGCGTAATTAGTCCATATCTCAAGGGAAGTTTGTGTAATTATTGCTATTTACTATTAGGACAAACAAGGGTATTTTTTGACATTAGGTAATTATAAATCGCTTACATTATCAATTTCAGAGGAGTCAATGGTCCACTAACAGATGGGAGGTGAGTGTAACTCAACCTAAACCTCAAGGGAGGTCCGTATAATTTTTCAAAATGCGAGGGATCCGTGTAATTAAGGCAAATCTTGGGGGAGGTTTGTGTAATTAACCCTAATTTTAAATAGAAGCAATATGGTTCAAAAGTCCCATTTTATAAGAAAATTTAATGGAATTTACCCACTGGCCACTACTATGCACAATTATACTAATATGTGAGTTGGGAGATTGGTGGTGTTCTATTTTTGCTCTTAAAAAGTGAGCCAATATATAGCATGTAAGTAAATTTTGTTAACTTTTCTCATAAAATTAGACATTTGTACAACATTGCTTCTATTAAAAACTTCAGGAACCAAATTGCTATAGTTGAAACTACAGGGTCTAAATGAGACAAGAACCAAACTTTAAGGGTATATTTTATAATTAAGCCAAGATTTTTAGAGATTTTTCAACTAATTAAAAAAAAAACAAATAAAAAATAAATCAATTTGCTGCTTTTAAATTATCTATTTTTATCTTTATGGAAAATGTAAAAAGTTGTAAAAAATTTACTAACTCAATGTTGTCAATAATCTGAAATCTATTAATTTATTAATATTAACATACATAAAAGAGGCAGTTCACACGTAAACTGGTCAACTTTGTGTTCACACTATACATATATATTTGTTTAATATCATTTTGAAATTTAAAATGTAGAATTGCTACCGGACGTGTGATATTCGTTAAAAATTACATATAAGACAATAAAAGTGTTCAATTTGTGGAGTTAAAACAATTACTAAATGTTGATGCCGAAAAATAGTAAGAAGGGTTTAGAGAGAGAAAAAGACAAGAACAATTTGTATGTGGTTCGGTCCTGTTAACGAGGTGACCTACGGCCACGGTTGCGTCTGTGCGCGTTCACTAGCAGATCACCGGCGGGTCTGGTGAGCCAACAAAGAGGGACGACACTACCAGTAATACCGGTCGGGTATATGCGTATGATGGTGAGTTCTCTGTTGTATGCTTGCTAGCTAGAGAGTTATTAGGATCCGATCCCTGTAGACAGGGTAGGTGGGCTCTTTTATAGATGCAACAGTCCACCCTTACATGGTAAGTTAATAGGATTAGGAAACCTAATCTGATTGCAATTTATTTGCACAATTTGGGGAGAGTTTCCTAAGTGGTTTAGGAAACTGCTATATTCCATCTTGTAGACTTGCAACTGGTTTAGGAAACTGCTGGATAGGCCGGGTCCACGGGACGTCGAGGTCTTTCATGCCCGGCCTGCTGGTAAGAGCCGCACGGTCCTGACGAGCACCTCGGGATTGCTTGGCTACGGCGCCCTTACTGAAATAATCTGCACCTCTCGGGGACTTGGCAGACCAACTTCATGGTTGGATCATTTTGGACATATCAGCTGCCCCCCATTTTCGGAACTGAATGGATGCTTCATCGGGTGAGGATCGAAAATCAGTATAGCCTTGGAAACCGTCCAGATATCCTCCGGGAATACTGCTCGGGATGGGGCCCGCCTTCTAGATCAACTTGTGGAATAACCGACCGGTACAGGAAGAGGCCCGGGCGGTAGTATTGCCATGTGTTAAGGAGTGATTGGCCTGGTCAGGATCCAGCGAAGTCGGTTCGGATTTAACCGAACAACCGCGTGGTAACCCGACCGTCACGTCACGCATTTAATGCGCGCGCATTTTGAGGCGACCTTTCATGATCCCGAGGCGACAGCTGTCTGGCGGCTCTTGGCGGGAAAGATCCTGAGCTGTTGGATCTGATTGATCTGGACCGCCTGTTATTCCTATATAAGGAACACTTACCCATTTTTTCAATTCCTGCTGCCAAGTGAGAGAGTTTACCGAGCGGTTTGAGAGCAAACAAGATCCTGAGCAAGATTCCCGACCTATTTTCTGCGCTAAACCTTATAAGTCCTTCCTTTCTGTCTGCAGTTCTTCATTCTCTTCTTCTTTTCTGAAAAAAGCTGGAGGGAGCGAACCCACTTAGGTTAGAACGAGCGTGGGATTTTTTCTTTTTTAGGTTCTGTCATTTCTTCCAGTCCAGGAGTGCGTTAGAGCAGTTGGACCGAACGGGTGTTCCCAGGAGAGTCTTGAGAGAGTGTTACCTTTCTTCTAGAGCCTTGTACGACCTGTCCTTTAGGTTGTTAGATCTACCTCCTCTGTATATTAGGCTTGGAGTTCTTGACCTATTTTTAGGTCGTCTGTCTCTTAGGTCCACTGTTGACGTAGACATGTGCCACTCAGACTTCAACTTGTCATCCCGATCGGAAGACGAGCAGTCACGGTCAGGGACCTTAAGCACAAGTCTAGATCCTCCCTCTTCAGCCCCCTCTGACCAGCATAGTGAGGGAAGAATACCTGCCCGTGCGTCTCACGAGGAAACGCACCGGGATTTTCCTGTAGCCTCGACGTCTCGGGGGTCGGGCGATGAAGGGTCTGTACCGAACAGTCCTGGCGTTGTCTTTGCGTGCGAGTCAATAATCAGCACCCTGCGAGGTTCGGACTTGGGTCAGATCAGGGAGAGATATGACATTTTTGGCCCCTTCTCTCTTTCTGTCCATGTGACGGGGTCCATTTCCACGAGTCGGGCTTCGTCACTTTGTACGAAGATGCCTTTATGGCAGGCCTTCGCCTACCGCTCCATCCCGTTGCCCAGGACGCCCTCATCTACCTCGGGATCTCCCCCGGGCAGCTCGCCCCGAACGGATGGTGGTATCTGATGGGGTGCATCTCTTTATGGCCTCAAGTTCTAGGGTATGAGCTCACCCTACAAGAGTTCTTCTGGACCCACCGGTCTTTCCAAGTTCATGGGGAGTCTGGTTTCTTCTCGCTCGGGTCTAGGCAGGGGTGGAAGATTATAGTAAACTGCTCGAGCAACAATAAAGGATGGAAGAAGAAATTCTTCCAAGTGTCCACCCTGGGGCTGTGTGAGAAGGCGCCGGGTGTACAGTTGAGGACCTCCTGGGCGGGGAAGCTGAGGAGTAAGCTCGATCACTTTTCTTTCCTGATTAGTCTTTCTATTTTGCCATGACTAACTCGTTTGTATGTTTGCTTTGCAGTGGAATCAGTTGACTTGCTAAGTCTTCCCGACGAGTAGGGGTGGGCATTCGGTCGGTTCGGTTCGGTTTGGCACTATTCGGTTCGGTTTGGGTTCGGTTCGGTTCGGTTCGGTTTGGAACTTTGTCAACTGTTAACTGACTGAAATTTAATTCGGTTGGTTCGGTTCGGTTAACTGAATTACAAATTCGGTTCGGTTTGGTTATTCGGTTAACCGAAATATAAAAAACCCAATTTTTATTTTTATTTTTTTTTCATTTTTCACAATTTTTTTATGTTTTTTTTTTCCTTTCTCTTTCATATTACAAAGAAAGCATACTTTTCTTTGTTTTTAATTGTAAAAATACTTATATTTTATTATATATAGTTATGTATAAGTACATTAATAATATAGAAAATGAAAATAAAAAGTAAAATTTCGATTTTTCGGTTCGGTTTGCCTATGGGCAACTGATAACCGAACTGAAATTTTTAATTCGGTTCGGTTTTTAACCGAATTGAAATTTTTAACTGAAATAACCGAACTGAAATTGAAAATTCGGTTCGGTTGGTTCGGTTTGTTCGGTTAACCGAACTGTTTGCCCACCCCTACCGACGAGTTCCAAGCAAGGATCTTGTCTTTGGTGGAGGACCCAACTGACATCAACCAAGTGCTGACCCGGTCGGGAAGCTCGAAGATCTCCTACGAGCCCCAGCACCACTTCATAGCTCCTATCTTCCCGGCGATCATTCCTGGCAAATACCATCTCTTGACCGTTCGATTTTCTTTTTATTTGGTACTTTGCTGAATTCTCACGTGCTCTTCTCCGGTTTTGCAGAGATGGCCCCCAAGAGCGCGGCGACTTTGAAGGAGAAAGAGGCGGCCTTGATGGCTCAGGCTGGCCAGAAGAGAAAGAAGCCAGACCCCGCCGAGGGCCAGCCCCTCAAGAGGATCTCCCCAGGAGGCCGCCGCGGCCTCAACACCTGGCGTAACCATTGCTGCGCCTTCACCACTTCCCCCGGTAGCCAAACCGTCCGGGGTCTCCTTCCCGAGCATGGAGGAGACTCGTGCGGGTCCCTCTTCAAGGCCGACAGTTGAGACTGCGAATGACGTCCGTGGAAGGGTATGACCCGGGCTGCTGCAGAGTCAAATCGACAAGTGCACCCTGCTAAGCCCCGATGCCATCATCGGTTGGCTATACAGCATCAGCCACATGGTAAGTAACTTTGTAAAGTGAATATTAACTTTTCTTCCATGCGTATACTGACGTTGTCTTGTTCTTGCAGATTGACTGTATTGCGGCCGGGGCTGAGAACACCCTTCCCGGCGTTGCTGAAAGATTGGCCGCTGCAGAGGCTTACCTGTCCGTGGAGAGGGCTGCCCGGGAGTCCGCGGAGTTTGCTCTCTCCGTGGAGGAGGAGAAATCCCGGGCATCGGCCTTGGAGCTGGGGGAGACCCGCGATTCTTTTTCAACCGAGCGGGCTGCCCGGAAGGTTGCGGAGTTTAAGGTTGCAGCCGCGGAGGCCGGGAGGATCACTGCCAAGAAGGACTTGGCAGCCATGACGGCCACGCTTTCGGAGCTCACTGCCGCTCGGGAGGCTGAAGCCAAGGATGCTGAGGAAGAGTTCGAGGTAGGGTTCCTCACGGGCTACGCTGACCTGGCGAAGCGGGCTGCTACCGACCACCCTGACTGGGATCTGTTCGGCTACTCTTGGGCAGAGTCCAGTTACTGGAAGGAGGGCCAGGCTGACTCCGAGGTCGCTGCTGAAGCTGCACCGGTCGGGGACTCCTCTGTGGAAGGCAGGCTGCCGAGGAAGGAGAGGTGGTGGTTGTGGACAACTAGTTTTTTTTTTGTTGTAGTTTTTATTTTTTCTTTTTTGGGGAGGCTACTACAACTGCCCCCCAGGCTTTGTACAGTTTTTTTTTACTATTAATGAAAAGGCCCTTGAGGTCAACTTTCTCTCCATTTTCTGCTGACTTTTCATTAACAGTTTACTTTTATCTGTACTGTGCCTGTTTGCGATTGCTAGTGTCTGCCCGATTTTTAGCCGACCTAACCCCTGCCTTAGCAAATGGTTTAGGAACTTGTAACCAGTACAACACCTAGTCTTCCTGACCTGTTTAAAAGATAATAGCCCAGTATGCCATAGGAACTTGTCCTGTTTAGCATCCGGGATTGCCCAATGTATTATAGGAGTACCTTATATTACCGTCCGAGATGTTCCAGTGTATTATAGGTGTATCCTGTTTTACCGTCCGGGATATTATCTCTGATCACTGTAAGTACTTAGGAATATCTTCCAAGTTCTTTTAGTGACCGGTGTGATTTCCTGTTTTGGCCTAATATTCCCCTGCCCCCAAGCATTTTGCTAAGGCGGGAGTGCAGGAGTGAGTGGCCGTAGGAAACTGACCTGGAACATGGGTGGTTGCAGGGTCCTTTGAAGCTCGCCATCGTCGGCCACCTAGGGGTATGCCCCCGTCGTCGGCTGAACCTAAGCGAAGCTTTAAGTAATTTCCTGTTTAGGTCTAGTATCCCCTTGCCCCCCGAGCGTCCTGTGAAGGCGGGGGCGTGGTGAGGAGCGACCGTAGGAAACCGACTTGGAACATGGGTGGTTGCAGGGTCCTTTTGTGCCTGGGTTCGGAGCCCAAGGTCTTTTTGTGCCTGGGTTCGGAGCCCGAGGTTTTTTTGTGCCTGGGTTCGGAGTCCGAAGTCTTTTTGCACCTCGGGGTTAGGCCCGAGATCTTTTATGCATTGCACGGGGTACTGACATGAGTAAATTTGCAAAGTAAACTATTCAATTTTATTTAAAAACAAAAATTTATAGCGTTTGCTCAATTAGAGCTACAAAAATAAATTTCTCTACCAATACTAAATTCTGGTGGCAAAGTGCTACTGATAATACTTGCGGAGGTGTTACACATTCCAAGGATGAGAGAGATCGTGCCCGTCCATGCTCTGTAGCCAGTAGGTTCCCGGTCGGTTGACCCGGGTTACTTTATACGGGCCTTCCCAATTTGCCCCCAATTTCCCATGGCTCGGGATCCGGGTAGACTGGTTCACTGCCTTAAGGACGAGGTCTCCGACTTGAAAACTGCGGTGCTTCACCTTGCTGTTATAGTACCGCGAGACCCGTTGCTTGTAGACTGCCACTTTTAGATAGGCTTGGTCTCTCCTTTCCTCCACCAGATCCAATTCTGATCTGAGAGCGTCCTCGTTATCCGGCGCATTGAAGTTAACCACCCGATATGTAGTCAACCCGAGCTCTATGGGGACCACCGCCTCGAATCCATAGGTTAAAGAGAACGACGTCTCGCCTGTTGCCGCTCGGGGTGTAGTGCGGTAGGCCCACAGAAGGGTTGGTAGTTCTTCAGTCCACAGCCCTTTAGCGCCTTCAAGCCTTGTTTTGATTGACTGCAAGATTGTCCGGTTGGTTACCTTGGCTTGACCGTTGGCTTGTGGGTGCTCGGGGGAGGAGTAATGATTTAGTATCCCGTAGCCCGAGCAGAACTGCCTGAAGATGGGTGTGTTGAATTGTCTGCCATTATCGCTGACCAGGACCCGGGGAATGCCGAACCTACTGAGAATATTCCTTTCCACGAAGCTTTCCATTTTCCGTTCAGTTATTGTCGCCAAGGGCTCGGCCTCTGCCCATTTGGTGAAGTAATCAACAGCGATGACGGCGAACTTGACCTGTCCTTTTCCCATCAGTAAGGGACCGACAATGTCGATTCCCCACTGGGCGAACGGCCAGGGGCTGTGGATTGGTGCCTGGAGCTCTCCCGGTCGGTTGATCATGGGAGAGTGTCTCTGACACTTATCACACCTTCTGACATATTCTTGAGAATCCTGGGCCATGGTTGGCCAGTAGTAACTTTGCAATAGGGCCTTTCTGGCGAGTGTCCAGCCTCTGATGTGGTTCCCGCATACTCCTTCGTGGATTTCAAACAATATCGCTTGGACTTGCGCAGGGTGGACACAGCGGAGGTACGTGATAGTGAATCCCCTCTTGTAGAGAATGCCGTCAACAAGATGGTATCAGGCCGCCCGTCAAGAATGTCGCAATTGGGTCCATCCAGCTGGGTCCCAGGGTGACCGGATCTACCTCCATACCTTCTGAGTTGATCACACTTGACTCGGGTAGATATTCTATCCTTATCCCGGGCAAGTCTGACTTAGAAAATGAAGCAAGGCGAGCCAACCGGTCGGCCCTGGTGTTTTCTTCTCTGAGTATCTGCGTGATGGAAAATCCCCGGAGCTTCTTGGAAACCGCTCGGACAAGGGCCAAGTAGGCTACCATGTTGTCTTCCTGCGCTTCGTACTCCTAGTTAACCTGGTTGACCACGAGCTGAGAATCGCTGATCCCTAGACCTGTTGTGCACTCATAGAGATGGCCAACTGCAATCCGACCAAGAGGGCTTCGTATTCGGCCTCGTTGTTGGAGGCACAGAACCCAAACCTTAGTGCATATTCGAGCTGGATACCGTCGGGGGTAGTTAGGATGATTCCTGCACCACTGCTAGTGGTGTCAAACGGGCCGGGCCGGGCCGGGCTCGGTCAAAGCGTGCTTGACCGGGCTTCGGGCCGGGCCGGGCTTCACCTAAAATCGGGCCGGGCCGGGCCGGGCTTGGGGAAGGGAGGGGGGTGTCCGCCCCGGACCGGTGGCCCGGGCTCACTAGGGCCGGGCCGGGCCAGGCTTATGGACGGGCTCATGGACGGGCTTATGGACGGGCTCGTGGACGGGTTCGTGGACGGGCCCATAAACGGGCCGGGCCGGAGTTTTGGGGGGGAAAAGTTTTAACTTTTAAAGTTTAATGTTTGGGAATTGGGGGGAGTTTTGACTTTTACTCTTTTTTTTTTTATATGTTTAGTTTATGCACTAATGATTAGTGATTACTAAAAAAAATTTGTTTAACAAAAAAAAAAAGTAAATAATATTTATTATTCAATAAAAATTAATGAGATTACTATTATTTGATATTTAAAAATTATAGTCTAATAAAATATAAAGATTACTTATCATAAATTGTACAATAAAAAGTAAAGATTTATTCATTAATGATTACATTGATTAGTGATTACTAAAAAAAGTTCATTCAAAAAAAAAAAGTAAAGAATATTTATTATTCAATAAAAATTAAAGAGATTACTAGTATTTGATATTTAAAAATTGTAGTCTAATAAAAAATAAAGATTATTATCATTAATTTCAATAATTTGTATAATAAAAAGTAAATATTTATTCATTAATGATTAGTGATTACTAAAAGTTTAAAAAAAGTTCATTAAAAAAAAATAGCAAAGAATTTTTATTATTCAATAAAAATTAAAGAGATTACTACTATTTGATATTTAAAATTATAGTCTAATAAAAAATAAAGATTACTTATCATTAATTTGTATAATAAAAAGTAAAGATTACATTTTACAGAATTGGATTTTTTTTTTTAAAAAGCCGTTCACAGTTTATACTCATGCGGGCCAGGAGTATTACAATTGATTTGTTTGGAACTAAATGATCTTCAACTCTCATATTCATTCTTCAATTCTTGATTCTTCAATTTTCTTCCGTAACTTCCAAATTTGCGAAGTCTTCAAGAATAGGATCTTGGCGGTTTTGAGTTCGATATTGTGCACGGTCCCAATCCTTCAAGCACATCAAGCAGTCAAGCATATCAGGAGATAATCTGCTCCTCCTTTCCTCTAGCACCCTTCCACCTACACTAAAAGCAGACTCCGATGCAACTGTGGAAGCCGAAGAAGTTAGTAGATCACGAGCCATGATGGAAAGAACATGGAAAGTTCTTACATGTTCTTTCCACCATGTCAAAAGATTTAAATCGACCATTTCCTCGTTGGTTAATCGACTTTCCCACTCTGTTTCTCGATACTTATTTAATTCACCAAGAATGTTAGAGCTACTTACAAATGATTGACTAACACCCTTTTGTTTCTTTCGACTGAGAAACTGGCTCGCCCAAGAACCACCTGACGGTCCCGAACTTAACTCAATATTAGAAGTAGAAGAAGAAGTAGCACTTTCTTTATTTGTATATTTTTCATAGTAAATACGAAATAAAGATTCCAAAGTATTTTCCATTTCAGAAGTAGTTATTTCTAGACCAGGCTCACCATCTGGTCCTCGCATCAATTCAGATATTTGTTTAACCATTTCACAAACACCATCAAAATTGATTCTAGGATCCAAGATTGCAGATAAGTAAAATACAGGTGGAATGTAAGACCAATATTTTTTAAACTTTTTTTCCATTTTCTCGCAAATATCAATAAAAATGTCATTTTTTTGTTTATAACTATGAAATGTATGAGCCATATTATATAATTCCATAAGAACTAAACAAGAAGTAGAATAGTAAACACCGGAAAGTTTATTTGTAGCATTGTAAAATACTTCTTAAAATCCATGAAAGTCAAATGCCATATCCCAATCGTTTGAAGTCAAGTTTAGTGATGGATAATTAAAATTAACAAATTGAGTAATAATATTACTATACTTTTTACAAGAATCTATCATAAGATAAGTAGAATTCCAACGAGTTTTAATATCAGTTTGCAATTTCTTTGGATTAATATGACGATTTTGTTTACAAACACCATAAAATGCTTGTAGACGCTTAGGCGTTGAACAACAAAAGACCACTGCCTCTCTAATTTTAAGTATGTGATCATCAATTTTTGTTAATCCATCTTGGATAATCAAATTAATGATATGACATGCACAACGACCATGAAATAATTTTCCATTCAACATTGGGCGCATAAGATCTTTAAACATATTAATAGCATTTGTATTAGCACTAGCATTGTCAAAAGTAATGCTTATAATTTTTTTCATAATATCATACTCATTAAAAACATTGATTATATAGTTATATATATTTTCACTAGTATGAGGATAGTCTAATGCACGAAAAGCAATGATATTTTTATTCATATTCCAATTTTCATCTACAAAATGCGCCGTTATACATATATATCCCGTTTTATTACAACCAGTCCACAAATCGGAAGTGCATGCAATTGTACAATTAAAAGTAGAAAAATTCTCAATTAATTTTTTTTTGGTTTGTTGAAAAACAGATTGTATATCACTTCTAAGAGTATTTCTAGTAATAGGTTGGTAGGCTGGTTGTAAAAAAGTTTGAATAAAACGTGTAAAACACTCTTCTTCAACTAAAGTAAAAGGCATATCGGATGCACAAACAAATTTTGCCAAGCCTTCCCTCATTTTTTTTTGATTATAAAGAAAAGTTCCAACACTTGTGCCAGTAGAAGCAGAAATTTGGGATTGTACTAGGCCGTCCGCTTGAGCGGTACCTGCTTCCCATGCACCTTTATGTTTGCTCATGATGTGCCTTTTAAGTGTATTATTTCCTCCACCTTTGTAAGAAAATTTGAGTCCGCATATTTTGCAAATAGCTCCATTTTTTTCGTCATTTAATTTAAAAAATAACCAAACAGGTGATTTTAATTTTCTTTCAGTGGTGGGACTTGGATCATTAGGATTTGAAGGAGATGGTTCAGATGGATTAGACCCCATAATTTCAACGTCGTCATCATCCTCCAATTCCAAATCATTAATCTCATTTCTTTCCCCATAATCTAAATTTTCAAAGTCATAAGTTGGGCCTTCCCTAGTTTTTGAAGATCTTGAGTGAGATGCCATTTTTTTTTTAAATAAAAAAAAAGAGGGGAAAGAAATATAAAGATTAAAAATACTAACAATTAAATAAGCAACTAATAAAGCAAGAAGTGAAACAATAAATAAATTTACCTCAACTTATAGTAGTAAAAGAAGAAGTGAACAACTATAAATTATAATAAGACTTGAGACTTGAGAGCTTGTAAGTTCAAGTTGTAGAAGACTAGAAGTGCCTTTACAAATTAGAGCTTTGATAATTGAATCACCAACTTGTAGAGTAGAAGTGCTTGTAGACTTGTAGTTTATGGAGTAGTATAGAGAAAGTAGAGAATAGAGAGAGATAATTGATTTTTGTATGAGAAAATATGTTGTGGGAGGTTTAGTATTTATAGAAAATGGGCTAAGGGGTATTTTGGGAAGTCAAAAAGCACATTTACATTTTTACCCCCAAAACTAGCTGTTTTATAGCCGTTAGAGGGGTAAAAAATGGAAAAAAAATTGAAAAAGGGCCAAACTAGCCGTTATGGCCACGGGCGGGCCTACCGGGCCGGGCTTCGGGCCGGGCCGGGCCGGCTAGATTATCCGGGCTAGCGGGCCGGGCCGGGTTTCGGGCAAAGGAGCGGGCCGGGCCGGGCCGTGGACGGGATCAAGGGTGTCCACCCCGGACCGGACAAAAGTGCTCGGGCCTAGCGGGCCGGGCCTATGCCGGGCCGGGCTTTTAGCCCGGAAAAATCGGGCCGGGCTCGGGCCGGGCCAGGCCAACCCGACCCGATTGACACCTCTAACCACTGCCTTGTTAATTGGATGAACCGTCCACGTGCAGTACCCAGGTAGGGATATCAGAGTGTAACCCGGGCGGTAAGGCCGGCGGCTCAGACTCTTCAACTGGGTCCTCTGGATAGGTGAACTCAACCAGAAAGTCTGCTACGGCTTGTCCCTTGATGGCCGTCCGGGGTCGGTAAATCACTTCAAACTCTTCTAACTCCAAAGCCCACTTGACGAGCCTCCCGGACGTGTCTGGACGGCTGAGGATTCTGCGGAGAGGTTGATCTGTGAGAACCACAATGACATGGGCCTGAAAGTATGGACGGAGCCTTCTTGCCGAGGTGATGAGGGCGAAAGCCAGTTTTTCGATGTGGGAGTATAGTATACTGGGAACTGTATCCCATGCTCTTCCCGAATGAGTGCCGAGCTAACCGCTGATGGTGACACTGCCAAGTATAAAAACAATTCTTCCCCCTGCACGGGTGTTGAGAGTAGAGGAGGGGACGCCAAGTACTTCTTGAGTTCTTAGAACGTCTCTTCGCACTCTTCTGACCACTGGGACGTGTAGACACTCCAATTTTGACCAAACGTCAAATTTAGGAGAGTGTCACCTCCACGTCCAATGATGATAAGGACCAAAAGATTCGAAACATTCCAAGCTCTTCAAAAAGTTCTCCAAACGCGATAAAATTTTACAGAAAGAAGAAAATACAAGGTATTTAGGAGAATTCAGGTATAAAACATCATTTTTTGGAAAAGATCTTCGAAAGTAAGTATCTTTAAGAAAAAGGAAGAAAGAAAAGACCTAAAAAGGGAAGTTCAACAAAAATGGCACACGGAAGTATTTCGCGGCACTCAGTGAGTGCCGAACGACAGTCACTAAATGCCGGCCCGGCATTTACTGAGTGCCGTCGACAATTTCTGACTGCTGTTTGCTTTAACAGTCCGTATTTTGTGGTACAATACGTATGTGTATGCAGATAAAAACAAAAAAACTGATAAAGTAAGGCTGACTAAAACGCGACTATTAATAATTTTCCGCGGCTCTCAATATGTGCCGCGTGGCAGTCATGTAATGCCGCGGCGGCATTCACGGAATGCCGTTGTGGCATCCACTGACTGCCGCAAGATATTTTTGAATGCCGCCCTGTGCAGCAGTCTGTCTTTTTTCAGGAAGTACGTATTGTACCACCAAATGAGGCATTTACACCTGTCTTTTACTCCGAATTCACTGAAAATACTTGGTAATTTTGTCTATAAAAGAAGGAGGATCTTCCTTGGAACAACATGCTAGAAGAATATACCATTACACTAATACATATTTGAAGAGAGAAAAGAGAGAGTTTTGAAAAAACTAGAGAGGAGAGCTTGGAAGATCTTCAAAGGAGAGAGGCTTTGAGGATAGTTTGGAGGTGATGCTCTAACCACAATTTGTTTTTTTTTTCTTCACTCTTTTTGAACTTTTGGTCTTTTGATTAACCTTTTTTTAAAAAGTTTTTATTAGGAAACTTGCAAACTTTAGTTGCATTTTTTTAGTTCTTTCTTTTGTTTATACTTCTCTCTAGAGATTCTTGGAAGTCTTCCATACTTCACTTGAGTCTCATGAGTTGGATCCTTTGATTCCATGTGAGCTTGTGCTCTCCCATGAAGATCAAGGTTGATCACCCTCATATAAGAGTAAGTAAGTGAATCTAAACCTCTACCATGATTTGGGATTCTCTAACTTAAGGTTTCATGGAATCCCCTTCTATATTCCTTGAAAACCTATGAGTGTTTAGCTATGTTTGCTCAAGGCTCATGAGTATTAGTCATATCTTCATCTCCAATGACCATCAAATGGTAGGAGAAAGTAGTTTTGAGTCTAATCCCATCTCCATGGTCTAGGTTCATTATGTTGAGATTTCATGAAGTCCATTCATACTTCATTTGAAATCCATAAATATAAAGGTCTTTAGCCTCCAATGACCATCAAATGGTAGAAGAAAATGGTTTAGTTTAAATCCAACTTCATGGTTCAATAGTTGGGGTTAACAAATAAAAGTGGAACTTGACAATGAAACAGTGGATTCATAAACTGTTTTTGATCAAGGATTTTTAGTTTGAAATCTAACCGTTGGAATCAAGTGAAACTAACGGAAAAATGTCAATAACACAATGTTTTACCACTGTAATTTTTGTTTTAAGGAGATTTCATGTTTAAAGTGGTTTGGTCATGAGTTTTGTAAAGTCACTACAATCTGTCCAGAGTTTCAGAACAGTAACACTCTTTTGAAATGAGTAAATCAGAACTTTAATAAAGTACTTGTGACCCAAAATAATTTTTTCTAAGTAGATTAATGTGTTAGGAAGTCACCCTAAAAAGAACAAAGCATTTTTGATTTGTTTTCTATTTTTAGAAAATCGTGCAAGAATTCTGGACAGAAGGTTGTAGAATACTGAGTGATGTCTAGTTTTTGTCCAATTCCCGGAGATCCAACCGTTGGAAGTTTGATTTCTTTTTTGGGTTAGAAACTAGACACACAGAGACATCTTGTGTCCAAAAATCATCAAGATCAAACCATGGGAAGCATGCCTTTTATTTTCTTAAAGATCTGGTATGCTCTGTGCAATTTTCAAAATTTTGCAATAATGTTAACCAATCTTACGAATAATGGCTTAGATGATATTTTCATGAGTTAAGGGTCAAACCATGTTTCAATAATGATTAGTTAAGCTTGAATTCAAAGTTTAAGTGATCCAAATCATTGAGCACTCCAATAATTTATTCTTTTCATGTACATATTCATATGGCTTGACACTTATAATTAGGACTTGGTTGCTTTAGATTTAATTACATTTGATAGATTTAAGCTAGAAGTCTAGGATTGTTATTTAAGATCCAACTTCATATATTGTATATCATGTGGACTAACCCTTTGTTTTGTAGCGCTATTAAGGTATGATTCCTCGAACTCCTCTTTAGTTTATCTTTATTTTATCGATTTTTCAACTTAACGCGCGACACCTTAGAATTAGGTTTTGCTTTACTTGTATATATGGATTAGAGACTCTTTTCCTAATTTTTATTTAAATCGTATGCATTACACGTTTAATATTCGCGGCTGGACCCCGGGTAAGTTCTCTTGTTCTTTATTGCATATCATATTGCTTGCTACTTGAATTACTTGGCTTTTGAATGATATTTTGTAGATTGGTAATTTTACACCATTTTGACATTTTTGTGTAATGTATACATATACATATGTATTAGTTGATGGCACATTTAAATTAATAATTCGATTAAAAGGATGTTGAGTAGAGGCCTATCGCAAGATAGGATGAGAGAGGGTGTTTTAGTCCGACGGGCTCCTTCCTCTCTCAGTCCATAATCCCCGGACCTAGTTAATCTCTGGTTTCTAAAAAGACCAGTTTGCTTTAAAAATGGTTTCTTAATTTTTCCTTTTAAAAATTAAGTGGCGACTCATTTGTTTTGAATTTGAAATTTAAAAGAACTTTAAAAGAAAAAGCTGTGGGTAGGAAAAATTGCGATATCCACAATCTGGCGACTCTGCTGGGGATCGAACCCAGAATCTCTAGTTTCGCAGACCAGAATTCTGATTTTGGGTTCACTTGAGGATTAGACTTAAAAGCATCCTTTTAATCGAATTAATTAATCTTTGTGTGCTTGTTGCATTTCACTTGCTTGTCCAGCTAGTCGATTGCACGGAACTATGACCTTGGAGGCTCGGGGCAACCCAGTCGGTCAAGTCATCATGGGACTGTGTGATCACCCTTGATCTCGTACCATGATTTGGTATATCAAGCATCCTATCGGATGTGTGTCAAGGGTCCCTTATTTGACCAAAACCCAGCTTTTGCACAGTAGTTTCTATAGAACCTTTCAATCTTAGGAAATCAACTCTTGATTAGGATTATATGCTAGGAAGTTTTGTACGCCCGGAAGGGATTACTTGAGATGATGACGATACTTGCTTGATGAAAGATGTATAATCTTTTAATCACCTTTTAGCAGTTTCTCCCCGTGTTACACAACATTTGGAGAACATGCTGAACCCTGATTATAAGATTATACTTCTTATATCATGTTTAGCTAAGAATCATTGACCTTGTATGTATCCAAATTCATGGAAACTACGGTGACAATCCGGTCATGTGATCCCCCTACCCAAAGGTAATTCTCAAGGTTTTCGATTACCTTTTCAAAAAAAAAATCTTATTCTTCTTTCAATTAAAATTCCCAAACTAACATTTGTTAAGGCATATTTTCACTTGATCACTTTCACAAGAAATAAATTCGAAAATCCTTGAAATTATTTTGGGAAGAATGAGTTTCAAAATAAAAACCCAATCATTTTTATAAAAGATTGTTTAAACACCCTCAAAAGCATTCTCAAGCATTGTTTTCAAAAAACCTTTTTACCATCCAAAAATGCTTTTCAAATAAATTTTGAAATTTTTTGAAATATCCAACCTCTGAGAAGGTAGCGAGGATCACAATGAGAGGAGAAATCAGCGCACTTGACATGGGTAAGGATCTTATATGCTTATGTGCTTATGTGTTAGGATTAGGATTTTCTCTTTTTGGCATATAGAATAGGCACACACGCATACATGCATTGCATCCGTGTGACATATAAAAGGAAAGTTTTTCTTTAAAAGTGTCTTTGCGTGATAAAAGGAAGATAAAAAGATTTTAAAAGGAAAAATTTCAAAATTTATTGTAGGAGCGAAAATAGCATCAATGTCAAATCAAACGTGGTTTAGGGATCCCACGGCAAGGCTGGTAAGAAGAGAATACACTGACATGGCTGAAGAAAGAAACAACGAAGAAATAGTCGGGTTAAGAATACTGGTAGAACAACAAGCAGAGCAAATGAGGCGACAGACCGAAAATATGAACTGCATGATGGGGATGATAGAGGAGCTGAATCGCCGACCACCACATGTAGTTCCGCTTGTTATGGATCCACCTTTGGGAGGAGGGGAAGGAGATTGGTTCGATGATCAGGAAGCACAATGAACTGATGCACTACGGGCCAATAGGGACAGAGAGAAAGCTGAAAAGGAGAAGTTACTGACTGAGAAAATAGAGAAGTTGGAAAGGGTGATGCGCAAGGCTCAGGGAGTTGATACCTATCTGATGGAACTGGAAGGGTTGTATGACGGAGTACGTGGGACACTGCCTGTCGGGTTTAAGATGCCAGTTTTTGACAAATTTGATGGGACCGGCAATCCTCGCAGCCATATAAGAATGTGTATTGGGGCTTTCCAACCAAGCGGCTTAAGCACAACCATGATGGCGGTCCTATTCCAACAAACTTTGACTGGAGCTGCTCTATCCTGGTATCTTACTCTCGAACCAAACAAAACCAAGGTGTGGGAGGAAGTGATCAAAGCGTTCGTCGCACAGTACGAGTACAATCAAGATTTAGACGTCACTGTCCGAGATTTGGAGACCACTAGGCAAGGGAGCAAAGAATCATTCGCCGAATACCTGAGCAGATGGAGGGGAAAGGAAGCTAAAATGGTGCAAAGGCCGTCTGAGAAGGACCAGATCCGAATGCTGATGAAGAATCTATAGCCAGTGTACCAAGAAAAGATGGGATTCCAGTCGATCAACACCTTTGCTGAGGTTTTCGATGTCGGGACAAGGATAGAAGATGCAATCCAAGAAAGGGTAATCAAGAAAGAGGAGCAACCAAACTGGTACAGGAGGCCAAACTATGGATCCAACGGAGGACAAGCGGGAGGTCACTCTGGCCCCACCGATGTCAATGCACTAAATGGACCAAAAAGGAAATTCGACATAACACCGAGGAGAGGAGGGGATAAAGCACCAAGGAAGTTCTCAGATTTAGGAGTGTCACTGTCAACCGCTCTCGATAGGCTGTTAGCCAAGGGGCATCTCCGTCAGTTGGAACCCCGACCTCTACCAAGTCCGCTTCCGCCAAATTTTCAAGGGGACCTTTTTTGTAAATTTCATCAGCAGAAGGGTCACTCAACAGATAGGTGTATGAGATTAAGGCACAAGATTCAGGACCTCATTGATAACAAGGTAATTTCGGAAGCCCCCACCAAAGCTCCGAATGTTACTAGAAATCCGCTTCCGAATCATCGAGCTGTGCCACTACCGCAGGGCCTTTATCTCTTGTGGATAGAAGAAGCAACCTTCGATCCGTCTAGGCTAATCACCAAGGCCGAGACACCAAGAAAGCCATACCAGCTACCTGAGGATTTGACAAACTGTGCTTTGGAGGATCAGCCGGGGAAGAGTGAAGTGGGGCAGTCAGACTGGTGGATTCAAGGGAGTGACAGTCGAGACGAGAACCGGGTAGAAAATGATGTATGGTACGAGAGCGATAAAGAAACAGAGGTGGTGGAGGGTACTTTGAAAGTTGATTCAGAAGTTGACAATTTGTGGGCAACGGAAGAAGTCAATCATTTAACTCGATTGGGCAGACACTTTAAACCACACGAGCTAGAGGAGGATCATCCGGGGAGAGATCTAGACAAAGGAAAAGGGAAGATGAATGAAGAAGAGGAAGAAGACAGGGTTCTAAGATAGATGAAGAAGACTCAGGCCAATATCACCATTTGGGGGTTGCTGATTGCCTCCAAACACCATAGGCAGGCAGTCCTAGACGCTCTGAATCAATCTGACGTGTCTATCGACACCACCCCGGAGGACCTCATAGGGCTGATCGACAAAATCCCAACTTTGGCTTATTACCTTCTCATCATATGACTTGCCTCCGGGAGGGCCCGTTCGTAACAAACCATTATATGTCACTGTCGAATGCTTGGGGAACGTCGTGCCTGCTTGCCTGGTTGACAATGGGTCGGCCCTCAACGTGTGTCCTTTTCGAACGGCTAAGCGAATGGGCCTGGATGAGTCAACATTTACACCATCTGAGCAAAGGGTAAGAGCCTACGATAACTCCCAGAGAACGGTCATGGGGATAGTCCTCATTCGTCTCGTTATCGGCCCTTTCGAAAAAGAAGCTGAATTCTAGGTCATCGATAGCCCCGCTTCCTTCAACTTGTTGCTAGGCAGGCCTTGGTTGGACAGTTTGGGTGCTATACCGTCAACGATCCATCAAAAGGTTAAGTATGTCTGGGAGAATAAAGTTTGTGATATCCTCGGAGACAGCTGGGTTCGTTTGTCCGAAGCATCATCAAGCGCACCGGTCTTAGAACTTCAATTGCAAGAAGAAGAAGCAAAAATAGGAGGGTTTGAGTTCATCAGCATGTTAGAAGAGGAAAGGCCAAGAGAGTTTCTACCGCTCCATTTTGATCAGTGTGCCAGTCCAATGGTCGCAGGGATAATGAAAAAGATGGGTTTCTTCCCAGGCATGGGATTAGGAAAGAATCATCAAGGCATGCTCGAATTCCCGCTCATTCCGACTCAAACTCACACTCACGGCCTGGGGTACCAGCCGACAAAGAAGGAATTGAGGGCAAAGAAGAAGACAGCGGATGCAGCAATGGACCCTTATCAAAAAACACTCAACGGTTACTTCATAAAGGAAGGAGAAGATTTCCCCTTCTATGGCTTCCCAGAACCATGGATGGACCAGAAAGACAAATGTCTAAAGCCGGGGTTTGAGATAATTTTCTCCCATGAATTCTCCAAGTACAAAGACCCGTTTCTGCAAATGCCTGAAAAGTTTGTTACCGTCAACGATTGGATTGGTGTACTGGGTGGACCGGTTATGCAGAACCTGTTGAGCGAAGGAGGGGTAAAAGCCGAAGGAAAAAGAAAAAAAGACAAGGGTCTGGAAGTCGAGGTTGAGGAGGGGAATGATGAGGATGCGCTGGAAGAAGAGCCGAAGACAGAGAAGGAAGAGAAGACGGAAACCGGGGGCCTGCCAGGTTGTAATACTATGGAGCTCAAGTAGGGAGTCAACAAAGAGTGGGTCTTTGAGTCTAGTGATAAGTATCCCCCTCACCCAGAGTCTGTAATGGCCCAAATGAGGCGTCTCACTATTGCTATGTCTGTTGTAATCACTCCTAACAAAATCAATGAAAGTATGACTGATTCCGCCTACTCGAATGCGCTTAATGAAAGTGATGAATGCGAAATACCTAATGAATTGCAACAATTAGTTGAAAAAGAAAATGAATCTGCATGCAAAATCATAGAGAACACCCTAACAATTAATCTGAGAAATGAAGACAAACCTCAAAATGTTTTTATTGGCTCAACGCTTAGCAATGAAGAAAGCAAAGAACTAATCAATCTATTAAATGAATTCAAAGATGTCTTTGCATGGTCTTATAATGATATGCCAGGTATTGACCCAAAAATAGTCCAGCACCACATTCCTCTCTTTCCCAATTCAAAACCCATAAAACAAAAATTGAGGCGAATGAGGCCAGAATGGGCACTTAAAGTAAAAGAGGAGGTTGAAAAGCAATTAAAGGCTGGATTCTTGATGGTCACCGAGTATCCTGAGTGGATCGCCAACATTGTGCCTGTCCCAAAGAAGGATGGACGTGTTAAGGTTTGCGTTGATTTTAGAGATTTAAACAGAGCAAGCCCTAAAGACGATTTCCCATTACCCCACATCGACGTATTGGTTGATAGCACTGCGGGGCACGAGCTTCTATCTTTCATGGATGGATTCTCTGGGTATAATCAAATCCTCATGGCACTCGAGGATAGGGAGAAAACCACGTTCGTCACTCCGTGGGGGACATATTGCTATAGGGTCATGCCATTTGGACTCAAGAATGCGGGTGCGACTTATCAGAGGGCTGCCACCACTTTACTACATGACATGATCCACAAAGAGGTGGAGGTATATGTGGATGATATGATTGTGAAATCCAAAGAGAGGGGAGAGCACCTAGAGGCTTTAAGAAAGTTCTTTGAGAGATTGAGGGAGTTCAAAATGAGGCTAAACCCACAGAAATGTACCTTCGGAGTTACCACAGGAAAGTTGTTAGGGTTCCTTATTACCCAAAGGGGGATCGAAGTAGACCCGACCAAAATAAAAGCCATAACTGAAATGAACCCACCGAAAAATGAGAAAGAATTGAGAGGATTCTTGGGGAGAATGCAGTTCATCAGCCGCTTCATTTCCAAACTCACCTTGACCTGTAACCCGCTATTTAAGTTACTCAGAAAAGGAGAGAGTTTCGAGTGGGATGCCTTGTGTCAGGAAGCCTTCGATAAGATCAAAACTTACCTCCAAAACCCACCTGTCCTGTCACCACCATCACCCAGGAAACCCTTGCTGCTTTATCTCTCCGTATCCGAAGATTCGATGGGGTGTATGTTGGCCCAGGAAGGAGAAGAGGGGCACGTGGAGAAGGCCATTTACTACTTGAGCAAAAGAATGGTCGGATATGAGTTAAAGTATTCGCCCTTGGAAAAGGCCTGTTGGGCCTTGGTTTGGTGCACCCGTCGCCTTCGCCACTACATGCTAGCCTTCCCTGTAATCCTGATATCCCGAATGGACCCATTAAAATACCTATTCGAAAAGCCCGTCTTGACCAATAGGATTTCCCGTTGGACCATGATGCTAGCTGAGTTCGACATCAAGTATGTCACTGCCAAGTCTGTGAAAGGAAGGGCTATCGCTGAGTTTTTAGCCGAGCTCGCTATAGAATCCGAGGACGAGGGAGAATTCAAGTTCCCGGATGAAAGAATAATGGAGGTAAAGGATGACTTATGGAAAATGTACTTCAACGGAGCAGCCAACCAACTAGGTTACGTAGTTGGAATCATTCTCATAGCACCCGATGGGGCCCCCACCCCATTAGCCTTCAAACTCAAGTATAATTTAACCAACAACACCGCGGAGTACGAAGCGTGCATAATTGGGATGGAAGCAGCCTTGGCTTTGAAAGTCGAACAGATTGATGTCTTCGGAGATTCCAATTTGATCATATCCCAAGTCCGAGGGGATTGAAGGGAAAAGCATGAGAAATTGAGACCTTACCACGATTACCTGGAAAGTCTGAAAGCGCGATTCAAGAAGATTTCTTTTTACCACCTTCCTCGTGAAGAAAACCAACTAGCCGATTCCTTGGCCACTTTAGCATCGATGATCCAAATCCCCTCCAAAACTGCCATGATCCCGCTGTCCATAGAAGTGAGGAATCAACCATCATTTGAAATGATCGCGGTCATAGAAAGAGAAGACGAAATGCCTTGGTATGAAGATGTGTGGAAGTTCATCAAAGAAGGAGAATACCCCGAAGGAGCCTCAGAGAACGACAGAAAGGCGATTCGATGACTCGCCGCTCAATTTGTGATTTATGCAGATAAGCGATGGAAGAAATCCTACACCGGGTATAATCTGGAGTGCCTATATGGGAAGGAAGCTAAAAGAATGATGGAGGAAATACACGAGGGAGTGTGTGGGCCCCATATGAATGGGCACATGCTAGCAAAGAAGATCATCCGACAGGGGTACTATTGGACGACTTTGGACAAAGACTGTTGCGAATATGTTAGAAGGTGTCACAAGTGTCAGATTCATGCAAATCTGATGCATACCCCACCGTCACAGCTCTATAGCATGACCACCCCTTGGCCATTTTCCGTATGGGGGATTGATATCATTGGTGAGATAGTCCCGAAGGCTTCCAATGGGCACCGATACATAATCGTGGAAATCGATTATTTTATAAAGTGGGTAGAAGCGGCCTCATATGCAACTTTGAAAGCCAAAGGACGTGGGGAGTTTCATCGAGAAAAACATAATCTGCAGGTATGGGGTCCCGAATGAGTTTATCTCCGATCATTGCAGTCATTTCTAGGGAGAAGTTATCCCACTCCTGGAAAAATATAAGATCACTCGCCATAAATCATCCCCGTATAAGCCCCAGACGAATGGGGCAGTAGAGGCAGCGAATAAGAATGTTAAAGCAATCTAGGGAAAGACGACGGATACATATAAGCTTTGGCATGAGAAGCTGCCGTTTGCTTTGTGGGGATACCGAACCTCTGTAAGGACTTCTACAGGAGCTACACCTTATTCACTGGTTTACGGTATGGAGGCCGTTCTCCCAGTCGAGGTAGAAATACCCTCTCTTAGGGTTTTGGCAGAGTGTGAAATCACCGAATCAGAATGGGTACGGGGAAGGTATGAGGAGTTGATGTTACTCGATGAGAAGAGGTTGACTGCAATAAACCACACTCGTGGATATCAAAAGAGAATAGCCCGTGCTTTCAACAAAAAGGTTCGCCCAAGGAAGCTTGCTGAGGGTGACCTAGTCCTCAAAGAACTGAAAGTGCCTGTTTATGACCCCAGAGGAAAATTCAAACCCAACTGGGTCGGGCCGTACATCATTAAGACTTTCCTTTCCGGAGGGGCGGCCTATCTCACGGACCTAGATGGAGTTGAATTTAAACAGCCAATCAACCTTGATCGCCTCAAGAAATATTTTGCTTGAAACCGTTTCTTTCAAAACCTCCTACCTTGATGAACTACGCTTGACCTGATTCCCGTTAGGGGATACGTAGGCAACCTACTCGGTTCGGTCAATAAATAATTGCATGATTGGCGCTTTTCTTTGCAGCCTTAAGCCGAACTACTGTAGGCCTGATACCCATTCCGGGATAAGTAGGCGAGCTCTCAAAAGCCTTCGGCCCATGAAAACCTAAAAAGAAAAAGCCCTATACTAAATTAGAGGCAAACTGGTGTTTGCCCAAAATCACTTCAAAACCCCAAAACTAGGGGCAAACTTCGTTTGCTAGCCGAAGAACCTAGATACAAGACCCTGCTTTGGATCACCTGGCTATCAAAATAAGTACCATAAAGAAACAAATAAAAATTCATGGTACAGAAGGAGTAAAGCTTTAAAGCAAAGTAAAGAGCCGAGTAAAAACATTGAAAGGAGAATTCTTCATAAAAGATTAATCGAGGGAGTGAACACTTTGATTAAGCATGTTAGAACTTTTTTAAAGATGACAACACTTCTTGAAAAAAAAAAAAACATTCGAAAGCGTAAAAAGAGTAGGTAGGGTCTGTCAGAAAATTTTGTAAAATGGCAAGCTTTTCCCTGTTTTTCGTCTACTTTATTATGCATGTGTCTGTCAAGCTCGTCTCGCAACCAAAGCTTGAATCTCTAGAAGATACTTGGCAGTAGGCACAGTCGGAGCAGGAATCCTCAGGAACGGAGCAGCCATTCTGCTGTGCCAAGCCTCGATGAAAGCCTTCACAATAGAAGGGCGCAAAGTGGACCCCCTGGTGAAATCAGCAGTCACAGATTCAGTAGTATCCTGTAAAAGTCCAAACTGACGGACAACCCGATCGGGAATGTAGAAAGTAGTAGCACGTAAGCCCGGCAGCCAGATGCCAGGTCGCCCAGGAAGACGCACAGCAATAGAGCGATGAATCTACTGCGGACAAACCCAGCAGATATCACTAGAAGAGAGGCCCTGGAGCCAACCAAGCCATGCATCGGCAGATTGAAATAAGCTGTGAATCTCCATACGATCGTAAAGAAGTGACCCGCGAAGATGGGAAGGGTGTATAAAAAGGTCCAAACGCTCCATGAGCCAAATCTGCAAAACAAAAGGTGCCCCGGCAGATAACATGGCCCCAACAGCATGGGCATGATCTAGACCTATCAGAGTCTCACCAAGAACCAGCATGACTGCACTTTTATCTCTCTCAAACCGCAGGCAATAGGTATGAGAATGTCGGAGGACTACTGAAAGATGAAGTAAGAAAGCATGGCAATCGATAAAGCGCTACGCCGTATAACTTGATGCCCGCTGTTGTAAGGATCCCCAATGAGAGCATAAACTGAGGAGAGATGCTCAAAGTTGACCTGTCTGTCATGAATAAAAGAGCCCGCAACACTGTGGGATATATGGAGAAGAGCCGCCAAGTCCTGAACATACCCGGCTTGCACTGGAGGAACAGTCAGATCTGCGGAAGGGTCAGTATGAAGGATAGCACTGAACTCTTCAAACAGAGGACAAATCTCTTGATGACCAAAACGGAAGACGTGGAGCGAAGGATCCCAACATCGGGCAGCGGCTTGAAGCAAACTTTTGTTTAGAATCATTCGTCGGAAGGAGAAAAGGTCGTTTAGCCTGAAACACTCGAAGTTGAGCCTATCGATACCAGAGAAGGTATCCATCCACGGGAAAAGGATTTGAGAGCTAATGGGGGCCATTTGAGATAGGGGAGAATGAAAGAAGGTAGTGCTTTGCGGAGTTTTGAAGAAAAGAGGGTATAAATAGAGGTATATCTGCCTGGAGTTAGGGCGGCATTCGGTAAAGTAGAACGACACTCGACGAAGTGCCGCGCGGCAGTCCGAGAGTGCCGTCGCGGCATTTGCTGACTGCCGCTGCAGCACTCACTGAGTGCCGTCGAGACCTAACTGAGTGCCGTTCTAGGTTTTTCATTGGCCAGGGTTTGTTTGTAACACTCTCAGCCCACCTGCAAACAAAAAAATTAGATGAAAAACAATAAAACGTGCGCATCATGCAGCACGTGCAACAAAGACCAATACATTCATTCATTCATTTCATTTACTTTCATTATGCAATAAGGAAAAGAGATCAAAGCATTCAAAATTAAAATAAAGACGGGACCAAGCCATGGTCCCACATACGGCAGGAAAGAAAAAGAGTTTTCAGCATAATAAAAGGACCAAGCTATGGTCACGCATACGGTGAATGAGCATAATGAAAAGCAGAAAATATAAAAAAGACATCCTAGGGCCTATCCTACCAGGTATCCTAAAGCCGTCATCAAAATAAAGTGTATGTATATATACAATCATATGAATAAAGTATACATCCTCCCAGAACACTCAAAAAATAAAAAAAAAATAAAAAATCGAGGTCAGCCTCGACCTCGGCCTCGAGCCTGGCGGGTCACACGCCTGAGGGGCTCCTCCTCTGACTCTGTCCCGCTGCCTCCACCGACGCCTCCACCACTACCGCCACCCCTGCCTCGACCTCCGTTGCTGCCTCCACCGCTACCGCCGCCTCGCCCCACGCCTCGTCCAGCACCGTCATCTCCAGGAGTGTCGCTGAGGGGAATGCCGAACTGCTGGAGCCGCTGCTGAAGCTGCCCCACCTGCTGGGACAGGACTCTGATCTCCTCCGTCTGAAATGAGAGAGGATAAAACCAGAAAGTGTTTAAAGAAAAAAAAATGAAATACTAAGAATAAAAATCATATCTGGGCCCTCAACTGAGCCGCGGCAGTCGCTCGAGCTCCCTCAACCTAAAAACAAGAACCAGGAATAAAGATTAGTAAAAGGAGAGGCAATCAAAGTCAAAGTCAAAGTGAATGGCGGGGATAAGTTTCTTACCATCCACTCTCGCCTGAGAACCCACTGCCGCACACTGTGGGCATACGTCAAGCCCTCCTCCGCGTAAGCATGCGGGACGACGTCGTAATGCAGAGGAATAGTAGGGGCACCCTGTGAGAGCCGGGGGATCGTCGTCAAGAAGGGCTCGCCGAATGAGACAGTCGACATGGTCCAATCCCACTCAGGTAAGGCAGGAGGACGAGCCGCAGCAGGAACATGCTGCAAACAAAAATAAAATATAAATAAAGGACGAAAGAAAACTCATAAAAGAATGGTGGAATCATTTACTCACCCGAGTCACTTCCATCAGAGGGAAGTTCTCCATCAGCTTAGCAGCGCGGAACGCTGGGTATCCGGTGGGGGGGGGGTCCACAAAGTCATGAATGCCCAAGCCCATCAGAGCAGCCGTTAGCTCACTACCCTGGAGTGTGTCTGTGGCTCTCATAGAGTCAGGAGGAGGGAATGGCACGAAGAATCCGGGGCTGCCAGTGACTGCCTAGTCACCCTCTCTCCCAAGTACCATGCCTGGCCCTCTGGGCCATCAAGAAGTCGCCTCGTCGGGTCATATCCAGCCGACTCTCGGATCTCCACACGAGCATCAGGAAGCACCCTAAGCCATGGCTGCCAATGAACGTGCTGCTCCCTCAGGTTCATCAGGAAGTTCCTGAACGAAACAAAATCGTGGGCCCCGGTCTTCCGCCCGACTCTATCCTTCGCCCATTTCAGCCCCTGGGGCATAATGAGGGCTTCAGCATTACGTGTCTCAAGGGACATCATGCGGAGATACTCATGGGACCAAATCTGTAATAAAAAAAAGAAAAAAAGAAAAAAAGAAAAAAAGAAAAAAAGAAAAAAAGGGGGTTAGTCTCGCAATTTAAATAAATTTCTGAAAATGTAATAAGCAGTGAAATATAGAAAAAGGGTATACCTCCCACGCTCTCCAATAGCCACTAGTGGAAGCCGGCCTGTCCCGGGAAATGTCGCCTATGTGCCGGTACAAGATGGCTAACCTTGCACTAGCCCAGTCATACTCGTCAACCCGGTCCAGGTACTCCAGAGACGCTACCAGGGAAACAGAGACCCGATCACCCTTGGTGCTCAATAGAGAGCACCCCAGCATGTACATGAGAAAATCCCGGGCCATCTGCTCGTCAGTGAAACCCAGCTGACCCCTGAACATATCCACGAACCACTTGGCCGTGACCAAGGGCTCTTTCGGAACCACTCCCAACAATGGCTCCACCTGGTCCCACTCTTGATCCTTTAGATACCGCAAACGCTATCCGCCGAAGGCAATCCCCGTGATCATCGAGAAGTCCAGGGGAGTCATCGTCATCTCCCCGAAGTCGAAATGGAAGGTACTGGTGGTATCCCACCACCGCTCGGCCAATGCGTGTATCTGCCGCAAGTCGTTGGAGCTCTTCGTCAAGAGTTTGACGAAGTCTCCAAACCCGGCCGCATCAACCAAAGCTCTCACTGGCTCGCTCAGCTGTGTGTACCACTCAAACCCGTGGGCGAGGTTGCCATGCCCCTTTAGCACCTTGGGCTGCAGCTGCAAGAAAGAATCACAAGTTTTGATATTAGTAATTGGATAAAAGAAAAACATATATAAAAATAATAAATAAACAAATGGTGGTAAGGAAACAAAGAAAAGCGACATAAAAATGAATAAAAAAAAAGAGAAAGAAAATCTAGAAATACTCGCAGAAATTTCACAAGCATGGCACTCGTTTGCATTCAGTCTAGCAGATGTTCACAAGATAATAAGAGGAAATAAGAGAAAGCACTCGATGTCCTAGAGGGATTTCAAGAAAAAGAAAAAGAGAGAAAAGAGTTTGTTCACATTTTTGATATATATATATAAACTTGTGAAGGTTCAAAACAAATTCAGGTTCAAAGGAAGCATAGTTTCGAAAGAAGTACTGGTTCACAAGTATTCAGAATCAAGCTAGAATAATAAAAGGGCGTTTGGAACGCTCAAGGAAATTCATAAGTATAATAGTCATGGGGAATGTTTTGGAGTTTCAATTAAAACGCGTCGCGTTCGTAAATCTTAAAAAAAAAAAAAATGGAAAGGGAAAATTCACAAGCATAAGGCTCTTTATTCAGAAGAAGCGTTTGAAATTTTGATTAACATAAACGGCTTTCAAAAATCCTTGAGAAAAGTCGAAAGAAAAAATAAGGGACAAGTGAAACACTCGGAAAATTCAGGCATAGCATTCATTTTTATGAGAAGTTTTTGAAGTTCATAAGAAATAAAAATACGAAATCTCTTTAAAAGGGCATGGAATAAAGCATTCAAGACGCTCGAAAGCGCCACAAGCATAACATTCGCGTTTGAAACAGGGCATCTAAAAGTTGTGTCGATTGTGCGTCGCATTCATACAGAGAAAGAAATACAAGAAATAAATAAAAAGAGAGAGAGAGAGAAGGTGTTTACCTCGCGCTTGAACGCGCGGGCCGATAAGTGCTCGTCTGGGTCCCGGAGCAAAAGTGTGGCGTCGGGATGATGAGTGGCCGTATACTTGGCCTTCTTCTTGCGCCCTGAACCGCTCGCCATGATCTGTCAAAGAAAAGAGAGAATTCTCGCGTTAGATTCGTGGAAATTTCAGAAAAACAGGAAAATAAGAGAGATTAATCAAGTTTTGATCAAGCAGAACTAACCTGTGAGTACCGTAGATCAATACAGAAGAAAAGAGAGGATGGGAGAAAAATTTCTCCAAAGAGATTTCGAGTTGGAGAAAGTTGAGAGAATGAAACGAAATGAATTGAACCCGGCGGTTTAAGCCACTGCCGCTGAATCGCGGCACTTGATTTTCCGTGCCCGGCATTCGGTCAACTGCCGAGCAGTACTCGCTGGATGCCGCAACGGCACTCCGTGAGTGCCGCACGGCAGTCACGGACTGCCGCGAAAAGTCGCGTGTGCCGCGGTTATGTCGGTTCTAGGGACCTTCATTTTCCCCCCAAAAATTCAAATCAAGTCCCGAAAATTGAACTTGAGCCCCAAAAATTTGCCCTCCTTGCACTTATGGCCCCCGGGGTTGTTCTTAGGTTCAAATTGACTACAAATATCAAAAAGTTAAAATAAATTTTGGCCCGTGGGCTCCCAATTCTGAAAACTTGAAATAAATTTGGGCTCGTGGGCTCCCGATTTTGAAAATTTGAAATGAATTTGGGCCCGTGGGCTCTAGATTTCAAACGTAGAAATACACTTGAGCCTGTGGGCTCCAAATTTCAAAAAATTGAAATAAATTCGAGCCTGTGGGCTCCAGATTTCAAACGTAGAAATACACTTGAGCTTGTGGGCTCCAAATTTCAAAAAGTTGAAATTCGAGCCTGTGGGCTCCGAATTTTGAAAATTAAGATAAATTCGAACCCGTGGGCTCCGAAGTTTTGAATTGATTTAAACTTGAGTCTGTGGACTCCAAATTCACCTAAATATGATTGCCCTCTTTCTGAGAATATAACAGATTTATGTTCTCGATCCGCATAACAGATTTACTCGATTCTTTGTTGTGAGAGTGTAACGGATTTACATTCTCGGTTCTCGCAACAGATTTTCGTTAACCCTCTTTTTGAGAATATAACAGATTTATATTCTCGATTCGCGTAACAGATTTACGCTGATCCTTGCTTTGAGAATGTAACGGATTTACATTTTCGATTTTCGCAAAAAAATTTGCGTTAACCCCCATTCTGATAATATAACATATTTATATTTTCGATCCGCGTAACAGATTTACGTTGATCCTTATTTTGGGGAGTGTAACAGATTTACATTCTCGGTCCACGCAACAAATTTGCGTTAACCCTCTCTTTGAGAATATAACGGATTTATATTCTCGATCCGCGTAACAGATTTGCGTTGATCCTTGTTTTGGGAATATAACAGATTTATATTCTCGATCCGCGTAACAGATTTACGTTGATCCTTATTTTGGGGAGTATAACAGATTTACATTCTCGGTTCTCGCAACAGATTTGCGTTTACCCTCTCTTTGAGAATATAACAGATTTATTTTCTCGGTCCACGTAACAGATTTGCATTGATCCTTGTTTTGAGAAGTGTAACGGATTTACATTCTCGGCCCACGTAGCAGATTTGCGTTAACTCTCGTAGTCAAATCAAAGGCATCTTCATGACTCCCATAACAGATTTTTGGCATCAGTCAAGAATCAGGTAATCTTCTCTGACTAACGCGTCACGTAGTGTGTGTCATACGTAGAAAAGACATGATAAGCATGACGCTTACATAACCAGGTCTATTCATGGATACCATTACATAGCATGCACATCACGATAGGATAGGTGCATCCATCCGTGTGACTACTTGCGTTTGTGTGTGTTCGACCCCGTGCCCGAACTACGTCTCGGTCTGATTCCTGAATGGATACGTAGGCAGCTCATCATCGAGCACGACCAGCGTGAACCATCGCCGTGCGCATTTTGTTTTTACCTAAGTCTGACAGTTTGGTCAAAGGCTTGTCTTCGCACAGGCTTCGACATTCACTTGTGAAATGCGTTGCTCCACAAGCTCTGTCGAAGAGGGGCAAACTGTAGACACTCCAATTTCGACCAAACGTCGAATTTAGGAGAGCGTCACCTCCACGTCCAATGATGATAAGGACCGAAAGATTCGAAGCATTCTAAGCTCTTCAGAAAGTTCTCCAAACGCGATAAAATTTCACCGAAAGAAGAAAATACCAGGTATTTAGGAGAATTCAGGTGTAAAACATCATTTTTTGGAAAAGATCTTCGAAAGTAAGTATCTTTAAGAAAAAGGAAGAAAGAAAAGACCTAAAAAGGGAAGTTCAACAAAAATGGCACACGGAAGTATTTCGCGGCACTCAGTGAGTGCCGAACGACATTCAGTGAGTGCCGAACGACAGTCACTGAATGCCGGCCCGGCATTTACTGTGTGCCACCGACAATTTCTGACTGCCGTTTGCTTTAACGATCCATATTTTGTGGTACAATACGTATGTGTATGCGGATAAAAACAAAAAAACTGATAAAGTAAGGCTGACTAAAACGCGGCTATTAATAATTTTCCGCGGCTCTCAATAAGTGCCGCGCGACAGTCATGTAATGCCGCGGTGACATTCACGGAATGCCGTTGCGGCATCCACTGACTGCCGCCAGATATTTTTAAATGCCGCCCTGTGCAGCAGTCTGTCTTTTTTTAGGAAGTACGTATTGTACCACCAAATGAGGCATTTACACCTGTCTTTTACTCCGAATTCACTGAAAATACTTGGTAATTTTGTCTATAAAAGAAGGAGGATCGTCCTTGGAACAACATGGAAGAAGAATATACCATTACACTAATACATATTTGAAGAGAGAAAAGAGAGAGTTTTGAAAAAACTAGAGAGGAGAGCTTAGAAGATCTTCAAAGGAGAGAGGCTTTGAGGATAGTTTGGAGGTGATCCTCTAACCACAATTTGTTTTTTTTTTCTTCACTCTTTTTGAACTTTTGATCTTTTGATTAACCTTTTTTTAAAAAGTTTTTATTAGGAAACTTGCAAACTTTAGTTGCATTTTTTTAGTTCTTTCTTTTCTTTCTTTTGTTTATACTTCTCTCTTGAGATTCTTGGAAGTCTTCCATACTTCACTTGAGTCTCAAGAGTTGGATCCTTTGATTCCATGTGAGCTTGTGCTCTCCCATGAAGATCAAGGTTGATCACCCTCATATAAGAGTAAGTAAGTGAATCTAAACCTCTACCATGATTTGGGATTCTCTAACTTAAGGTTTCATGGAATCCCCTTCTATATTCCTTGAAAACCTATGAGTGTTTAGCTATGTTTGCTCAAGGCTCATGAGTATTAGTCATATCTTCATCTCCAATGACCATCAAATGGTAGGAGAAAGTAGTTTTGAGTCTAAGCCCATCTCCATGGTCTAGGTTCATTATCTTGAGATTTCATGAAGTCCATTCATACTTCATTTGAAATCCATAAATATAAAGGTCTTTAGCCTCCAATGACCATCAAATGGTAGGAGAAAATGGTTTAGTTTAAGTCCAACTTCATGGTTCAATAGTTGGGGTTAACAAATAAAAGTGGAACTTGACAATGAAACAGTGGATTCATAAACTGTTTTTGATCTTGGATTTTTTGTTGGAAATCCAACCGTTGGAATTAAGTGAAACCAACAGGAAAATGTCAATAACACAATGTTTTACCAGTGTAATTTTTGTTTTAAGGAGATTTCATGTTTAAAGTGGTTTGGTCATGAGTTTTGTAAAGTCACTACAATCTGTCCAGAGTTTCAGAACAGTAACACTCTTTTGAAATGAGTAAATTAGAACCTTAATAAAGTACTTGTGACCCAAAATAATTTTTTCTAAGTAGATTAATGTGTTAGGAAGTCATCCTAAAAAGAACAAAGTATTTCTGATTTTTTTGCTATTTTTAGAAAATCGTGCAAGAACTCTGGACAGAAGGTTGTAGAATACTGAGTGATGTCTGGTTTTTGTCTAATTCTCGGAGATCCAACCGTTGGAACTTTGATTTCTTTTTTGGGTTAGAAACTAGACACACAGAGGCATCTTGTGTCCAAAAATCATCAAGATCAAACCATGGGAAGCATGCTTTTTATTTTCTTAAAGATCTGGTCTGCTCTCTGCAATTTTCAGAATTCTGCAATAATGTTAACCAATCTTACGAATAATGGCTTAGATGATATTTTCATGAGTTAAGGGTCAAACCATGTTTCAATAATGATTAGTTAAGCTTGAATTCAAAGTTTAAGTGATCCAAATCATTGAGTACTCCAATATTTTATTCTTTTCATGTACATATTCATATGGCTTGACACTTATAATTAGGACTTGGTTGCTTTAGATTTAATTACATTTGATAGATTTAAGCTAGAAGTCTAGGATTGTTATTTCAGATCCAACTTTATATATTGTATATCATGTGGACTAACCCTTTGTTTTGTAGCGCTATTAAGGTATGATTCCTCGAACTCCTCTTTAGTTTATCTTTATTTTATCGATTTTTTAACTTAACGCGCGACATCTTAGAATTAGGTTTTGCTTTACTTGTATATATGGATTAGAGACTCTTTTCCTAGTTTTTATTTAAATCGCATGCATTGCACGTTTAATATTCGCGGCTGGACCCCGGGTTAGTTCTCTTGTTCTTTATTGCATATAATATTGCTTGCTACTTGAATTACTTGGCTTTTGAATGATATTTTGTAGATTGGTAATTTTACACCATTTTGACATGTTTGTGTAATATATAAATATACATATGTATTAGTTGATGGCACATTTAAATTAATAATTCGATTAAAAGGATGTTGAGTAGAGGCCTATCGTAAGATAGGATGAGAGAGGATGTTTTATTCCGACGGGCTCCTTCCTTTCTCATTCCATAATCCCCGGACCTAGTTAATCTCTGGTTTCTAAAAAGATCAGTTTGCTTTAAAAATGGTTTCTTAATTTTTCCTTTTAAAAATTAAGTGGCGACTCATTTGTTTTGAATTTGAAATTTAAAAGAACTTTAAACGAAAAAGTTGTGGGTAGGAAAAATTGCGATATCCACAGAATGCTTTGCGGAGGATTTTAAAGAATGGCAGACACCGGTCGGTTGCTCGGGAGATAAATCTGTTAAATGTGGCCACCCATCCGGCTAAGCTCTGTACTTTTTTCGTTGACTTGGGCGATCGTATGTTGATGATGGCTTTGATCTATTCGGGGTTTGCTTCAATCCCCTGTCTGCTGACTAAGTTGTCCAAGAATTTCCTGGACGAGACGCCGAAGGTGCATTTGGCCGGGTTCAACCTCATCCTGAATTTTCTCAAAATGCTGAAGGCCCCGGCCAGATGCTCAAGGTGGTCGGGCTCGTCCCGGCTCTTGACCAGCAGATCATCCACATATACTTCCATAGACTTCCCGATTAAGTCCTTGAACATGTAGTTGACCAGGCGTTGGTAGGTGGCCCCGACATTCTTGAGACCGAATGGCATAACCTTGTAACAATACGTACCCTGGTCAGTGATGAACGCAGTCTTCTCTTCGTCCCCGGGGTACATGCTGATCTGGTTGTACCCCGACTAAGCATCCATAAACGAGAGGAGTGAGTGACCAGCCGTGGAATCCACAAGGAGGTCTATCCTGGGTAGCGGATAGCAATCCTTGGGGCAAGCCTTGTTGAGGTCAGTGAAGTCCACGCACATCCTCCACTTCCTGCTGCTTTTCTTGACAAGTACCACATTGGCTAGCCAGTCGGGGTAGTGGACTTCTCGTATGGAACGGGCTTTGAGGAGCTTCTCGACCTCCTCACTCACTGCTTTCTGCCTCTCGGGGGCCATGCCCCTCCTTTTCTACTTCACCGGCCGGCAATTTGGACTGACATTGAGTCGATGGGACATTACCCGGGGGTCAATCCCGGGCATATCCTCATGACTCCAAGCAAAAATGTCTTGATTTTGCCTCAGGAACTGAGTCAATTTTTCCTTCAGGTCGGGCTCCAACAGGGTACCAATGCTGACTGTGTGGTCTGGGTACTCAGGATTTAACGTCACACTTTTCAATTTTTCCACCGGACCTACCGCGTTGCTCTGGTCCCGGGGGTCCATCTCTTGAACGTTCAATGTTTCTGTGATAGCCTCCCGGTGTAACGAGCTGACATAGCAACTCCGGGCGGCAGTCTGATCTCCATGCAAGCATCCGGGTCCCTGAGTAATTGGAAACTTCACTGTTAAGCTGTAGGTGGAGACGACCGCTCTGGCCTTTTTGAGGGTCGGCCTGCCAAGAATGACATTGTAGGCCGACGGGGCTTCTACGATCACAAAATTGGTCAGCACGGAAGCCTGCTGAGGGTAGGTCCCCATGAAAACTGGGAGCTCGATTGTTCCGAGCGGTTGTGTGCTGGAACCATTAAATCCAACCAGGGGGATAGCAACCGGCCGGAGCCGATCCCTGGCAATCCCGAGTTGATCGAATGCTGACGTGAACATGATGTCAGACGAGCTGCCTGTGTCTACTAGCACCCTTTTGACCATATAGTTGGCTATAGAAAGCGTCACAACTAGCGGGTCATCATGGGGGCAGTGGACGCCCTGCAAGTCGTCGGATGTGAATGTTAGAACATCAGTTGGGAAGGAGCCGGTGGATTGGACCTGCCAGACATCCACCCGGGATGCCTAAGCATGCCTCTTCCGTGCCGACTATGAATCCCCTCCGCCTGACGTTCCTCCTGAGATCACGTGGATGTGGCTAAGTGGTGGTGGCTGATCGGGAGCTCGGGTGTCCTGCCGGGGTCGTCTATCTACTGTGACGAACTCCGCAAGGTATAATAACCCTAAAATTTCTAAGTGTGAAAATAATTATTTTCAGTTAGTAATATTATATGAGTGTGCATATGTAAGACACGTGTTTAAAACTTTTAAGTTTAGAGAACCCATGAATTAAATTCCTAGTAAGCATATTTAATTTGTTACTAATACCAGTAATATTTCCCCGATTGTTTTTGTATTATTAAAATTTCTAATGTTTTATTATTATTATGACATGTCATTTTGAGCTTTAATTAAATTGTATGATAGATTATTTGTATGACTGAGTTACAATTTTTGTAGAATGACGAGTTTAGTGTCGGGTAGTGTTTTGGGGCCCACAAGTAAGTTAATTAGTGAGTTTAACATGAAAATTAAGTACCCAGGGTATGAGTACCATTTGGGTTAGCTATTTTAGTGGTTTGGATTGCATTCTGGGCTCATATAGGTCTCTTTTGTGAGCCCACAAGAAGAAAAACGGGATTCTTGTGTAGTCAAGAGTTAGTAGTTTTATAAACCTAGTTAGGAGAGTATGATATCCATATATCATTAACCCTAGCCACCCAAAGAGAGAACAGACGTGTGTGTGTGTGTGAGAGAGAGAGAGAGAGAGAGAGAGAGAGAGAGAGAGAAGAAGAAGAAGAAGAAGGAGAAGAAGAAGAAGAAAGGAGAAGGGTCTCGGGTTCGTGGGCACGTGTGGAATCGCAGGGCATTCGTGGTTGTCGATTTTTGATCAACTAGGTGAGTTAAAATTTATATTTGGGTATATATATATACACATATGTATATGTATGTGCAAGAGAATTCAATTATTTCTTGTTAATTTTGTGGTTGGTGTTAAATTGTGTGTTGATCCCCATTCGTTATTATTGAATGATAAATACTTATTTTTCTTCACGTGATTTTATGTGATCTCGGTGTATTTGGATAGATCATGTGGATAGTTAATTTGATAAATACACATAGGAGAATAATTTTGATAATGAATAAATAATAGAAAATTCGTTTTATTTTTATTTTAATAGTGGCAGAAACTTTGAAAAAACATTATAAAGTCATGGCTTAGAATTATGGAATTCTGTTCGTAATGGCCTGTAGGAAACGCGATTCTGCACAACTTTTGTCTAATAGAGTTTTTCCCGATTCTGCACCATTTGGGCAAAAATTTACAATTTCAGTAGCAGTGAAAAATGTTTGAGTAAATACTTTGTGATATGAGAATGTGAATTTTTATTATGTGTTTCTTGTAGGCTAATATTGAATGTTGGGTTGAGGTTATTGTACCTGAAATAAGTGACCTTATTTTGTGGTCATTTTGATAAAAATGAGTAAATTCATTACATTGAATAGTATATTAGGAATCTTGTAATTTGATTGGAAATTATTGAGGGAAGATTGTTATGAGCTAATTGATAAAATCCTTTTATTGTAAGAAATTGGAATGCATCTAAAGGTTAGAGATGTGATTAGAATATGATGAGACGGAACTATGTGATAAACGTTGGGATAATACAAACGATAAGTGATAATCGCAACACAATTCCTTAGTGTTCACTACTCCCCGTTGTTGCGTTATTGTTTTTGGTAGCTCGCACTCTTTTGCCAGTGGCTTCGTGATCAAGCTGGCTTAAGACTTGTTGAGTGTACTTTTGCCAGTGGCTTCGTGATCAAGCTAGCCTAAGCCTTATGCTCGGCTTATATTGTATAGACGTCTAGGCATATTGACCGGCCTTCCATTGTGTATACCTGGTTTGGTTGATACCCCAACCAAACTGGCACCGGAGTGGATGTTGGTAGTATGTCCGGGCACACATGGGATATATGTGGGCTGTACCATAGAGGGTGGCCAATTGGTGAAGCTAGGGAATGCAAAGATAAATTTAAGGCTAATAAGTAATGAATATGGATTATTTCATAAGACTGATAAGCGTGGAATAATGAATGCGACGTTTGAGTTAGAATGTGGACGGTTTGTATACGGAATTGTTTGCTTGGTTTGTGATCATTCAATTTGCAAGATGGTGGGCCCACTAATATTTTACAGGTTTGGCTCACCATAAGTAAATTGGTAAATATAAATTTGTAGTAGCTTTGTATTTTGGGCAAGAAACTACTTGCCACCACATAAATGGAAACTACCCTTTTGACCAAATATGTGTATGGAACTACCTGTCTTGGCCCAATAGTGTTGTAATGTGCTTTGTAGTCAATGGGTTCAGGTTAGAGCCCTCAGATTTTATTATTTTTGTTTAAATCATACCAGTCATGTGACTGAACCAAGTGTATTATGCATTCGGGTACGTTTCTGTTTGAAACGTAGTTGGATGACATGTGCATGATATTGCTTTTGATGATGTGACCGTTGTGCTTGGCTGTGGAGTCTTTGGGCATTGGAACGTTGTAGTTGCTCTGACCATCGGATGTATAGACTTTATTTTTTTATTTATTTATTTTTTTCTGAACTTTGTAAGAAATTTTATTTAATGAACTTTGTATTCCTTTTGTAAATTAAAATGGTATTATATTTGTAATAGAATATTATTTCTTTTATAATGAAATGGAGGATTGGGAATATAAGTTTAATAATACACAGTTTTTATATTAACACAGGATCACGTGTCCTTATTTAATGAGTATTAAATTCTATTTTCAAATAAATTATTTATTAGCCTGTGTGAGGGTGTCACTCTCGGTGTTTTGGAAATTGAATATTAGTCTGGATACATACTCTGGATTAAATATTTGGTTGTCCAAAAATCGGGGTGTGACAGTTTGGTATCAGAGCTTATGGTTAGCTTAGCGAGTCTAGGTGATCCTCAGATTGTGGACTAGACGTTGGTCAGAGCTATAGGTCGCGGATTTATTTGGGTTTCGGGTTATGTGTACTTATGTATTATCCATGTGTTGCCTACATGTTATTTAATTATTTTCAATCGATTAATTGCATAACTTTCCGAGTTTATCATTACATGTTAATTTGTTGAAATCATTTACTATATTATGAGTCGCATAGTAGTACATACATATTTTGTGACATGTTGGAAAAGTAGCGGGGGAGTTGGAGTTTTGAACAAGTAGTGGAATTCTGGCGTGATATCGAATTACCTTCATCAAGCTATTATTATCAGACAGTTGTCTAATTATCATCCAGCTGAATTATTATTCTATCGGAGGATCGGGATTTCTATTATGATTTGCAAGACTTCTATTCTTTATATTATTCTTATCTGGCCATTTTTGGTGGACATTATTATTATCGGCACTCTGGATTTCTTATTATGAAGCTGTTATTATCGATTGGTATTCTACTACTGCATCTCTCTCGTATATCTTCGTGTGGAAATTTTATACATTTTTCGAGAGCATATATTGAGCCGGCAGTATTCTTATGTTTACAACATCTTATGGATCTAGACGGGTATTCTTATTCTCAGTGCAAGCTTATGGAAGATTTTGAAGCTATTGGTTTGAGTGGTAAGTATTGGGTATTCCGATGAGAAGTGGTACGGGACACGGTAAGAGGTGAACAGGAGCATATAGTTGCATTTAAGTAAATTGCACTTCTATGCGATAAACATGTTTTTGGTAGTACCTATGTGCTTAAATGAAATTGTGTGCTTACTCGTATCGGTGTTTATTTCTTTTTGTGTTCATCTTCCTCTAAATCTCGTGACGAGATTTCTTTTGAGAGTTGTACAATGTAACACCTATTATAAAAATAAAAATAAAAAGAAAAACAATTACACTTATTTTAAAAGACGCAATTTTTGTAATTATGTAGGTATGTATATATTTTATATGTACACGCTCCCAAATTTCGAGACGAAATTTCTTTAAGGAGGAAAGAATGTAATAACCCTAAAATTTCTAAGTGTGTAAATAATTATTTTCAGTTAGTAATATTATATGAGTGTGCATATGTAAGACACGTGTTTAAAAATTTTAAGTTTGGAGAACCCGTGAATTAAATTGCTAGTAAGCATATTTAATTTGTTACTAATACCAGTAATATTTCCCCGATTGTTTTTGTATTATTAAAATTTCTAATGTTTCATTATTATTATGACATGACATTTTGAGCTTTAATTAAATTGTATGATAGATTATTTGTATGACTGAGTTACAATTTTTGTAGAATGACGAGTTTAGTATCGGGTAGTGTTTTGGGGCCCACAAGTAAGTTAATTAGTGAATTTAACATGAAAATTAAGTATCCGGGGTATGAGTACCATTTGGGTTAGCTATTTTAGTGGTTTGAATTGCATTATGGGCTTATATAGGTCTCTTTTGTGAGCCCACAAGAAGAAAAACGGGATTCATGTGTAGTAAAGTGTTAGCAGTTTTATAAACCTAGTTAGGAGAGTATGATATCCATATATTATTAACGGTAGCCACCCAAAGAGAGAACAGACGTGTGTGTGTGTGTGTGTGAGAGAGAGAGAGAGAGAGAGAGAGAGAGAGAGAGAGAGAGAGAGAGAGAAGAAGAAGAAAAAGAAGAAGAAGAAGAAGAAGAAGAAAGGAGAAGGGTCTCGGGTTCGTGGGCACGTGTGGGATCGCAGGGCATTCGTGGTTGTCGATTTTTGATCAACTAGGAGAGTTAAAATTTATATTTGGGTATATATAAATATACACGTATGTGTATGTATGTGCAAGAGAATCCAATTATTTCTTGTTAATTTTGTGGTTGGTGTTAAATTGTGTGTTGATCCCCATTCGGTATTATTGAATGATAAATACTTATTTTTCTTCATGTGATTTTATGAATGTGATCTCGGTGTATTTGGATAGATCATGTGGATAGTTAATTTGATAAATGCACATAAGAGAATAATTTTGATAATGAATAAATAATAGAAAATTCGTTTTATTTTTATTTTAATAGTGGCAGAAACTTTGAAAAAACATTATAAAACCATGGTTTAGAATTATGGAATTCTGTCCGCCTTGGTTTGTAGGAAACGCGATTTTGCTCAACTTACGTCTAATAGAGTTTTTCCCGATTCTGCACCGTTTGGGCAGAAATTTACAATTTCAGTAGCAGTGAAAAATGTTTAAGTAAATACTTTACGATATGAGAATGTGAATTTTTATTATGTGTTTCTTGTAGGCTAATATTGAATGTTGGGTTGAGGTTATTAAACCTGAAATAAGTGAACTTATTTTGTGGTCATTTTGATAAAAAAGGAGTAAATTCAATACATTGAATAGTATATTGGAAATCTTGTAATTTGATTGAAAATTATTGAGGGAAGATTGTTATGAGCTAATTTATAAAACCCTTTTTTTGTAAGAAATTGGAATGCATCTAAAGGTTAGAGATGTGATTAGAATATGATGAGACGGAACTATGTGATAAACGTGAAATTAACAATTTTTGGGATAATACAAACGATAAGTGATAATCGCAACATAATTCCTTAGTGTTCACTACTCCCCGTTGTTGCGTTATTGTTTTTGGTAGCTCGCACTCTTTTGCCAGTGGCTTCGTGATCAAGCTGGCTTAAGACTTGTTGAGTGTACTTTTACCAGTGGCTTCGTTATCAAGCTGGTCTAAGCCTTATGCTCGGCTTATATTGTATAGACGTCTAGGCACATTGACCGGCCTTCCGTTGTGTATACCTAGTTTGGTTGATACCCCAACCAAACTGGCACCAGAGTCGATGTTGGTAGTATGTCCGGGCACACATGGGATATATGTGTGGGCTGTACCATAGAGGGTGACCAATTGGTGAAGCTAGGGAATGCAAAGATAAATTTCAGGCTAATAAGTAATGAATATGTATTATTTCATAAGACTGATAAGAGTGGAATAATGAATGCCGTTTGAGTTAGAATGTGGATGGTTTGTATACGGAATTGTTTGCTTGGTTTGTGATCATTCAATTTGCAAGATGGTGGGCCCACTAATATTTTACAGGTTTGGCTCACCATAAATAAATTGGTAAATATGAAATTTGTAGTAGCTTTGGATTTTGGGCAAGAAACTACTTGCCACCACATAAATGGAAATTACCCTTTTGTCCAAATATGTGTGTGGCCCTTTTGTCCAAATATGTGTGTGGAACTACCTGTCTTGGCCCAATAGTGTTGTAATGTGCTTTGTAGTCTATGGGTTCAGGTTAGAGCCCTCAGATTTTATTATTTTTGTTTAACTCATACCAGTCATGTGACTGACCCGAGTGTGTTATGCATTCGGGTACGTTTATGTTTGAAACGTAGTTGGATGAAATGTGCAGGATATTGCTTTTGATGATGTGACCGTTGTGCATGGCTGTGGAGTCTTTGGGCATAAGAACGTTGTAGTTTTGGAAATGTTCAGGTTGTGCTCGGTGTTTTGGAAATTGAATATTAGTCTGGATACATGCTCTGGATTAAATATTTGGTTGTCCAAAAATCGGGGTGTGACACAAGGTGTCCCTGCTCGATCAGCTTCTCTATTGCTATCTTTAACTTAAAGCAATCCTCCGTTTCATGGTCGTGGTCCCTGTGGCAGTGGCAGAACTTGTCCCGATTCCTCTTACCGGGTGGGGCTCTGAGTTTCGCTGGCTGCTGAAGCAACCTCTGCGCCTCTGTGGCGGCCATGACTTCTTGTATGGGCCGTGAAAGGGGTGTGAAAGCAATCGGGGGTTGATCCCGAATGTCCTTCTGATCTTGCTTTGGCTTCTTTCCCGAGGCCTTCTCAAATCTTACACGCTTGCGCTTGGCCTTCGGGGATTCGTCTCCCGCTTGGCCGGCGTGCTTCACCTTCAGGAACTCCTCGGTGTCTATGTTCTTTCCGACCCTCTCCGAGAGCTCCTCCAAGGTTGCCCGTCGGTCGCGATGAAACGATGTGGCGACCTTGGTGTGTTGAACTCCCGAACAGAAGGCCATGATTGCGGCCGTTTCATTTAGATTACGAATCTGGAGTCTTTGCTGGTTGAAACGATCCACATACTCCCTCAGGGACTCCCCTTTGCGCTGCTTGACGGTCAGCAGCTGAGTGTCCGGTCGAGCATCCTGACAAACTGGCTGATGAACAGCTTGCTGAGAGCTTTGAAGTCATCAACCGTCCGGGGCTTTAAAGCATGGAACTACTGTGCGGTTGGCCCCTTGAGGGTACTGGGAAAGGCCAGGCATAGTAGCTCGTCCATCGTGGTGACCAGTGCCGTCTGAGCCTTGTAGGTGCGGATGTGGTCCACTGGGCTCCCTGTGCCGTCATAGGAGCTGAGTTGAGGGGGTTTGAACTTTCGTGGAATAGGAAACTGTGTCACCCGAACGGTATAGGGTGATTCCGTCTCCGTGTTGGTGAGGTCGTGGCCGGACTTGCGGGTCAACCTCTCAATCTGCTACTGCAGTTCCTCGACCTGGGCCTTTACCTCATCCCGCCCGGTTCTCCTCTCTAAATCCGAGCGGTAGGTCGGATCGGATGACGAGGCCTCTTCTTTAAAGCGCGTCGACCTCGGGGATAGGACCCGGCTCCTGGTCTGGGAAATCGTGTGCCTAAGATCCCCCTTGTTCAAGGCTGGAGCGTCTTTGGCTGATTCCTGGGCCTTCCGTCCTGGCTCTTCCCCTCTGGCTGTGCGCCGTCGGTTGATGATGGTTCTGGCATCCTCCACTCGGCGAGGATTGGACCGAGCTCGCCTTTGTGAACGCCTAGTCGCCTGGCTACGCTCACCATCACCGAGGTGTTCCCAGTTCGGTGGGGACACCGGGGCGGAATGGGCTCACCTTCGCGTCCGAGCGGTATCCTGAACGGGAGCGCTTTTTTCAGGCTGATCTTCGGGCGCATGGCACTTTTCCTGTCGGGCCAAAAGCGCCTCCATTTGTTTCTGTGTTCGCCGCTCGCCCTCCAAGAGTTGCGCCAGCGCTGCCGTTATCTGTTCAGTGGTCATGGAGGCAGCCGGTTGCCCGAGCTGCGAATCCTCCTGACCGGGCTGAGTAGTGGGCTTTTTACCTCTTCTAGGCATGTTGATCAGTCAAGGATTTGTTGGTGAAAAACTCTGTCGTTTCCCACAGATGGCGCCAAACTGATGATGCCGAAAAATAGTAAGAAGGGTTTAGAGAGAGAAAAAGACAAGAACAATTTGTATGTGGTTCGGTCCCGTTAACGAGGTGACCTACGTCCACGGTTACGTCTGTGCGCGTTCACTAGCAGATCACCGGCAGGCCTGGTGAGCCAACAAAGAGGGACGACACTACCAGTAATACGACCGGGTATATGCATATGATGGTGAGTTCTCTGCTATATGCTTGCTAGCTAGAGAGTTATTAGGATCCGATCCCTATAGACAGGGTAGGTGGGCTCTTTTATAGATGCAAGAGTCCACCCTTACATGGTAAGTTAATAGGATTAGGAAACCTAATCTGATTACAATTGATTTGCACAATTTGGGGAGAGTTTCCTATGTGGTTTAGGAAATTGCTATATTCCATCTTGCAGACTTGCAACTGGTTTAGGAAATTGCTGGATAGGCCGGGTGTCACGCCCCGACGTAGCATAAATAAGGAAAGTGTTTAATTTCCTTTATAGACCCGTAGGTCGCGACAGTTTGAAGGATCGATTCCGTCCCAAACGTCGAACAACAAAACATAATAATCAGAGTAAAGCAATCAAGGCTTATAAAATTTTCTAACTTATTACATCTTATGATACGGGGTCAACTAAGGCACAGATCGTCTTAAAATAAAACAATAACTTAGTGTCTGTTACAGTCATCCTTATAAAACAAAACAGTTCATAAACTTAAAACATGTAAACTTAAAGCATATAATTAATAAACGGTTTTCTCTCATTCCAAAAGCAGCCATTCTCAATTAGCGTAGTCATAAGGTCCTTCCTGATCATAACCTGAAAAGCCTGAACACGAATGTCCAGGACGCATCAATGTCGTCAGCTTCAAGAAGCTGGTGAGTATTAAAAACATGACTTTGAATGTAAAACATACTCATTTACCTTTTTCCATTTTTCAATTTGTATAAATCAATAGTTAAACCGCAGGAAGAATTCATTTATAAAACAACAAGGAATATATTAAAGGTCGTTCATTCATAAAAACAGATACTCGTGTAATGAGACAATGCACCACACTCATCTTGCCGACTCTTTTCTCTCGACAGCCACAACAACCCACTATCTTACTCCTGGTATCTTTAAAACACTAAGATAGCCACACTTTAGCAACGGGGCGCCAGGGAGTGTCCAGTTTGCCTCACACTTTGGTCTGGGGTACCAGGGAGTGTCCAATGCCTCACACTTTGAATACCCTAACCGCCATGCAAATACCGGGGCAATCCCTCGCACAGTATCCAGACTCGAGTATCAGGGAGTGTCCGTAGGCCACACTTTAGCACTACCATGGGTGCCAGGGAATGTCCGAGTTCGGCGTCACACACTTTAACGCTTCCATGAGCGTCAGGGAGTGTCCATATTTGCCACCGTCGCATTTCAAAGATACCCTCACCACAATCTCAACCACAACCATAACCACAACCACAACCACAACCACAACCACAATCTCAACCACAACCACAATCTCAACCACAAACTCAAACTCAACCATAACCACAAACTCAAACTCATACTCTTTCCACACTACCATTACTCTTTCCCACACAGACTGACACCCACATGCATGTACCACTGACCCCACATGTATGTCATGAACCTTAAACATGCGGCAATTTACTGAAATATAAATACAACATGCGTACGGGGATTAATAACTTGCAATACAATGTTTTAATCATTCAAACATAACCAATAGAGTTCTGATTAACTAAATATCCCAAACAGAACCTTATCAGTACTAAAAAGTTGAACCAAACAGTCCCTTATCATAAAACAAGCAAAACCAGGATCTGCGAGATATCGCGCGCGCGGGCCCCTCGCGCGACGGGTCGCTCGCGCGGGCCGCTCGCGCGATATGCCAAATTTTCATTTATATATAAACTTTTCAATCTGCCTGAATCAGCCAAGGTCGCGCGCGCGGATCGCTCGCGCGAAGGGATTCTCGCGCGACCCTCGCTCGCGCGACCTGCCTAAATTTCATTTTATATATATAAAACTTTCTGTCTGCCTGTGGAAACAAGGATCGCGCGCGCGGGCCGCTCGCGCGAAAGATCGCTCGCGCGGGCCGCTCGCGCGATCTTCGCGCGCGCGATGAAGCAGAGGCTTCATCTTCCCCGCAGAAACTGCTCTGTTTCAGAAAACAGGGTCTAAAATTGACCCATTTCCATTCTGTGAGTTATTAGGCATTATAGTATATGTTTCTCTCCGATTTTTCACAAGGATTAAGAATCCAATATCAATTTAACATGAATAAATCTACAACTCTTGAATTTTATGAAAAACTAAAACATGTCAAAACTAATTTTCTTATATATTTTCTCATATGGATGAATTGGGCTCTAAAACTTTAACAACACTTTCTAGGGACCACAATCTTCCTAAATCATCTCTAAAAACTTGTTTTGATTGAGTTTGGAAAATCTCCATTTTTCAAGCTATGAACTTCAACGTACAAACATCAATGGTGATTCTTCAAATTAACTACCCAAATCAGTAAATAAGGAATGGATTACATTTTGAGTGAGTTAGTAATACTCACAGATTGACAATGATGAAGAGATGAGAATATGTTGAGAAAGAATTAGCAATATTAGAAGTCAACTCTAAGCTTTGGTTATGGAGTCTTGAAGCTTCCTCTCTCTATAATTTTGCTGAAGAAAACTCTCAAACTCTCTGTGTTCTCTCTATTCTCTCAGGTTTCCAGAATGTGTAATGAGAGAGGTGTGTGTGTGCATATATATATATAGAACAAATTGGTGGGCTTGGAGGCCAAGTTAAGCCTTCTACACTCTACAAATTCTTGATTTGTTCTCTAATTCAATTAGAACTAATAATTCAGAGTATACATACGTATATACACTGATGTATATAACTACACAGTTAATCCAAGAGCCACATAGGTGTGTAGGGGTCAAAGCAATGTTGTTTGGCAAAACAAGCTTATGGCATAACAATTACACATATAATGAGGCATCATCCAAACAAGGTACAAGGGAATCATGACTTGCCTTAAATGGAAAGTAGAGTATAGTCACATCTCACTTTACGTCTAAATCACAAACTGTGTAAGTTTAACGCAGCACAGACAGTTTTGAACATAAACTGGTATTTTCGGGGCGCGGTGGTCACCACAAAAATACAGGGGTTTCATTTTAGTGTAAGAAGTGATTTCCTGTTTTCATAAAAATACTGATTGAGTCAAAAGGAAATATTTCCACCATTTTGAAATACAGATTTTGAAATCCACACAGGTACTACTAACTTTTGTAAAAATTGCAATTTGACCCCAATAAAATCCTTAGCTTGCAATAATTCAAGGAATAAAATTTAGAACATGAGAAATGTAATTTAAATGAAACAGTCAATACCAGATGAAATTAAATATGACAATGCAATTACAAATTAAATACGAAAATGAAATTTAGAATTAAATGGAAATGCAGGTTGTTACACCGGGTCCTCGGGACGCCGAGGTCTTTCATGCCCGGGCTGCTGGTAAGAGCCGCACGGTCCTGACGAGCACCTCGGGATTGCTTGGCTACGGCGCCCTTACTGAAATAATCTGCACCTCTCGGTGACTTGGCAGACCAACTTCATGGCTGGATCATTTTGGACATATCACTAAATATAATTGTAACGGTTGTTCAACACTAATTTTGAGTGTTAGTAATGAGTATTAAAACGTTACAAATCTAAATATTAGTAACGCTTTATGACTGTTACTAATGTAATAGTAACATTTTTGTTATTCCACTTTTGACCGTTAGTAATAGAATTTGCAATGGTTATAACTGTTACTAATGTTTGGATTAGTAACGGTTAAAACCGTTAGAAATAATACTGAAATATAAAAAAAGTTATTTTTACAATATATGCTTTAACTTGTGGCAAGAACCAACCAAAAATGCTGCTACAAATATACAAGAAACCAACCAAAAATGGAAACCCACATGAGCTGAAACATACTTAGATAACCAAACATATAAGTCATAACACATACAAACCATAAAAGTTGGATATAAAAAACAACCATAAAGCATAATATCCATAACGAATAAAGATACATAATACTAGACATGCTAAACTAACTAGTTTATCGTGTCTTAAGTTCAAAAAGAGTTAGAGAATTAGGATGACCAAGATCAAGCATTCTTCAACCAACACTCGAGCCAAATCAAGAATCCGCCATCAACATAATCTGCTGAAGTCTCATGGCCATCCTGAGGAGCATCCCATAAACGAGCTTCAGGGTTGAGAACTCTCTCAACATAAACATTCTTCTCGCTATTGCAAACGTGTCTACCGTGACATAATTGTCACGCCCTGACGTAGCATAAATAAGGAAAGCATTTAATTTCCATTATGGACCCGTAGGTCGTGACAGTTTGAAGGATCGATTCCATCTCAAACGTCGAACAATAAATAAAATAATATGAATCAGTGTAAGAACAATCAAGTCTTACAAAATTTTTCCAACTTAATAGTTATTACAGTACGAGGTCACCTAAAGGCACAATCTGCCTTGCAATAAAATAATAATAGTATCTATTACAGTCATTTTTTATTACAAGTTCGGTTCAAAACATAAAATATATAATAAAATTCCTCTTCGGGTAGATGTTCTCAATTCGCATAATCGTACGGTTCTGTCAGATCATTACCTGAAAAGCCTAGACACGAATGTCTAGGGCGCATCAGCGCCGTCAACTTTATGACGATGGTGAGTATTAAAAACATATACTTGAATGTAAAAAATACTCACTTACTATTTTCCATTTCCCAGTTTCATTATTCAACATGTTAACAATATAGAGAAATGAATTCACATAATAAAACAATAAGGATAGTATGATAATCTTCAATCCATAAATCATGTGACCGTGTATGAGACAATGCAACCATTCTCATCTCACCAACTCTTTTCTCTCGACAACACATCAACTCACTCTCTCACTCCAGTATCTTGAAATGCTAAGGTGACCACACTCTAGTACAGGGGTATCAGGGAGTGTCCAGTTTGCCTCACACTTTAGTACGGGGTACTAGGGAGTCTCCAATTGCCTCACACTTTAGCCAAACCACAAATGCCAGGGAGTGTCCAGTAGGCCACACTTTAGCACTACCACGGGTGCCAGGGAGTGTCCAAGTCGGCGTCACACACTTTAATGCTACCATGGGCACCAGGGAGTGTCCAAGTTTGTCACCGTCGCATTTCAAAGATACTCTAACCACATTCTCAAATCATCACACTTAAGTACACAAGTACCAGGGAGTGTCCAAAACTCAATCTCATCCACTTAATCTTTTAACACTGACCATTCTCAGCATGCATGTAAACACGACTCTACGTGTATGTCATATGACTTGTACAGAAAAATAAATTACTGGAAAACAATAAACAACATACGTATGAAAATAAACAAGTCCTTAACCAACCCCTTTATATCCAAAACATAACTAAAGAGATTCTGTTTTAATATAATTCCCAAACGTTACTTAAAAACTCATAAAACTTTATCCTAACAGTCCCTTAAAAAAAAATAGACAAAAAGCAGAAAAGGCCAGGTTGCTCGCGCTGGCTGCTCACGTGACGGGTCGCTCGCGCGATGTGCCTCTTTTTTTATTTTTTATTTTTTATTTTTTTTTTCTTATAAAAATTCTCAAGTGTCAGAAAACACACAGGTCACCCGCGCGGGCCGCTCTGCGCGCGCGACGGGTCGCTTGCTCGACCCTCGCTCTCATGAGCGAGGGTTACTGCTAGGACTTCATCTTCTTCGTTAGAACTCCCCTGTTTTAGTTCTTAAGGGTCCTTTTTGACCCATTTTCAAATCCGAAAGTATATATGTCACATAATATACGAATCTCTTCGTTTTTCCGCAAGGATTACGAATATGAAATCAATTTAACAAGAATCAATCTATAGCTCTCGAATTTTACGAAAATCTGAGCGGTGTCAAAACTTCGTTTCTTATATATGTCGCGATACGAACGAATTAGGCTCTAAAATTTTCACCGTAGCTTCTATGTATTATAATATTTCATATTCATGTCTAAAAATGTACTTTGATCAAGGTTGAAAATTATGATTTTAAGCTATGTAGTTCATTGAAGAACTTAGCAATGGTGATTTCCAAGTTAGACAAACATAATACTAAATGAACATGAAATACATTCTGAGTGAGTTCTAAATACACACTGTGATAAGAATTGAAGAAGTGGTTGAGAAAGAATCAAGAAATAGAAATCCTATTTGCAAACTCTGGCTATGGTGATCAAGAGCCTTCTCTCTCTACACTAAATTTCTGTAAATTTCTTCTCCCTCCCTCTCTCAAACTCTCTCTATTCTTGTCTGGTTTTAGTTGTAACCAAAGATGTAGATTGTGAAGTTTACTTAGTGTATATATAGATATCAAGATCAAGAACTTGGGGACCAAGTTCAACCTTCCTTACTCAATAATTCCTTTGATTTAACAATTCCTAAACACACACACACACACACACACACATATATATACAGGTATATACATATGTATGAGTTATACATATTGAAGGGGTCACATATAGGTCCATAGGGGGCAATTCAAGGTGTTTGGGTACTTTAGCTTAAGGCACTAGATTAGCCCACACACCAATAGTACTCCCAAACAAGATACAAGCCAAATGTCTAGGAATCTACTAAGGTCTTTGGGAAAATAGCTTATGGCTTTAAAATTACACATACACAAAATAGCATTGCCAAACTAACCTTACTAATCATTTCTTGAATTAATGAGATAAAGCAAGTGTCACCTCATGATTGGTGGAGATTCCCAAACTGTGGGAGATCAACGCGACGCGGATAATTTTGTTACATGAACTGGTATTTTTGTGGCATAGTGACCAACCACCATTAAAATACAGAAGATTATTTGTAGTAACTCGTATTTTCATGTTTAAATTGACGATTTACACTTCGTGTGCAATTTTAGCGAAAATTGGTCACAGGGGTATTTTGGTCTTTTTCACAATTTTGTAAGTCATGAACTGAAAATATAATTTTTGGAAAAAGTTGCGTATGGTTAAATGATTTGCTATTCGTATTGAAAGTTAAGAGTTTTTATTCTCTATTTAGAAGATATCTCGATTTTAGTCATTTTGAGAAAATATCCGTTTTTGTAATTTTACGACATTTTCTGTAAATATACGACTTTTTAATTATATTATTTAATACTATTACAAGAATAAAAATTATAATGAAAGATAATATTTACCTAACTAGATTTCCACTGTAGTTAATATTATTTCGGAACCCGTAATTATACATGTGTTTCCCCAAACCATGCTTATATCCAAAGCCAAACCCCCAAACAACTCCTATGAGGTGTCCTGTGAGGTGTCCTATGAGGTGTCATGTGCTTGAGTGTTTTGTGAGGTGTCCTGTGAGGTGTCCTATGAGGTGTCATGTGCTTGAGTGTTTTGTGAGGTGTCCTGTGAGGTGTCCTATGAGGTGTCATGTGCTTGAGTGTTTTGTGAGGTGTCCTGTGAGGTGTCCTATGAGGTGTCTTGTGAGGTGTTGTGTATAATATATATATACATATTGGTGGCCTTCCCCCTTTCCCTATAAAAACCCCTCCCATTAGTTGTAGAAAGGAAGGGAAAAAATAATAATAGAGAGTTAGCCGAGAGAGTGAAGGAGAAAGAAAAGAAAAGAAAGGAAAGGAAGAAATCCTAAATTACACCGCAACCCCGACCCTACGAGGAGCAGAAGGAGAGAACGGAGAAGAAGAAGAAGAGAGAGAGATACCCCGAGACCACCCACGACCACCCCGAACTCGCCGGCGTCACCGTCTTTACCGGTGAGTGCCTATACTCACTTAGTAGTGTAGATATGTATGTTTATATATGTTTTGGCGTGAAAGAAAGAACGGACCCCGAACGTACGGGAAAGGTCCAGTTCAATTATGGAATACTACTGCTTTCAATCGATCGAACTTAGTTCAATCGATCGAACTTAATTGAATGTTAATTGTTTAGTTGTTTTATATCTAATGAACTGTTAACCTGTTTATTATCATATATTGATGTTAGAGAACTGCATGGGAATAATACATACGTGGAATAATGGACTTAATGCATTGAAACGTGGAACCCTTTGGTTAATGTTGAGATAATAACGAGATTGAAAAGCCGACATGCATAGTAGTGAGTCTATCAACCACAATGGTCGATACTATTTATGATTGGTACGTACAAATGCGGTCACGAAGATCGTATGATATAGGGCCGTAATGTTCTGTAACATCATGGGCGAGTTGGCCAGTGTAACATCATGGGCGAGTTGGCCAGTGTAACAAAATGGGCGAGTTGGCCAGTGTAACATCATGGGCGAGTTGGCCAGTGTAACATCATGGGCGAGTTGGCCAGTGTAACAAAATGGGCGAGTTGGCCAGTGTAACATCATGGGCGAGTTGGCCAGTGTAACATCATGGGCGAGTTGGCCAGTGTAACAAAATGGGCGAGTTGGCCAGTGTAACATCATGGGCGAGTTGGCCAGTGTAACAAAATGGGCGAGTTGGCCAGTGTAACATCATGGGCGAGTTGGCCAGTGTAACATCATGGGCGAGTTGGCCAGTGTAACAAAATGGGCGAGTTGGCCAGTGTAACAAAATGGGCGAGTTGGCCAGTGTAACATCATGGGCGAGTTGGCCAGTGTAACAAAATGGGCGAGTTGGCCAGTGTAACATCATGGGCGAGTTGGCCAGTGTAACAAAATGGGCGAGTTGGCCAGTGTAACATCATGGGCGAGTTGGCCAGTGTAACAAAATGGGCGAGTTGGCCAGAGTAACATATTGGGCGTATTGGCCGTAACATATGGGGTGTGTTGGCTAAAGTATATCGGGGCATTTGGCTAGATTATATGGGACTGCGTGTCAAGAGTGAACAGACCGTAGGTATGGGACTACGTGTCTGATTAATGTGGACCCAAGAGTCTATATTATGTATCGGGAGATTGGGACAATAGCTATTGTTAGATATTGAGTTGGTGCATACATGCATACGAACGATGAGATGATCCTTTTATTGATGTCATTATATACTACATATCTATAGATACTCTGGTAGTATTTGCATTCACTCGGCTTTCGTAGCTGACGGCGTTTATGCCGCTGGATATTCGACGTCCAGCTGGCCAGGGTTATGAGTATTCAGGAGATGCATACATGGATAGGGGCTACAAGGAGGGAGCATACGATGATGGAGGCTATGCTAGAGATGACTACTATGCAAGCTAAAGACTTGGACCTTGCTGTTGATAGTTTATGCTTATGTTTTTAGAGACTGTTGTAATAGTTAAGTTTGTAATCGGCATATGTTGCTGTAATGTTTTATTTATATTTTCTGCAAACACTTTGGTTTTGTAATAGTTAGTATTGAACTCTGATTATATATATCAACCTTAGAACTTTCCAATGCGTGGTTTACATCATTACTCTGATGGTTTGACTTTGGTTATGGACAATATGGTGACTTTCAACTGTCATGGCCTACGGGTCCAAAAAGGAATTTATTTTCTCTATTTTTGCTACTGCGGGGCGTGACAGGATTTTTGGTATCAGAGCCTAGGTTTTGTAGTCGTGTTCACCAAATTGTCCAACATATATTGAGTTTGAACCTTAAGATTCCTTGAGATAGGGGTTGACTCTATAAGTTAAAATTTTTGAGTTGATCGTATAAAGTTTACTTACTATAATGTGATAATAGTTATAACTATTATGTTTAGTGCGGATTGCTTTCTATGATTATTTTTGGGATCGACGACTAACCAATAGATGTCTGTATAGGTACCCAAACCTACTGCATCGATGGCAGGAAGACCTCTTACCCGGAACCATCCTACACAGATCGAAGATGCACCCTCAGCACCCCAAGTTGCTGACCCGACTGGATTGTTCGAAGCCTTTGTACGCAGGATGGAACGGATCAACAATCCTAACGTGCATAACGGAAATAACCATGCACCACCTCCAAGGCCAGTTGAGGATCGCATAGTAGAACGTTTCCGTCATTTTCGTCCGGAGAAGTTTGACGGGAATACTGAGCCGTGGCAAGCGGAACAGTGGCTTCGAGAGATGGAAGCGATCTTCGAGACACTGGGATGTAATGAGATCGAGAAGCGTCGACTGGCGACATTCCAATTGACTTATGCAGCTGCCGATTGGTGGGAATCGGAGAAGGCAACCGTAGGAGAAGATGGGGCCAGAAGGATGCCCTGGATCACATTTAAAGGGCTCTTTCTTGAGAACTACTTTCCTCAGACTGAGAGGAACAGGAAGGAGAGAGAATTCATCGAACTAAGGCAAGGGAACCTTACCGTGAGGGAATATACGGTGCAGTTCGAGCGATTATCCCATTTTGCTCTTCATATGATCGATACCCCAAAGAAGAAGAATAGGCAGTATCACCAGGGCCTCTCACTGCCACTACAACGGATGACTCTTAATCATCAGGGTCAAACCTTCAAGGCCATGGTAGGAATGGCAGTCGGTCATGAGGATATTAATGGACGGGAGCAAGGACGTTTTGGGAATCGGCTACCACCTAGAGGTAACCAAGGACCTAGACCTCCGATGCAATTCCAAGGGAACAAGCGTAGCTGGAATGGAGAGAGAAGGCCACAACCGGCGTTTCCCCAGAAACGTCATGCTGTGAACCCAGCTCCTCATCCACAAGGACTTCCTGTTGTTATTGGAGACAATACTGGTGGATGCCTTAATTGTGGAAAGCCAGGTCATTTGGCTAAGGACTGTCGAGCTTCCAAGAACTACAACAGGGCGGGCGTTCTCTGTTACAACTGCAACAAGCATGGCCACATCAGCAAGGATTGTAGAGCACCCCGTAGGGCATACAACGGACTAGCTGCTCAGGGCCAAGTTGGACAGGCTCGTATGAATGCTATTCTTCCGAAGCATGCGGGATTTGATGAGGCTGAACAGCAGAACATGGAAGGTACTCTTACGTTATTCAGCACTCGAGTTAAAGTTCTATTTGATACTGGTGCTTCAAATTCGTTTATTGCAATCGGGATTGTTAAACTTTTGGGTTTAGTACCCCAGGCGCTTGATGTAGCCCTGAATGCGGTATCACCTTTGGGAGTAACCGTAAGATTAGGAAAAGTGTGCAAGGACTGTGCGTTAACCCTAGAGGATAGGATTCTTCCCGCAGATCTAATCATTTTGTCAATGAAGGAATTTGACATCATCTTAGGATTTGATTGGCTCACTAAGTATCGTGCTAAGTTGGACTGTGCCAATAGGAGGATTACCTTTTCGGTACCAGGAAGTCAGCCTTTTGATTTTCAATGCAACCCCTCTAGCGATGCTTTTCTTACTAGCCGTCTAGCAGCTATGGAGAGCTCGACTTCAAAACTCACTATTGCACAGATTCCTGTAGTCCGAGACTTTGAGGATGTGTTTCGGAATATTTTAGGACTACCACCTAAACGGGAGATTGACTTCTGTATCGAGTTAGTGCCTGGTACTTTACCACAATCGAAGGCTCCTTATCGGATGGCACCAACGGAGATGCAAGAACTAAAGAAGCAAGTACAGGAGTTAGAAGATCTCAAGTTTGTTCGACCCAGCACGTCACCTTGGGGGGCACCAGTGTTGTTCGTCAAAAAGAAGGACGGAACTCAGCGACTTTGTATCGACTATAGGGAGCTCAACAAGGTTACGATTAAGAATAAGTACCCACTCCCTAGAATCGATGATCTGTTTGATCAGCTGCAAGGAGCGACGACGTTCTCAAAGATTGATCTACGTTCGGGGTACCACCAACTGTTGGTTCGACCCGAGGATATTTCAAAGACTGCTTTTAGGACGAGGTACGGGCATTATGAATTCTTGGTCATGTCTTTTGGATTAACCAATGCTCCAGCAGTATTCATGGACCTAATGAACAGAGTCTTTAGACCCTACTTAGACCAGTTCATTATTGTGTTCATAGATGATATTCTAATCTACTCAAAGACTGAGAAGGAACACGAGGAACATGTAAGGATCGCACTACAGACCCTCCGAGATAACCAACTGTATGCAAAGTTCAGTAAGTGCGAGTTTTGGCTGAAAGAGGTCAAGTTCCTAGGGCATGTTGTCTCGCAGGATGGAATAGCTGTAGACTCGTCAAAGACAGACGCATTTTTGGATTGGAATATACCAACTACTGCAACAGAAGTCAGGAGTTTTCTTGGTCTAGCTGGATACTATCGGAGATTTGTGGAAGGATTCTCCAAGATCGCAGCTCCTCTTACCGGACTGACGAAGAAGGATTTGAAGTTTGAATGGGGTAACAAGCATGAACGCGCATTCCAGGAATTGAAGGAAAGATTGACCTCAGCGCCAGTGCTTGCGATACCCAAGAGCGGTGAACAGTTCACCATATATAGCGACGCATCACACCAAGGACTCGGATGTGTTCTGATGCAAGATGGAAAGGTTATTGCATACGGATCACGGCAGTTGAAGCCTCACGAGTTGAATTATCCAACGCATGACCTTGAACTAGCCGCGATTGTTTTTGCACTCAAGATTTGGAGGCATTACCTCTATGGTGAGAAGTTCGATCTATTCTCAGATCACAAGAGCCTGAGGTACTTATTCTCTCAAAGAGAGTTGAACATGAGGTAACGACGTTGGATGGAATTGTTAAAGGATTACGATTTTACGTTACAATATCACCCTGGGAAAGCGAATGTAGTGGCCGATGCGCTAAGTCGGAAACCCAGGAGGATAGTAGTAGCTTCTCTTATGGTCAAAGAGTGGCAGGCATTGTAAACTTTTGCTGAATTTGGTATTCAAGCCTCAAATCTAAGTGAAGGGCGACACTTTGGATGTCTCTTGGTGCAACCTACCCTCATCAGTCGTATTTTGGAGGCACAAAGGAAGAATGAAGGACTTCGGAAGTGGTTCGCAAGCAACACAGTGAAAGAACCCGAGAATTGGAGTGTTGATGCAAATGGAGCACTCAGATGCAGAGGCAGACTGTGTGTGCCGGATGAAGATAATCTCAGAAAGGACCTACTGGACGAAGCTCATAAGTCACGAATGACTATCCACCCAGGAGGTACAAAAATGTACAAGGATTTGAAAAGAAACTTCTGGTGGGAAGGAATGAAACGAGAAGTTGCTGAGCACGTGTCTCAATGTCTTACGTGTAAGCAAGTGAAGGCGGAACATCATAAACCACCCGGACTTCTACAACCACTACCAGTTCCCGGATGGAAGTGGGAACATATCACTATGGACTTCGTGGTAGGATTGCCGAGATCCCAGCAAAACCACGATGCTATTTGGGTAGTTGTGGATCGACTTACCAAATCAGCGCATTTCATAGCTTATAGTATGTCATACTCGGTCGAACGTCTGAGCCGTATGTATATACAACAAGTCGTGCGACTACACGGTGTACCTGTATCAATCGTATCCGACCGTGATTCAAGATTCACTGCAGAGTTTTGGAAAAGTCTACAGACAGCTTTGGGAACTTCGTTAAACTTGAGCACTGCCTTTCATCCACAGACTGATGGACAGACGGAACGGGTTAACCAAGTGATGGAAGATATGTTGCGAGCATGTGTTATTGACTTTGAAAGCTCATGGGAGACCCACCTGTCGCTAATTGAATTTGCATACAACAACAGCCACCATTCGAGTATAGGAATGGCACCCTTTGAGGCATTATACGGAAGGCCGTGTCGATCGCCGTTGTGTTGGGCAGAGGTTGGAGAAAATCAACTACTCGGACCAGAGTTAGTTCGGGAAACTAACGAGAAGATCCAGGTTGTGAAAGAAAGGATGCGTACGGCGCAGAGTCGACACAAGAGTTACGCAGATAAACGTCGCAGGAGTTTGGAATTCAGTGTTGGAGATCATGTGCTACTCAAGGTATCTCCAATGCGAGGCATTGTCAGATTCGGACAGAAACGAGGAAAGTTATCACCACGCTACATTGGACCATTTGAAATTTTAGAGCGCGTGGGAAAAGTAGCCTATCGACTTGCACTACCGCCTAAGATGTCAGGAGTACATAATGTATTTCATATCAGCATGCTTAGGAAGGTTGTACATGATCCGTCACATGAAATTGACTTCGCGGACATTGAGGTAAACAACAACGTGACTTACACTGAAGGACCAGTTCAAATTTTGGAACGAGGAGTCAAGAAGCTGAGGACTAAAGAAATTCCTCTAGTGAAAGTTCAGTGGAGACACCATGACGAACGCGAAGCATCTTGGGAATTGGAATCAGAAATGCGCGAGAAGTTTCCAGCTTTATTTAGTGACTAGCTAGCTCAGATTTCGGGACGAAATCTCTGTTAAGGAGGGTAGATTGTAGTAACTCGTATTTTCATGTTTAAATTGACGATTTACACTTCGTGTGCAATTTTAGCGAAAATTGGTCACAGGGGTATTTTGGTCTTTTTCACAATTTTGTAAGTCATGAACTGAAAATATAATTTTTGGAAAAAGTTGCGTATGGTTAAATGATTTGCTATTCGTATTGAAAGTTAAGAGTTTTTATTCTCTATTTAGAAGATATCTCGATTTTAGTCATTTTGAGAAAATATCCGTTTTTGTAATTTTACGACATTTTCTGTAAATATACGACTTTTTAATTATATTATTTAATACTATTACAAGAATAAAAATTATAATGAAAGATAATATTTACCTAACTAGATTTCCACTGTAGTTAATATTATTTCGGAACCCGTAATTATACATGTGTTTCCCCAAACCATGCTTATATCCAAAGCCAAACCCCCAAACAACTCCTATGAGGTGTCCTGTGAGGTGTCCTATGAGGTGTCATGTGCTTGAGTGTTTTGTGAGGTGTCCTGTGAGGTGTCCTATGAGGTGTCATGTGCTTGAGTGTTTTGTGAGGTGTCCTGTGAGGTGTCCTATGAGGTGTCATGTGCTTGAGTGTTTTGTGAGGTGTCCTATGAGGTGTCTTGTGAGGTGTTGTGTATAATATATATATATACATATTGGTGGCCTTCCCCCTTTCCCTATAAAAACCCCTCCCATTAGTTGTAGAAAGGAAGGGAAAAAATAATAATAGAGAGTTAGCCGAGAGAGTGAAGGAGAAAGAAAAGAAAAGAAAGGAAAGGAAGAAATCCCAAATCACACCGCAACCCCGACCCTACGAGGAGCAGAAGGAGAGAACGGAGAAGAAGAAGAAGAGAGAGAGATACCCCGAGACCACCCACGACCACCCCGAACTCGCCGGCGTCACCGTCTTTACCGGTGAGTGCCTATACTCACTTAGTAGTGTAGATATGTATGTTTATATATGTTTTGGCGTGAAAGAAAGAACGGACCCCGAACGTACGGGAAAGGTCCAGTTCAATTATGGAATACTACTGCTTTCAATCGATCGAACTTAGTTCAATCGATCGAACTTAATTGAATGTTAATTGTTTAGTTGTTTTATATCTAATGAACTGTTAACCTGTTTATTATCATATATTGATGTTAGAGAACTGCATGGGAATAATACATACGTGGAATAATGGACTTAATGCATTGAAACGTGGAACCTTTTGGTTAATGTTGAGATAATAACGAGATTGAAAAGCCGACATGCATAGTAGTGAGTCTATCAACCACAATGGTCGATACTATTTATGATTGGTACGTACAAATGCGGTCACGAAGATCGTATGATATAGGGCCGTAATGTTCTGTAACATCATGGGCGAGTTGGCCAGTGTAACATCATGGGCGAGTTGGCCAGTGTAACAAAATGGGCGAGTTGGCCAGTGTAACATCATGGGCGAGTTGGCCAGTGTAACATCATGGGCGAGTTGGCCAGTGTAACAAAATGGGCGAGTTGGCCAGTGTGACATCATGGGCGAGTTGGCCAGTGTAACATCATGGGCGAGTTGGCCAGTGTAACAAAATGGGCGAGTTGGCCAGTGTAACATCATGGGCGAGTTGGCCAGTGTAACAAAATGGGCGAGTTGGCCAGTGTAACATCATGGGCGAGTTGGCCAGTGTAACAAAATGGGCGAGTTGGCCAGTGTAACATCATGGGCGAGTTGGCCAGTGTAACAAAATGGGCGAGTTGGCCAGTGTAACATCATGGGCGAGTTGGCCAGTGTAACAAAATGGGCGAGTTGGCCAGTGTAACATCATGGGCGAGTTGGCCAGTGTAACAAAATGGGCGAGTTGGCCAGAGTAACATATTGGGCGTATTGGCCGTAACATATGGGGTGTGTTGGCTAAAGTATATCGGGGCATTTGGCTAGATTATATGGGACTGCGTGTCAAGAGTGAACAGACCGTAGGTATGGGACTACGTGTCTGATTAATGTGGACCCAAGAGTCTATATTATGTATCGGGAGATTGGGACGATATCTATTGTTAGATATTGAGTTGGTGCATACATGCATACGAACGATGAGATGATCCTTTTATTGATGTCATTATATACTACATATCTATAGATACTCTGGTAGTATTTGCATTCACTCGGCTTTCATAGCTGACGGCGTTTATGCCGCTGGATATTCGACGTCCAGCTGGCCAGGGTTATGAGTATTCAGGAGATGCATACATGGATAGGGGCTACAAGGAGGGAGCATACGATGATGGAGGCTATGCTAGAGATGACTACTACGCAAGCTAAAGACTTGGACCTTGCTGTTGATAGTTTATGCTTATGTTTTTAGAGACTGTTGTAATAGTTAAGTTTGTAATCGGCATATGTTGCTGTAATGTTTTATTTATATTTTCTGCAAACACTTTGGTTTTGTAATAGTTAGTATTGAATTCTGATTATATATATCAACCTTAGAACTTTCCAATGCGTGGTTTACATCATTACTCTGATGGTTTGACTTTGGTTATGGACAATATGGTGACTTTCAACTGTCATGACCTACGGGTCCAAAAAGGAATTTATTTTCTCTATTTTTGCTACTACGGGGCGTGACATTATTTTAACGTAAGAAATAATTTTTCGGTTAAATAGAAATACAGTTTGAGTCAGAAATAAATGTTTCCACCGTTTTGAAAGTACAGATTTGAAATCCATTACAGGTATTACTAAATTTATAAAATTTGCAGTTTGACCCCAACAAGAATTTTGATATGAAATAAAACAAGTAATAAGATTTAAAAAAACATGATAATTGTAATTAAAATAAAACCAGGAATATAGATTAAATATGGAAATTGAAATTAGAATTTATGTGAATTTTCAGGTTGTTACAATAATCCAGCTGTAGCATCTTACTTAGCTAAATCTTTACCACACTTATCACAAATGATGAATGGGACATTCTCAGGGTAAGTGGGTTTAGATAGGGGTTGAGATACAATATTAGGTGCATTCTCAGTGTTAGTTGGCTTGTTTTTACCCAAGGTGGCAAAAATGTTGTCCAAATTTTGTGCTAGATTAGGCCAATTGGTTACAGTGGATCCAAGCTCACTCTGTGGAGTTAACATTAGTGGGGAACTTTCCTTACTAGTCGCGTATTAACTTGAGAGAGATCATCCTTGAACGAGGTAGTTTCTGAATTTTCCTTCACAGATTGTTCAAGTAGTGCCTTTGCCACCCCTGCATGAATTAGTTGCTTTCTAGAGATGTGGGACCCTATGCCACGCACTCGACCCTTTTTGTCCTTTCCAAATATCTCGAATAACTCATCATTGTCAATATCTACAAAAGTGTCACTACAACCTTTTGATCTTATTCTCTTATTTGCATAAACCATAGCCATTACTTCATCTTGTAGTATTTAAATATCAAAAAAGTTGACAACGCATTATAATCTATATTTAAACTTCATGGCAACATACAATCAGTATTTTGTACTCACATACTTACTCTTCGCATTCTCCAATACAGTTCCATCACTATGTTGGTGTTCCACCAACCATATTTCCACACGTCCAATAGTTTTCTAGGCTCATCTTTTGCCTACACATTGAAATTTCATTAGTTGGGTAATAAGATTTGATATTATAAGTTTAAGAAATACTACACACCATTAAGAATTGTTTTTGGGCGTAGGTTTGGCGCCCGAGAGTATGAACAAACTCTAACTTCAAACGATTTTCAACATTTTTTGCATCTAACTGTTGCTTTCTACGAACTTTCATTTTCTACAAACTTTTTCCATATATCTGGATCAACACCCTTTGGCTCGACATTCTTCTTCAAACAGGTCCTTAAGACACTTTGTGTGACCTATATTTTTGGGACCATGACTTCTCAATCAACGGGCGAGCCTTTTCTTTAGGAGCATTAAGCTCAAATTCACTCTATGATAATTATGCATAACAAAAATAATATTAAACATCTCAAAAATTTGAAATTCAGACAACATAATTGAACAAATATCCTAAAAATAAACACTTACCATCAAAGCTTTCCAAACATCGTCTTTGAAGTTTTTTGGAACTCATCTCAAATCCAAGTAGTGAACCGGGATATGAGCTCATGTTTAATGAATTGGACAACATGGATAATTATTCCTAGACCTATTTCAGATGTCTAGCTGCATGTTTAATTTATATTAATTTAAAATGATGGACAACGACATGTGTATTTAGAAATAAAACTAATTCCATAATTTGAAAACATAAGTACTTATTTTCTAAAATCATGAGAATAAAATAATTTTATTATCTACACATGTGGGTTTCACTAGTAAGGATGAATTAATCCTTGTCAAGTATTCCATTATTTTTTATTAATTAAATTAAAAGTTTTTCTAAAAAATTATAACTCTCAATTTTTTTTTTAAAATTCTAAGTGGGAGAGGGAATTTATCAAGTATAAATCCCATGGTCTCCATCACTGGTTTGTAGATGATATGATTAATTTTGTGTGATGGCTCTAGTGTCATCCTCCCTATCGGATGTAGTTGATCATGGAGTTATCAATACAAACTTCTTTAAAAGAATGTTTTGGGTGATTGTTGGTGTGGGTCACCTCTCCATCAGAGGTGTTCCTCATGGAACTCTTGACCTAGAATTAAGTGATGGTATACACTTAGCTATAAATAATAATATTCTCTCCATCTGAGTCACTGTTATTATTTATAGGACCAAAGCAAGTCAGCAGTTTAATTTTATTAGGCAAAGTATATTGCCTGGATAGTAAAATTAAAATGCAATTGTCTATCTGAACAACTGATGGATAGTATATGGCTTCCCATCGAGTCATACTATTCGCGGTGTATCAGGTTGCTGGCGGATTCCTTTCAAATATGGTAGAGGGAACCAATATTTTCAACTCGAATCCATAGTAATTTTTGCCCAAACATAATTATTTAGTTATGTGATTCTCAGGCTTTTAAATGGGTACTTTCAATCCACTTGCTGTTATACTTAAAGAAAATAAACTTACTGGACCAAACTATATAGACTGGAAAAGGAATTTGGATATTGTGTTAACTGCTGAAGAGTACAAGTTTGTGCTTACTGAAGAATGTCCTGAGCAACCTGGTGAGGGGGCAACCGCTGAGGAAACCCAGGCTCACAAGAAATGGGTCAAGGCTGATGAGATGGCGCGGTGTTACATTTTGGCATCCATGTCAAATGTGCTGCAACATCAGCATCAGTCAATGGCCAGCGCCTATGACATGATGGAGAGCCTCCGAGAGATGTTCGGGGATCAAAGTCGTGCTGCTAGGCAGGTTGCCATGAAAGACTTGATGAACACAACCATGGATGAGGGGACGCCTGTAAGGGATCATGTTCTTAAGATGATATCTCTTCTTAATGAACTAGAGATCCTTGGAGCTACAATCGACGGGGAAACCCAGGTCGATATCATACTCCAGTCACTACCAGAGTCTTTTAAGCAATTTTGCCTCAATTATAACATGAATAAATTTAAATATAATTTGGCGGAGCTGCTTAAAGAACTCCAGGCAGCTGAGGGTCTCAACAGAAAGTTAGGGAGTGCTCTTGTGTTTGAGAAAGGTTCTGCTTCAAAGCCGAAAGGCAAGAAGAAAATGAAAAAGGCTCAAAAGAAGGTCGCGGGTCCTCCGCCAATCCAAAGGCCATGAGGACAACCAGGAAACCCTAAAGGCAAATGTTTTGTTTGCAAGCAGCCAGGACACTGGAAGAAGCAATGTCCAGTTTATCTCGCCAGACAGAACAATCAAGGTAAATCTCATTTACTAGTTGTTGAATCGTGTTTAGCAGTCCGATCTATCGGTACCTGGTGTGTAGATACGGGAGCCATTGATCATGTATGCAATTCTTTGCAGGGATTCCAGGGAACCAGGCAGCTTAGTGATGGAGAGATTTATCTATATATGGGAAATGCTACGAGAGTAGCAGCAGTTGCAGTAGGAGATCTACATCTTAGTTTTGGTAGAGATAGAATTTTAATATTAAGAAATTGTTTTTATGTACCTTCTATTAGAAGGAATTTAGTTTCAGTTTCTAGTTTAGTAAAGAATGGATATTCAGTTCATTTTAATAAAGTAGTAGTTATTAAAGAAAATAAACGTTTTATTTGTTCTGGTCAATTGGTGGATGATCTTTATATTATAAATCCTATCTCTCCTATACTGCAACTTAATGAATTGAATAACATAAATAGTTTGCCATTTAAGAGAAAAGAACCTTCGAGGATGAACCAAACGCATCTTTGGCACTTACGCCTTGGTAATATTAATTTGAAAAGGATTCAAAGACTGGTTCAAAATGGGCCATTAGGCTCATTGGAAGTGGAGGCACTTCCAGTTTGTGAATCCTGAGGCCATTCTCGGCCAAGGGCTATAGAGCAAAAGAGCCGTTGGAACTGGTTCACTTTGATTTGTGTGGTCCTATGACTGTCCAAACAAGAGGGGGATTTGAGTACTTTGTCACTTTCATCGATGATTACTCAAGGTATGGGTACATTTATTTGATGCGGCGTAAGTCTGAATGCTTTGAGAAATTCAAAGACTTCAAGGCTGAAACGGAGAAGCGTCTAGGTAAATGTATCAAGACACTACGATCTGATCTTGGTGGAGAGTACCTCTTGGGAGAGTTTAGGGAATACTTATTAGAGCAAGGGATTACATTCCAATTGTCTCCACCCCGTATGCCTCAGTAGAACGGTGTAGCAGAAAGAAGGAACAGGACTCTCATGGATATGGTAAGATCTATGATGAGTTACTCGGATTTACCAATTTTCTTTTAGGGACACGCATTAGAGACAGCTGCATACATTCTAAACTTGGTACCATCTAAGTCAGTACCTACTACTCCCACGGAATTGTGGGCTGGGCGAAAGCCTAGTTTACAGCATATTCGGATCTGGGGTAGTCCAGCACATGTGCTGAAAGGGAACGCAGAAAAGTTGGAATCAAGAACAGAAGTATGTTTCTTTGTTGGGTATCCAAGAGGAACTAAAGGTGGTCTGTTTTATAGTCCTAAGGATCAGAAGGTTATTGTTAGCACCAATGCCACATTCTTAGAAGAGGACTATGCTATGGACCACAAGCCCAGAAGTCGTATTGTTCTAGAGGAAATGAGAGGAGAGACACCGAGACATACTTCTTCGATACCAACGGTACGAGAAGAAATACCACAAGAAAGAGTTATCGATATTCCATTACCACGTCGTAGTGGGAGGATTATCGAAACTCGTGTAGATCCCGAACCAACCATTAACACGCAGGCTCCTGAACCAGTACAACGTGTAGATAATGGTGTATTAGGTTCAGAATCTTCACAACGAAATATCAGTGATGCACAGACACGGGTTGTGCCTCGTCGTAGTGGGAGGGTTATTATTCAACCTGACCGATATATGTTCTTGGGAGAGTCTTATGACCGGGTCCCTGATGAACAAGGTACCGACCCCTGTAACTACAATGAAGCACTCCAAGATAAAGATGCAGATCTTTAGAAAAAGGCTATGAAGTCTGAAATGGAGTCCATGTACTCCAATGAAGTCTGGGATCTTGTAGAACCACCCAATGAAATAAAATCCATTGGATGCAAGTGGATCTATAAGAAGAAGAGAGGAGCAGACGGTAAGGTGGAAACCTTTAAAGCAAGGCTTGTTGCGAAAGGGTTCACTCAAAAAGAAGGAATCGATTATGAGGAAACTTTTTCGCTAGTGGCAATGCTGAAGTCTATCCAAATTCTCTTATCCATTGCTGCACATTTCGATTACGAAATTTGGCAAATGGATGTTAAGACAGCATTTCTAAATGGGAATCTTGACGAGTGCATCTATATGATGCAACCAGACGGGTTCATTGCGAAGGGCCAAGAACACATGTTGTGCAAGCTTAAGAAGTCCATTTATGGACTTAAGCAGGCATCTAGGTCTTGGAATATCCTCTTTGATCAAGCAATCAAGTCTTTTGGTTTTGATCAATGTGCGGATGAATCTTATGTGTACAAGAAACTTGATGGAATAGTGGTGGTGTTCTTAGTACTATATGTGGATGATATCTTGCTAATCGGAAACGATGTAGGGGTATTATCTTCTGTAAGGGTATGGTTGTCCAGTTAATTCGATATGAAAGACTTGGGAGAAGCCGGTCACATCCTAGGGATCAAGCTTATGCGAGATCGCAAGAATAGGATGTTGGGCTTGTCACAAGGCACTTATATTGACAATATTCTTGCAAGGTTTAGCATGCAAGATTCCAAGAAGGGATTCCTTCCTTTCAGACACGGAATTACTCTATCTAAGGACCAGTGTCCTAAGACACCTGATGCGATAGAGAAGATGAAGGCAGTTCCTTATGCCTCGGCAGTAGGAAGCCTAATGTATGCTATGCTATGTACTAGACCTGACATCTGCTTTGCTGTTGGCATGGTTAGTAAATATCAGTCTAATCCAGGGCAAGAACATTGGACTGTGGTAAAAAATATTCTCAAGTACCTGAAAAGGACTCGAGACTATATGTTAGTTTACCAAGCAGACAGTCTTGAACCCATTGGGTACACAGATTCTGATTTCATGTCAGACAGGGATTCCAGAAAGTCTACCTCAGGATATGTGTTTACCCTAGGAGGTGAAGCCATTACTTGGAGGAGTATCAAGCAGTCATGTATTGCTTATTCCACCATGGAAGCCGAGTATATGGCTGCTTCGGAAGCCGCTAAGGAGGCTGTTTGGCTCAGAAACTTCCTTATGGATCTAAGAGTAGTACCTACGGTACAATCGGCTATTACCCTTTATTGTGATAATAGCGGAGCAGTTGCTAACTCAAAGGAACCAAGGGCCCATAAGAAGGGAAAACACATTGAGCGTAAGTATCACCTGATATGAGAGATCGTGCAAAGAGGTGATGTTGAAGTGACCAAGACAGCATCAGCAAATAACCTGGCAGATCCTTTCACCAAGAGCTTACCGGCCAAGACTTTTGACAGTCATGTAGATGGGATAGGAGTGAGGTGTGTCGCATCATGGCTTTGAGTCTAAGTGGGAGATTGTTAGGGATATATACTAAAAGCCATGCTTTATGTAGTTGATTTATTATTCATTTAATAAAATCAGTTAATCCATTTTTTTTATGAGAATTTGTGTGGGCAATGTTTGTATTATATTATTTATTTAATATTATGCATGTGTGTCTCTCATTCTATATAGTAGGTGGTTTGGTGTGTAGAGTTTGGCTTACATACGAAAGATCATGCCATCAGATATTATAGAATGTAAGATTTTGGTTTACAGTCTTAGATGGGATTGGACACACCATCGGTAGGACTGCAGCATGGTGTTGTAATAGGTTGGTCTTAACTACGGAAAACGGTATAGTTTTAACTCACTATGCTGGTACACTTTGTGTATTAAACGGGACTGACTTGGGGTAATTATCTTTATATTGACTTATAAGATAATTAATACCTCATGGCTATTATGAGTGCTTATGCTCTAAATTCTAAGTTAATTTGTAGACACGTACATTTGATATTTACACTTTGATCCCCAAAAGGGTGAGATCCTTAAATGGGTCAATATCTCATTGGATTGGGTGGCAATATTAATTGTGTGGTGGATATTAATTAATGATGGAATCCATGTCTCAATTTTGGGATTGATGATATCCCCTTGAGAAAGCTTATAAGTTTTGATTATGTCAAACCCTGCAGGTGGATTTTGTATCCGACATATCAGATAAGTTAAGCAGAGGATCTCAAGGAATTTTAAGAAATTAATTAAATATTATTGTCAGTAATTATATTTAATTAATGGATATCTGTAATCTTAACATGGGGAGATAATAAGCATTTAATTACATGGAGCTCGAAATATATTTTTGAGATAAGGGTAGGAGTGCAATTATAATTCTTTAGTGGTATGAATTATAATTTATGGAAATAGGAATCTGATTCAGTTTGAATTAGGGTTTCCTAATTCCATAAGGAAGCCTATTCTTTATTGACTTCTTATGGTCCCTAATTTGGCTCTCTCATCAACTAGCGTTTTTCTATATAGAGAATTATAACTCGGAATAGAAAAGAGAGTGAAAAAAAGGGAGAGTAGAAAACAGAAAGGATTTCGAAAGAGCCCACACTCAGTTCGATATTCTGGCAGCGGAGGAATACGGTAGAAGATCATGAGCTGTTATCGAGCCCATGTTCTCGATTCGTCTACTACAGTAATCCGTTTTTGTAATTCAAGGTAACCCTAGTTCCGCCCTTGTAGGGTTATTATAGATTTCATGAAATTTTTGTAGTACCAACTTATACACACTGTCAACGGATTCTGAGAACGCAGTTTCCTAACAGGCAAACCCCCTAGGTGGTTGATGATGGCAAGCTTCAGAAGACCCTGCAATCACCATGTTCCAAGTTGGTTACCTACAATTCATAGCCTCTGTAACACCCTCGTCTTAGCGAAAGCTTGGGGGGCAAGACGGCATGGTGAACTAAACAGGCAATCACACCGGGTATCTACAGGCCTCGCAGATAACCAAGTCAAAATCTTGGACAACCCAAGCACCTACAGTACTCAGAGGCATTAACTCCACTTAGGTCCAAACTGACGATAGAGGTGACTAAAATCTCTTAGGTTGGCCGACGATAGAGGAGCAAACAGACCGTAAAGCAACGTGATTTAGGTCGGCTCCACCAACATGGTCAACCTCTTCTCCCAATAGTCTTGACGAAGGCTGACTGGGCGGAAGACAACCATCCTGGGGAGTTAACATAAAAGGACCCTAAAGCAATACGCTTTAGGTCGGCTTTTCCAACATGGTCAAACTCTTTTACCCACAACCTTGACGAAGGTTCACGGGCAGAAGATAACCATCCTGGAGGCTAATTTAAGCAAAAAGACTCCGAAGTAGGCCGAGTCTCAACTCTCGGTCACTTCCCGAGCATTCAAAGACTCCGAATTAGGCCGGGTCTCAACTCCCGGTCAGTTCTCGAGCACCTAAAAATCCCGAGCTTGGCTAGGTCTCAACTCTCAGCCAGTTCCTGAGGACTCACTAGGTTCGAAAGCCCCGAGGCCATTTTTTCAAGCACTCAGACAGTGGCAAGTAACATCAAACTGATTTCCAAACTTGCCCCGATATAGCATCTGGCCAACCTTGGAAATGGGGGGCAGCTGATACACCCAAAATTGGCTCTATCCTATGACCGAGCGGTTCAAATTAGCAGACAGTCCATGCCCCGATCAAATCATGCACAACTCCTCAGACAAGCATCATCTCGAGCGGTCTAGTCTACTCATCATCCCGAGCGGTTCATCCACGACCAGGCCAACGGCTCGGGAAAATTGCACAGGCACATCCCACTGCAGGAACAGCCCATCCGGACCCACAGGCATGATTCCGAGCATCCTAGGCGTGATCCCGAGTATTACGGGCAGTTTCCTACTCAAACTAAAAGACTAATGGAAAGTACAAGCTATTTCCTAATCCAATTAGGAAACCCCTACAATTAATGCCAATCTATATTAATTGGATTATGTTTCCTTATCCATGTACGAGTAGGTCTCTTACATCTATAAAAGAGACCACTCACTCCCTATTGAAGGGGCCAGCTCTTGAGTCTACACAGCACCTATATAAAATTCACCATTGTACGCTTACACCCGGCCGGTATTACTGGTAATGCCACCCCTTTTTGTTGGCTCACCAGGCCCGCCGGTGATCTACTAGTGAATGTGCTCAGACACACCCGTGGACGTAGGTACCTTCATTAACAAGGCCGAAACACATACAAAAAATAGTCTCTCACTCTCTCTCCCCTAAAATTGCTCTACTTTACTCTTACAAAATTCTGGCATCATTATACCCGTCCAGTTTTTTCATTTTTTTCATGCGTTTAGAGAACCAGAGTCTGAGAGAGAGAGAGCTTGGTAAGGGAGAGTTCATGTGCTATCTTTGCATTCACACACACACATACATCCATGCTTGAATCCAAACATACACACACACACACACACATACACACACACACACACACATCCTCCTTGTTGCTGAGATTTCATGAAGATCTTGAAGAGGAAGTTCAAAAGTTAGTTCTTCTTGTGGTCAAGTTCTAGAGAAGAGGAGTTGAATCTATATTTCATGATTTCAAGTTCTTTCTCAACATACTTGCATATTTCATCATCTAAGCCTTTGTGAGTATAATTTCTCACTTAGAGACTCTCGGATCAGTTATTTGAAGTTTTTATGAACATACATGTGATCTATGAGTAGTTGTAATTCTTTTATATGGATTGAAACCATGATCAAGCACTTTTATCATGATTTAGTAACTTTTGTGATCATCCAAACATGTCCTAAGTTGGTATGAGTATGGATTTTCATCTAGAATCCTTGATACATAGTTTTTACAAGTTTTCATGGCTTGCATGTATCCTTAGAACCAATTTACGAACTTGCATGTGTATAAAACTTAGAATCTATTTTCTATAGAATCCAAGTGCTCGCGCTTGGTAGGAGCACTTGAGCTCTGTGTGCTGGAGCTCCCTGAGCGCTCAAGTCTGCCAGTTTTGTTATGTTTCTAGATCTTATATTTCTTGAGACTATTGTTATATTGATATGTGATTACTTCGTTTTAAACTTGGTATGATCGCATGGTCACACACACACACACACACACACACATACACACACTTAAGATATTTTCTGAGCTATTAATTATGTATATGTGTTGACTTGTGTATTAGTTTGGAACTTTAATACGACAATATTTTTCGCGATGTGATGACTCTAATAATGGGAATAATCTATGCATAATAAGATCGAAACTTATAAATAACGTTACATCTCTTTCGTTATGTTATGCATGTTGTTCGTTGGTCAACTTCCCTGACTTTGATTTAATCGTTCGTTGTGAGTCTTCAGAATATCCTTCATATCATGGGAACTGTTGGACATTGGTGTTGGTGTTAAAGGTCAGTTTGAGGGTCGGTTATGGTATCCGTTAGTGATAAGTAGTATGGTTGATGATTGTGAGTTTGGAATCCGAAAATGAATATATCTTGATTGAATTGACTATTAAAGCACTTTACCATGATCTTATAGCCGTTAAGGCACGATGGTTACTCATTAAGCGGCTGTTAAGGCACTTTTATATTCATGTTGTGAGCAGGTCATGGACCTTGGATATCTTGGCTGATTTGGCTTTTAAAGCCCTTCACCATGATATTGTGACTATTATTGCACGATGGTTACTCACCAAGCGGCTGTTAAAGCACTATTATCCTAAACCAATGGCTTATGCCAGATATGAGAAAGGAATTGTAGTTGACGAATTTGGGTTTTGGAGAAATGGTTATCGATCAGTCTTTTCAATTATAAGACGTGAAACATTTCGAGTATGGACTTTCATACTGTTGTTCTATTTGTCTTAATTTTTTGATAACTTCTAAATGCGTTTATAAGTCGACTGAGAATAATGAACCTAATGTTTTCGTAACTATTTCTAATGCTACTTTGTAAGAGTTTATGCTCACTCAGCTTGTATTGAAGTTGACGGGGTTTTATGCTAATGGACCTTTCACGTCCAACGATGCCAAGTTTAGCAGGTGAGGCCTAGCATGAAGGCGTCAACGGGAAAGGCAGGAATAAGGATGAGGACAACTATGATGATGGGTATTCAGGAGAGGACTATTACGGGGATCTCTATGGATTCGCTAGTTGAAGATGGAATTTTTAGTCCTCTGTTATCTTTTATATTATGATGTAATAATTTAACTGTTGTTGGACCTTGTGACACTGGATGTCACCAGACTATTTTCTTTTTTTTTTTTCTTGTTATGTGGGTCTGTAATATAAATGTTGACTTAAGAATGCTAATATTTAATATTAGTATGCTGTGTTTGACTTAGATACATTTCCAATACTATTATGTTTTTTGTTAATATTCTATCATGGACAATCAGGAGCATCTCCAACCAGTCGTGTGTCCACTGGTCCAAAGGCAGGAAATTTACTTTTCCCTACTTTGCCACTCTGGGGAGTGATAGGTTTTTCTTTTGGTATTCGAGCTCTAGGTTTAGGCGAGCTCGACGATTATCCTACACTTCTTGTACATAAGATACCTCGTGCTTGTATAGACCATAAGCTAGTCTTAGTTTTAGGTTGTTTGTGGTTTTAGTTAAGGCCACATTATATATGCTTTCGATCACTTGTATGCTATTCTTACTTCTATTTTGGAGACTGGTTTATTTATCGATATTTCTAGTTCATAGTTATTTCCCTATCGAATTTGTGATGCATCCTCTTATGTATTTCATTATGCAAAAAAATGATTTTGTATCGACCAAAAGGTGCTTATGATAATACTGGTATTTAGGTCATAATGGTACCCGATACTAGAGAAGCGAGGAACCGTAATGGAGCAGGACCATCAAATCCTATTCCTCTAGAGATTGATCTAACTGGACTCTTGGAAGCTCTAGTAGGAAGAATTGAAAGAGCTATTGCGACGATGGGAAATATGGAGAATCGTGTAAACAATAACGGAAATAACAACCATTGTGCACACCATAGACAAGCTAGAGATCGGACGTTGGAAAGATTCCGCACACTTGGTCGAGAGAAGTTTGGTGCTTTAGGTGAGTCGTGGAAGGCAAAACAATGGGTGCATGAGATGGAAACTATCTTTGATACGGTAGGATGTAATGAAGTTGAGAAGCACCGATTGGCCACTTTCCAGCTTACCTACTCAATAGTAGAATGGTGGGAAGCTGAGAAGGCAATAGTTGGAGCTGATGCCACTGGAAGAATGACGTGGGCCAATTTCAAGGAGATCTTCCTAGAGAAGTATTTTCCTGAAGAAGAAAAAGATTAAAAGGAGAAGGAATTCATCAGTTTGGTCCAGGGTGTGGATATCACAATTTTTCCTACCCACAGCTTTTGTTTAAAACCTTTTTCAAATTCAAATTCAAAAACGAGTCGCCACTTAATTTTTAAAGGAAAATTAAGAAACCATTTTTAAGCAAACCAATCTTTTGCGAAACTAAAGATTAACTAGCTCCGGGGATTATGGAATGAGAGAGGAAGGAGTCCGACGGACTAAAACACCCTCTCTCATCCTATCTCATGATAGGCCTCTACTCAATATCCTTTTAATCCAACTATTAATCTAAGCATGCCCTCAAATAATATATAGATATAAATATACATTACACAAGCATGTCGAAATGGTGTAAAATTGCTATTGACAAAATATCATTTGAAACCATATAATTCACTTAGCAAGCAAGATGATATGCAACAGAGGACAAGAGAACTTACTCGGGAATCCAGTCGCGAATATTAAACGTGCAATGCATGCAAATAAATAAAACCTAGGAAAAGAGTCTCTAATCCATATATACAAGTAAAATAAGACCTATTTCTAAGGTGTCTTACATGGAGTCGAAAATCAATAAAAATCAAAGAAGCAAATTAAACTAGAGAAGGGTTAGGAAATTGTACCTCAAATGGGCTAAAAAACAAATATTAGTACATGCATTTTAAACAAAGCACATTATTGGATCCTAAGTAATAATTCCTAAAAAGAGGCAAATTCTAATTTTCAAGTATTAATCTACATGAATGAATGCACATAGATACATGGATATGAACAATATAAAGACCATGAACTTATCATTGATTTGGATCGTTTGATCTTTGGTTCCAAGCTTGAATAATCTTTATTAGAGTATGGTATAAGCCTTAGGTTAAGTAAAGATGAGTTGAACCATTATTTACAAAGTTGGTAAAAACTGTGACAGGATTCTGAAAATTGCTGAGAGCAGACCCGAACTTAAAAGAAATAAAAGCATGCTTCCCATGGTTTGATGTCGGTGAATTTTGGGCACAAGATGCCTTTGTCAGTCTAGTTTTTAACCCAAAAAGAAAATCAAGCTTTCAACAGTAGATCTCTGGGAATTGAGTAGAAACTAGACGTCACTCAGAGACTTACAACTCTCTGTCCAGAGATTTTGTTTGATTTTTTAAAAATAGTAAAAAAATCCGAATTGATCTAATCTTTTTAGGGGATCTTATTAACACATCAAACTACATGGAAAATTTTATTTGAAGTCAAAGATGCTTGATCAATGCTCTGATTTATTGATTTCAAAAGAGTGTTACTGTTCTGGAATTCTGGACAGATTGTTGTTGTTTCACAAAACTCATGACCAAACAACTTTAACCATGAAATCTCATTGAAACAAAAATTACAGTGGTAAAACTTTGTGTTATTGATACTTTCTAGTTGGTTTCATTCGATTCCAATGGTCCATTATTTAACTAAAATTCCTTGATCAAAAACAGTTTGTTAATCCACTGTTTTTATTTGTCATGTTCAACTTTATTTGTTAACCCCAACTATTAAATCATGAGGTTGGGCTTAGAAAAAACCATTTCTCCTATCATTTGATGGTCATTGGAGATTAATGACATTTAACTTGTGGATCTTAAACGAAGTATGAAGAACCTTCATAAAAACCCCAAGACAATGAACCTAAACCAAGGAGATAAGTTTAGACTCAAATTATTCCTCCTACCGTTTGATGGTCATAGGAGACTAACAACATTTAAACTTGTGGATTTTAATAAAGTAAGAAGAAACTTCATAAAATCCCAAGGAAATGAATTCAAACTATGGTAAAAGTTTGAACTCATTGACTCAATGTACTAAAATCAACCTCAATCCTCTTCATAAATCATAAGTTTATAAGAATATTGAGGGACTCTAAACACAAGGATCCAAGTAGGACATTGAAAGTCTTATGAATCTCAAAAGTAGACATAGTCAAAAGGAAAAGAAAACAAAACTTCAAGCAGCATCAACTCCAAGGTTTATTTATACTTTAAACCCGAGGCTATTTTGATCCAAACTAATGAAATGATAGTTCAATCACAATATATGTGGTGTGTGATGAAATGAGGTGGGAAGAGAGGTTTTGAAAATGTGTAAAAGATCCTAAGTATCTATATATTGTGATTAAACTAGAGTAAGAAACTAAAACAATTTAGAGTTTACCTCTAATGATCCTCAACTCTTTGGTTGCTCTAAGACTTCCAAAGACTAAACTCTTCTCCTAGCTCTTTCTTCCAACCAACCCTCTCTATTACTCCTTATAATTTAGAAAATGTTTAAGGAGAATCAAACTAGGGATTCTAGCATTCCAAAATTCCAACCTCTTTTAATGGGGATACACTTCCTCTATATATAGGCAATCTTTAGAGGGTTATTTTGGGGAATTCGCAGCAAAAACCCTAATTCCTGCTGTCTTTTGATGGTATAAACCGACCTATTTTTAGACAGACTGTCATAAAAATGCGACACTCTCTAGAGATGGAAGCGGCACTCAGTGATTGCCGATGCGGCAGTCACTGATTGTCGAAACGACATTCAGTGAATACCGAAGCGGCATTCAGGAAGTACCGCGGACAACTACACAGACTGCCGTTTTTATGTAGAAATCTATTTTTTTGCGGCATTTAATGAAATTCACGGCACTCATAGAATGCCATCTGGCACTCCATAGAGTGCCATAGCGGCAATCCGAGTCTACCGTAGATTCTATCATGTGCTGTTTTACTCTATTTTTTTTTCTTTTTCTCTCTTTTCCTTTTTGTTTTGAATCGAAAGAGACTTCGGAAGAGCTTGAATCACCTTTGGAAGTCTTGGATTAGTCGGACGCTTGTCATCATCAGGCCTCAGAGGTCAAAATTGGGGTGTCTATAGTTTGCCCCTCTTCGAAAGAGCTTGTGGAGCAACGCATGTCACAAGTGAATGTTGAAGCCTATGTGAAGACAAGACTTTGACCAGACCGTCAAATTTAGGTAAAAACAAAATGCGTTGCAAAAGCGGCTGCACAAACGGTTCATGTTGGTCGTGCTCAATGGTGAGCTGCCTACGTATCCTTTTGGGAATCAGACTAAGATGTAGTTCGGGCCAGGGATAAACACACACAAGCACAGGTAATCATACAGATGGATGCACCTATCCTGTCATGATGCACGTGCTAACGCAAATGATGGTTGTCAATGCAATTTCATGCTCTACAAATGATATGATTCGAAAATCGTGCTAATGCTACGTATCCAGATGCAATCCAAACCTCATGCTCTTCAATGATCTTGGTCACTCCGACTTAAAGGTGAGTTATTTTCAAAGTTCAGAGCTTTGGATTATCGGGTTGAATCTTTTTTAGATTCGTAGCTTATTCTGACCAGATAGGTGAATGCAATTGACTGGGTGGCGCTTTGCGACTTAGACCCCGGTGTCAATGCATGTTTTCTCTGAAAATTCGTAGCCCTTCGACCCCGTCTGATATGTTTGCTCTGAAAAAATTCGCAGCCCTTTGGCCACATCAGATATTTTTGCTCTGAAAATCTGTAGCCCTTCGGCCTAGTCGGATATGTTTCCTCTGAAAATTTGCAGCCCTTCGGCCCCGTTGGATATGTTTGCTCTAAGAAATCCGCAGCCTTTCGGCCCTCTCGGATATGTTTTCTCTGAAAAATCCGTAGCCCTTCGACCCCGTCGGATATATTTGCTCTGAAAAATCTACAGCCCTTCGGCCCCGTCGGATATGTTTGCTCTGAAAATTCGCAGCCCTTCGGCCCCGTCAGATATGTTTGCTCTGAAAAAATCCGAAGCCCTTCGGCCCCGTCGGATATGTTTGCTCTGAGAAATCCGCAGCCCTTCGGTCTCGTCGGATATGTTTTCTCTGAAAAATCTGTAGCCCTTCGGCCCCGTTGGATATGTTTGCTCAAAATTTTCACAATCAGGGGTCAATCAGACCCAAATTCGATCAATTTCAAAAATTTAGAGTCATATGGACTCAAATTTATTTCAAATTTCAAAATCCGGGGTCAATCAGACCCAAATTTAATTCAATTTTCAAAATCCGGGGTCCAATAGACCCAAATTTAATTCAATTTTCCAAAATCAGGGGTCAATCAGCCCCAAATTCAATTCAAATTTTCAAATCTAGGGTCCTTCAGACCCAAATTCAATTCAATTCAATTTTTCAAAATCAGGGTCCATCAGACCCAATTTCAAAATTTCAAAATCAGGGGTCAATCAGCCCCAAATTCAATTTAATTTTTCAAAATCAGGGGTCCATCAGACTCAATTTTAAAATTTGAAAATCAGGGGTCAATCAGCCCCAAATTCAATTCTATTTTAAGAATCAGGGGTCCATCAGACCCAAATTTAATTCAAATTTTCAAAATCAGGGGTCGATCAGACCCAAATTCAATTCAATTTTAAAAAATCAGGGGTCGATCAGACCCAAATTTAATTCAATTTTTCAAAATTAGGGTTCGATTAGACCCAAATTTTATTCAATTTTCAAAAATCAAGGGTAGACCCAAATTTAATTTAATTTTCAAAATTCGGGGTCCATCAGACCCAAATTTAATTCAAATTTTCAAAATCAGGGGTCGATCAGACCCAAATTCAATTCAATTTTCAAAATCAGGGGTCGAAAGACTCCGAAAGATGAATTCAAATTTTGGGGTTTACTTTGAATTTTGGGGGGAAAATCAGCGGCACTTAAACCGCCATACTCGCAGCACACGCTTCAAAACGTGGCAGTCCATGAATGCCGTACGGCACTCACGGAGTGCCGCTGCGGCACTTAGTGAGTGCCGTACGACACTCTACTGACTGCCGGGCACGATTTTTTGAGTGCCGTTCGGAGCGGCAGATTGCTTAAACTTCGGATTTTCAACTCATTTCATTCACTTTTCAAACCTCTCACTCTCGGATCCTCTTTGGAGATTTTTTCTCTTTTCCTCACATTGATCCAAGGGATCCATAGGTAAGTTTCTTCTTGATCAGAACTCCGTTATTTCCTTTATTTTAGTTGTTTTCTTGATTAACTCTAAAGTTTAACCCTCAGTTTATTCTCTTTTCCTCGCTAGGTTATGGCTAGCGGCTCGAGGAGTAGGAAGAAGGCCAAGTACACGGCCATTCCCCACTCCGATCCTACTTTCTTGCTTCGGGACTCGGTGAGCATCTATCTGCACGGGCATTCTAGTGACAGGTATACACGCCTCCTCCAGTTCCCTTTTACGATTCCTCTTCATTATAAACTTTATGAATGCAAGCGTGGTCAACACAACTTCAAAATGCCTCTTTGTGTATGCAAATGCTGTGCTTATAGTGCTCTCGAGCGCTTCCAATGCTTTACTTAATGCTCATTCAATTTTTTTTTTGTTTTCTTTATCTTATTTCCTATCGACTTTGCGAATGTTGGGACAAAAACCTCACATGAAAATGAATGCTATGCCTATAATTTTTTTTTTGAATTTTTCACCTGTATCAATTTCATTATTTCCCCCCCTCAATTCCTCTCAAAGACCTTTTAAATGCTATGCACATTAATCAAAAATTTCAAACACTCCTTATGAATAACGACCCTTATGCTTGTGAATTTGTTTTGAAACTATGCTCCTTTCAAACCTTCTCACACAAGATTTGTGGGCGTTAGTTGTATTATCAGGACTACATACATTTTCTCAAGAAATTAACCCATGAAACCTTCCAAGCACTTAGACGCTTTTGTCTTCACTCCTTTCCTTATTCATTCCTTTTATATTATCACTGTTTTTTCATTTATTATTATTATTATTTTTTGTTATTTTTGTTTATCACTCTTTGTTTCTTTATTTCTTTCCATTCTTTCATTCACTTGCTAATATTTGAATCTTGTGATTTTTTTTTGTAGCTTCAGCCCGACGTGCTGAAAGGACACGATAGCCTAGCTCACGACTTTGCCTGGTATCAGGAGTTGAGCGAGACCATGAAGGGTCTCATTATTGCTACTGGCTTCGAAGATTTCGTCAAGATCTTGACAAAGAGCTCGAACGATCTTCATCAGATACATGCCCTAGCAGAGCATTGGTGGGACACTACCAGCACGTTCCACTTTGACTTCGGGGAGATGACTATGACCCTGCTGGACTTCTCTATGATCATTGGGATCCCTTTCGAGGGGAGTTCCTATGGTACCTAGATACTGTCACCAAGTGGGACTGGGTGTTACCTTTGCTAGGAGTCGTCCCCGAGGAGCCCTTGGCCACGGCCAAGTGGTTTATGGATACTTTTAGGGGCCAGGAGGGCTTTACGGATGAGCAGATGGCTCGGGGCTTCCTCATGTATGTGCTTGGGTGCTCTCTGCTGAGCACCAAGGGGGATCAGGTTTCTGTAGCACTGGTAGGGTCCTTGGAGGTCATGGGAGAGATTTACCAGTATGACTGGGCCGGTGCAGGATTAGCCATCCTGTACAAGCATATGGGGGACATTTCCCGGGATCGGCTGACTTCTACAAGTGGTTTCTGGAGGGCATGGGAGGTACGTTCTCTTCTTGATTTTTATTATATTTCATTGTTTATCACACTTTCAAAAATTATTTAAACTGCGAGACTCACACCTTCTTTTCTTTTTCCTTATTTATATTATAGATATGGTCCCACGAGTATCTTCACATGATGTCCCCTGAGATAAACGAAGCTGACGCCCTCATTATGCCCCAGGGACTGAAATGGGCAAAGGATAGGGTCAGACGGAAGACTGGGGCTCACAATTTTACGGCATTCAGGAATTTCCTGATGAACTTGAGAGAGCCGTACATTCGCTAGAAGCCATGGCTTAGGGTGCTTCCCACTACTTCTGCGGGGATACAGGCATCGGGTGGGAACGACCCAATGAGACAGCTACTAGATGGGCCCGAAGCTCGGGCTTGGTATTTGGGAGAGAGGGTGACTAGGCAGTCTCTAGCGGCTCCCGGATTCTTCGTGCCACACCCTCCTCTGGATTCTATAAGAGCCACGGACGTGCTTCAGGGTAGTGAGCTTATAGCTGCTCTGAAGGGTTGGGCATCCGTGACTTCGTGGACCCCCCCCCCCCCCCCCCCCCCACGGGATATGTAGCTTTCCGTGCTGCTAAGCTGATGCCGAACTTCCCTCTGATGGAAGTGACCCGGGTGAGTATATGATTTCTTTATCCTTTCCTGAGTTCTCTCTTATTCATTATTTACATTTCGTCCTTGTTGTTTGCAGCCCGTCCCTGCCGCTGTTCGTCCTCCCACCTTACCTGAGTGGGATTGGGCCATGTCAACTGTCTCCTTCAGCGAGCAGTTCTCGACGATGATTCCTCGACTCTCTCAGGGTGCCCCTACCATTCCTCTTCAGTATGATGATGTCCTGCATGCTTACGCGGAGGAGGGCATGTCGTAAGACCATAGCATGCGGCAGTGGGTCCTTGGGTGAGAGTGGATGGTAAGAATTTATTCTCGTCTCTCACATTGATTTTGGCTGCCTCTTATTTACTGATCTTTATTTTTGACTCTTCGTTTTAGCATGAGAGAGCTCGGGCGACGGCCGAGGCCCAACTGAGGGCCCAGGTAAAATCTCCACTCTACTTTCAAAATTTCATTTTATCCTAAGAATTCCCGAGTTTCACCTCCTCTCTCCTTTTAGGTGGAGGAGAACAGGTCGCTGACCCAACAAGTGTGGGTGCTTCAACAGCGACTTCAGCAGTTCGACATCAGTTTTAGTGATGCTCCTAGAGGTAGCGGCGTTGGATGAGGTGGCTGTAGCGGTAGGGGTACTAGTGGTGGCAGGGGCGGAGGCAGAGGCGGAGCGAGCGGGATAGAGTCAGAGGAGGAGCCCCTCAGATGCGTGACCCGCCAGACTCGAGGCTGGGGCCGGGGCTGACCTCACCTTATCTCTCTTTTTTGTATTTTTGAGTGTTTTGGGGAAGATGTACATACTTGGATGACTGTATATATACATACACTTATTTTGATGGCAGCTATTGGATAGCCGGGATAGGATAGGTATCCACACAACTTTATTTCCTGCATACTTTCATTTTGGTGATTGCGACCATGACTTGGTCCCGCATTTTATTGCTTACTGTTTTTTTTCTTACTTTTTCTGTTTCTTACTATTGCTCATCATATGTGTGACCATGACTTGGTCCTTTCATTTCATTTTAGCCCTTTTTGTTTTTTTGTGATCTTGTGAGCATTGTTCTTCTTCTATTACTTATCCATGTGAGTGAATGAATGAATGAATGAATGAATGAATGAATGAATGACTATGATCATGGCTTGGTCTTGTTGCACATGCTGCATGATGCGCACGTTTTATTGTTTTTATTCAATTTTGTTTGCAGGTGGGCTGAAAGTATTATAAACATATCCTGGCCAAAATAAAATTCCAAGCGACACTCAGTTATGCTTCAGCGGCACTTAGTGAATGCCGCTGCGGTAGTCAGTAACTGCCGCCGCGACAGTCACTGTTACGGACTACTGCGTGGCACTTACTCGAGTGCCATTCTACTTTACCGAGTGCCGCCCTGTGTTCTGGCCAGATCCACTCCTATTTAAAGCCTTCCTTCATCAATAATCCATAAAAATTCTCTCCTTGTCTTCACTTTCTTCTCAAATGGCCCCCATTAGCTCCCAAATCCTCTTCCCGTGGATGGATACTCTCTCTGGTATTGATAAGCTTAACTTCAAATGCTCTAGACTGAACAACCTCTTCTCCTTTCGACGGATGATTCTAAACGAAAGCTTGCTTCAAGTCGCTACTCCATGTTGGGATCCCTCACTCCACGTTTTCTGTTTCGGTTACCAAGAGATTTATCCTCTGTTCGAGGAGTTGTGGATACCGGGAATCGGACCACTTCTCTTGTTTGAGATTGTTTTGAAATTGATTTGAATCAAAGAAAGAAAATAGGTCTGTTGAAAATAGATACAGAGTCGCCACTTGGTCTTTAAGGAACCAAGAAACCTAATTTTGACTCACCCAAGCGGATAAGGGCACCGGCCCTTCATAACCAAAGAACTTAGTTCGGGGTTTTGGTACGAGAGAGGAAGGAGCCTTTGTCGCGACTAAAACACCCTCAACTCGCCCCATCTTTCGACGGGCCTCAATTAGCATCCAAATAATCATCTTATACTATGTATGGTTCAACAAATAATACTATGATAGTATATTACATCACATAAGGAGATTTGAAATGGAAGATCTAAAGATAAAATATCATTCATAAGATCTAAATCAAATATCATGCAATGTAAAGTGAAAGATCACACAAATAAACCTAGGAAAAATCGTCTAATCATATATCAATTAATCAAGTTTTCCTAATCTAAAGGGGACATGAATTGTTCTTGGAACAAATAATCAAAGAAATCAAAATATGCTTAGCAAGGCTAGAATGATGCATGTTAATCTTTGAGAAAAAGAAGATCTCTCAATCCCCGGGACGGATGAGAAAGGATGATTAGATCAAGGGGAAGTACGAACGGGTGATCGAGTTCATTCCTTATATTCTCCTTAGATTAAGAGTTATAAAAACCCCAAATCTTGCATGAATGCAATGTATGTATCTAAAATGTGCAAAGGTTGTAGTGTGTTTTTGTGTACATGGATTTCTAGAATGACTTAGAAGTCTAGAATGTGTATGAATGAATGAATGAAATTAACATAGGATGTGTACAAATGTAGTATGGACTACTTCCTAAGATATGAACTAATTTGGAATGCATATGAGCATCAAATCAAAGAATGAAAGTTGAAATGTACTTGCTGTGAATAGTGGACAGAACAGTAACATGATGTTTTGGAATTTGAAAAGAGGGGTTAGGAATGTTTTCAATGCATGGTTTTTTATGGAGATGTTACTTATTGTGTCTAGAACACAACCCAAAAGGCCAATCTTGAATAGCTATCACAGATTGAGAGAAAGTATATAAACAATAGAGGTCACTCAGAAACAGAGTTTGTACTGTCGACTGAAATGTTAGAAAATCTTAGAAAATGAAAAAGAATGATCTAGAGGCCCATTTTATACAGAAAGTTCCCAAAGACATTGAATTTTAAGGAAAAAATAAGTTAGGACCACCCCTTTTGGAAAAGTTTTCTGGAAAAGAGGTCGTAAGTTGACCTAGCTGCTGTGACAGCAAAGACAGAATGTCTGGAAGGAATGTTTGGGTCCAAATGGACCATTTTCAAGTACTTCCAAGTCAAGCCAAAAATCATGGGTGTTCTATAGTTAGTTAGAAAGACTTTCCAAGTGGTCTTGCATTCATACATTGAGTATTGAACTCAAAATAATTTCTTGAAGTTAAATGACTCACTGTTTTGAGGGTTTTGAGAAAAAACAAGGTTTATTTCTTGAAATCAAAATGAGGGGTTTAAGAGGGGGGTTTTGAAATGAGGGTTTTGAAAGTATACTTCCAGATCTTGGATGAATATTCTAACCACTTGGAATATCAATTCCTAACTTATTTCAAGAACTTCCCAAGTATTTGCAAACCATGGTTTTATTTGGAAATCAAACTCAAGAATCTATGGGAGTATGATACATGAGAGGATAGATGATACATGATATGATATAGCATGCTAAAAGTAGTAAAGAACATGTGCATGGGATATGGGTTCATCTAGATACAAGAGAGTGTTGCATCAAAGTGTGAAAGCCAAAAAGTGAAATGCTGTGAATAGTGGACAGACTGTATGCATTACTTTGTAACATTATAATGGGAGGTCAAACGTGCCTAGAAAAATGTGAGAAAAATCAGAGATCATCCTTATTGTGTCTAGAAAATAACCCAAAAAGACAAACATCAATAGATATCACAGATTAAAAGAAATAAATCAGAATGTACACATGACTCAGAAACAAAAGCTGCACTGTTGACTGATTTTGTATGATTTTTCATAAATCAAAGAAAAGGTTTATGATGACCCATTATACACCAAACGTTTCCTAAGACACCCAAGTTTGATAAAAAAAATAGAAAAGATATATGTACAGTGACGAAAATATCCAGAATAAGTGCAAGAAGTTGGGTGAACATTCTGTGAGAACAGAGGCAGATTATGAATATGAACTTCTCACATCCAAAACAAATACTTTCACATTTCTATAATTGATGGGACAAATTGGGGACAAACTATGATGTCTTAGGAAGATTTTCCAAGTGGTTTCATCATCATAACTCAAGTATTTAATTCAAAACAAATATTTGAATCTGAACAGCTCACTGTTTTGGATCATTCTTGAAGAAAATGGATTTGGGTTTGAAATAGAGTTTGAGTTCTTGATTGGGGGTTTTGAAATAGATGTTCAAAGCATGAACTTAAACTCTTGAGATGACCATGTGACCACTTAGAACCTCATCCAACCTTGAATCATCAAAGAACTCCCAATATTATTGGAGAGATTCATTTTTATTTTGGACATAACTTCAATACATTTCAAGAACATCTTGAAAGTATTGAGGTTATGATCATCATCTATCAAACATGTTTTTGAGGTCAAGAGCTACTATCCATAAGGATTCACTCACCCCAAACTTCATGTCATCACTTAGATGATGATGAACTAGTAAGTAAATAAAGAAAATAAAAAGAAATGAGATTAAGAAGAGATGAACATAATATGAACAAGCAAGTAAATAACAATCAATAAATGATAATCAATATGATTTTGGACTTGTAGCTTGGTGTTTCACTCATAGATTTTGACATTTGGACATGGAAGTAGCTTCCTAACTCAAGAATGCTCAAGAATGGTGATTGGGTATATTGATGATGAAGTATATAGAAAAATGGTGGAGGAAAACAAGATTAGAACTCACTTTGATTGGAAAAAATGGAAGAAGAAGACTACTTCTTCTCTTTCTCTCTCTATATTTCCCTAGAGTTTCTTCCTAAGCTTTCTCTAAGCTTCCATGTCTCTCCTCTAAATGGAAGTAAATGGCTTCTTTTATAGGCAAAGGAGGGGTGGTAAATGGAGTTTTAAAAAGTTTAAAATGGTCTCCCATTGGTCCAAAATAAGCTGGGAATCAAAACTACGTCGTTTTGGTTTTTAATTAATCAAAATGGGACCCCAAAAGAAATTACAAAAACTCACTGTTCTGGAGGGGAGTGCCGCGGCGGCACTGGGCCAGTGCCGCGGCGGCAGTGGGCCAGTGCCGCGGCGGCACTGCTCCTCCCTTCGTCCAGATAATGCTGTTTAGCCCCCCTGAAGTTCCGGTATTCGCGAAAAGGCCCTATTTCGTCCGAAATTCACAGAAAATGCGTACAAACTCCAAATTGAGGTTATGATATACCGTTGGAAAGGTAATGGAGTCTACTTTACATAAAAAATAGTTTGGGGATAGGTCACCTTGAAAAGTTTTGCGGTATTCGCGATAAAAGCTGATTTGATCGCCTTTTTCGCCTTTGAAAATTCATAATAAATTCGTTTTAAATCCAGAAATTACGTGCGATATACCGTTGGAAAGCTATTGACCTCTAGTATCCATGAAAAATATTTGAAAATTGTTTTGGTGCCCCGGTTCTAAAGTCAAATTCTGGTCAAACTGGTCAAACCAGGGATTCCCGGGAAGTTCTGGAAACTTCCGGGAGTTCCCAGGAGCTGACGTTCTCGCTCGATTTTCTTTTGGAACTTGTTTTAACACTTATCTCATGATTTAAAATGATTCTGGTGAATTCGGACGATTTCGGTCAAACTTGGTCAAACTTGGTCAAACCTGGTCAAACCTTGGTCAAACCTAGTCAAACCTTGGTCAAACCGGTCAACGGGGACTTTCCGGGAACTTCCGGGACTTCCGGGGGTCTCTGGGAGCTGACGATTTCACTCGATTTCTCTTAGAAACTCATTTTATCGCTTTTCTTACGACATAGCATGTTTTCAGAACTTTGGGACCAAATCTGGGAGTTTTCGGGCTTTTAGGGGCATTTTGGTCATTCTGAGCATTCTGAGAGATAGAGCTGACTTCCAGGAGTCTTTTTGAGTCTTTTACGATCATTGTGAACCTCCAAGCTATGGGTCTCCTAAATCTGATAGCCGACAAAATGGGGTGTCTACAGTTTGCCCCTCTTTGGCATGAACTTGAGAGGCAACGCATGTCGCAAGCGAGTGCCAAAGTTTTGAAGAGACAGGACTTTTTGGAGGCTATAGATTTAGGACAAACAACGTTGCAAAAGATGGAAGGATGATGCTGGTCGTGCTCCGCGTGAGCTGCCTACGTATCCCAAGGGGAATCAGACCAGGACGTAGTTCAGGACAATGAATGAATCATACATGCACATACACAACAATCAGGCGGATGCTATGCTATAAGAGTGATATGCAATGTATGGATGTGATATGAATTGTGTCATGAGTCCTATCATGTCTAGTGTTGTGACCTTAGTATGAGCAAGTGCTGTGGGGTGTGCCACTCTGAGTGGGCTGGAGTTGTGTTAGTATTTGTGACTGTAATGCGGTGGATGACTCGGATAAGGACATCAAGGTTTAGAAGATTCTGGGTCTTGGGGAAAACTTCTGGAATTACGGGAAGTATGCTTTGCAAACAAATGTAATCGAACGTGGGGTCCCAGAGGACAACAATCGACGGACACAGAAGTCCTGGATACCAAACGATAGATGAGGAAGTTCAAGATATCCAATCGGAGAAGGGTTTCGCGATAACCGTTAAGCGAGAAAGCTCACAATAGCTGATGGGTAGGTGAGGGGGCTCATAATTTTTGACAAGGGAGTGAGGAAGCTCATGATAAGGAAAAAGCTCACGATTTTTGAGAAAGCTCACGATAAGTGAGAAAGCTCACGATTTTAGACGAAGGTGTGAGGAAGCTTATAAGAAGTGAAGAAGCTCACGATAAGTGAGAAAGCTCACAATTTTAGACGAAGGTGTGAGGAAGCTTATAAGAAGTAAGAAGGCTCATGATGATCAGTGGACATGGATCCTTGAATTGTGAATAGACAGTGCTTGCCCTGGGAATCGGGGTGATTTGACTGCGGGTGATGTTTTGGCCGATCCTTATGATGACAAGTCCGGAGAATCGGTTCGGACTTCTGCTATCTTCTGCTATCTTCTGCTGGGATGGTAGGGGACTCTCTGAGAATCTCTCTTCAATTCTTGACCTAAAACCATGATCCATCTCTGAATCTCTCGTAGTTGGTCAGATTTTGTAATGCTCAATCCAAAAGAGCCGGTTAGGGCCTTCGGGAGCTGATGGACTCTCTAAGAATCTCTCTTCAATTCTTGACCTAGAACCAGGATCCATCTCTGAATCTCTCGTGGTTGGTCAGATCTCGCAATGCTAAATCCAAAAGAGCCGGTTAGGGCCTATCGGTTTCTGTCCTCGGGGGATGATGTAGGGTTCTCAGAGAATCTCTTTTGTCGCTCAATCCAAGGGGGCCGGTCAGGGCCTCCGGGAGCTGGTATCTATCGGTTTCTGTCCTCGGGGGATGATGTAGGGTTCTCGGGGAATCTCTTTGGCGCTCAATCCAAGGGGGCCGGTCAGGGCCTCCGGGAGCTGGTATCCATTGGTTTCTGTCCTCGGGGGATGATGTAAGGTTCTCGGGGAATCTCTTTTGGCGCTCAATCCAAGAGGGCCGGTCAGGGCCTCCGGGAGCTGGTATCTATCGGTTTCTGTCCTCGGGGGATGATGTAGGGTTCTCGGAGAATCTCTTTTGGCGCTCAATCCAACAGGGCCGGTCAGGGCCTCCGGGAGCTGGTATCTATCGGTTTCTGTCCCCGGGGGATGATGTAGGGTTCTCGGGGAATCTCTTTTGGTGCTCAATCCAAGAGGGCCGGTCAGGGCCTCCGGGAGCTGGTATCTATCGGTTTCTGTCCTCGGGGGATGATGTAGGGTTCTCGGGGAATCTCTTTGGCGCTCAATCCAAGGGGGCCGGTCAGGGCCTCCGGGAGCTGAAGGATAATGTACTTTGCTAGGAAGAAGGAAATACGTCCCTTAAATGGGAGTCAAGGTATCATTCTATTTGTGATGAGGGATACGGAGATGGCCTGCGACAGTTAAGGTTTTTGATTTTGAAAGAGCAGAGTGATGGACTTATGTTGCTTTAGGATGAAAGAAGGTCATCAACAGCCACTCATGGACTTATGTTGCATGAAGAAAAATGACAGATCAACAGCCACTCATGGACTTATGTTGCTAGGAGAAAGGAAGATCATCAACAGCCACTCATGGACTTATGTTGCATGAAGAAAGATCAACAGCCACTCATGGACTTATGTTGCAAGGAGAAAGGAAGATCATCAACAGCCACTCATGGACTTATGTTGCATGAACAAAGGAAGATCATCAACAGCCACTCATGGACTTATGTTGCATGAACAAAGGAAGATCATCAACAGCCACTCATGGACTTATGTTGCATGAAGAAAGATCAACAGCCACTCATGGACTTATGTTGCAAGGAGAAATGAAGATCATCAACAGCCACTCATGGACTTATGTTGCATGAACAAAGGGAGATCATCAACAGCCACTCATGGACTTATGTTGCATGAAGAAAGATCAACAGCCACTCATGGACTTATGTTGCTAGGAGAAAAGAAGATCATCAACAGCCACTCATGGACTTATGTTGCATGAACAAAGGAAGATCATCAACAGCCACTCATGGACTTATGTTGCATGAAGAAAGATCAACAGCCACTCATGGACTTATGTTGCTAGGAGATAAAGGTCAACTTTTGATGGTTTGGAAAGGGATGAAATTCGCATTTGCCCTAAGTTTGGGCGCTTCTCCTGCTGACGCCTTGACCGGTGTAGTAATGGTGTTTGGTACTCCTGCTTGTATTGGCATGCTCTTTATAACTTGATTTGAAAATTTTATTAGTCACTATTGACTTACACATTTGAGACTACAACAGACTCAAAAACTTGACAGACATTGACGCACGAGGACGACACATTTGACACCAAAATGAAACAAGGTCGACTTGCCAAAACTTAATGTGCTTTTGTCATAAATGATGTACCATTTCTCTTTTGTGTTTACTTCTCTCCTTAACGTGGCATCACTTTGATGGTGATTCTTATTTTTGAAAATTCCTCCTTGCTGATCTAATCAATTTCTTTGCTACTCTCAAGATGTGCTTTGAATTAGTGCCTTAGCTTATGGAATAAAAGATGCTCCATTTCCATCTATTCAAAACAATGCTTGTGACTTGAAGGCTTACCATTGGTGTATAGGGATCGGGTGGCAAACAAAGTTTGCCCCTAGTTTAAAGGCCATGAAGTGGGATCGGTAGGCAAACGAGGCAAATGACCGAAGTTTGCCCCTAGTTTGGAGGAAGGTTCATTGGAGGTTTTGGGCAAACGAGGTAGGTGACCGAAGTTTGCCCCTTGTGTGAAGGGTAGATAGTAAAAGTCAGGCAAACGAGGCGGGTAGCCGAAGTTTGCCCCTAGTGTGGAAGGTGATTTTCTGGCTTGAGGCATGGACCGTGACTTTAATCTCTCAAATGCTCATAACTTTTGCCTAGGCACCAGTGAGGTGACCTAGCAAGCTCTTTTCTCTCTTTTGTTATTGCTCACCTTGGATTTAACTCTAATTTTGCCTAGGCGTCCTTTCGGATTTTCGACCTAGCGAGCCATCCTTCTTTTTTTTTTCTTTTTTGAAAGTCTGCCTACATACCCCCAAGTGGGGATCAGGTCCAACGTAGTTCGGGCATGGTTGGGAAGAAGCTGGTTGATTTTTGGGTAGGTGGGGTTACCGAACCGATGTGGTTGCCTACGTATCCCCGAGTGGGAATCAGGTCGAGCGTAGTTCAAGGCAAGGCTTGAAGGAAATTGGTTTGATTATGATGGTGTTGACCGAACCGATGTGGTTGCCTACGTATCCCCGAGTGGGAATCAGGTCGAGCGTAGTTCAAGGCAAGGCTTGAAGGAAATTGGTTTGATTATGATGGTGTTGACCGAACCGATGTGGTTGCCTACGTATCCCCGAGTGGGAATCAGGTCAAGCGTAGTTCAAGGCAAGGCTTGAAGGAAATTGGTTTGATTATGATGGTGTTGACCGAACCGATGTGGTTGCCTACGTATCCCCGAGTGGGAATCAGGTCGAGCGTAGTTCAAGGCAAGGCTTGAAGGAAATTGGTTTGATTATGATGGTGTTGACCGAACCGATGTGGTTGCCTACGTATCCCCGAGTGGGAATCAGGTCGAGCGTAGTTCAAGGCAAGGCTTGAAGGAAATTGGTTTGATTATGATGGTGTTGACCGAACCGATGTGGTTGCCTACGTATCCCCGAGTGGGAATCAGGTCGAGCGTAGTTCAAGGCAAGGCTTGAAATAAGGGGTTTGAGGTATGAGGGTTTTTCAAACCAATCGTCAAAGAAGTTCAAACTTGAGCCACTTGTGGTAGCTTTGAAAAAAAAAGATTCAGTTTCAATCTCCCTTTCTTTTCTTTTTCTTTTTCTTTTTCTTTTGTTTTGAGGATTGATCCTTTTCACTTTTGCCTACCAGTCAATTTTTGCTTTTCATGTAGTTGATTCTTGCAAGATCCTTCAATCGCAATCTCAGAATTCCAGAATGTGCATGTCAGCTCTCGGAATTTATTTGTGGTCATTCCGTGCCTTTTGAAATGTGATCTTGGCACGTTCTTAAGATGTATCTTGAAGCGTATGATTCTCTTATTTGTTTCATCAAAATTTTCTCAAACATTTTGACTGGCTAGGGTCAGATTTTGGAAATCAACACCTTTTTCAGCTCTAACTTTTGCCTGGGTGCCCTTTCGGGTTTTCAACCTAGCGAGCTTTTCTTTTTTTTTTTTTTTTTTTTTTTTTTTTTTTGGAAAGTGGAGATGAAACTCTTTGAAATGTTTGGCTACCATCAAGGACCAAGTCCGCACAGGTTCGCATGGCTATCAATTAGGTTGGGCCCAAGGCTTTGAAATGGTAGAAATGGTGGAAAGGGTGTTGGGCAAGCCCCAAGTCAGTTCCAAGCATGTCTTTTCAAGATTGAGGCAAGAGAATCTTTAAATTCTTAAAGTAAGACTATTCAATTCCAGCTCTTCATCAGTGTCAGCGTGAAATCGATTTTAACCTTTCAGGATTCTTTTTGTTTTGTCGTAGAAAAATTATTACCAGAGTAATATCCATGGTAATTTGAAAAGTGACACTTTAGTCTAGTGATTCATGCATCTATGACTAGGCACATCAGATTAGGCAAAATGAGACTTCATTCCATCAATAGAGAAGGATTACAGACTCATTAACAACTCGATGACAGACAGACTCGATCACAAGACTAAACTTGAAATAGACGAACACACAACAGACTCGACTGGACTCGACCCGGTCTCAAATGGAATGTCACAGTGACTCACTTATTCTTTTTATTTCTTTTTTTCTAAAGAGCATCTTCATTTGGTTTTCTAGCAAGAGTCCCAAAACACCATCACTTTACCAGCACAGGTTCAACATTCATGGGCCTCAGCGAAGAGGATCGTTCGAATAGGTAAGCCAGGGGCTTAGGTGACACGGGGTTGAATGGGTGGTGGCTCAATGATATTTTGGTCGATGAGGTCCTGGATATCATGGCGGAGACGTATGCATTGGTCGGTGTCATGGCCTGGGCCTTGGTGGTAGGCACATCGTTTGGACAGGTCACAGTTAGGTGGTGGGGGATCGGCACGAGGCTGAAGGAGTTGGAGGTGTCCCTTTTTTAGCAGACGGCCTAAGGCTATGGAGGGGGAGATATCTAGTTTGGCAAAGGTACGGGGTTGCTTTTTCTGGTAAGGGCAACTAGTGGTTTGGTTGGAGGATTGGTATGGCCGATGAGGGTATGCCATGGGTTGGCTGCGCAGGGCGTCGACATCCGGGGAGTGTCGGGAGTATTTAGGCCTCTTGGACTGGTGTTGGGGTTCATCATTCTTGAACTTTTCTTCTATGATGACATCCTCAATTCTGGTCCCCATTTCAAGCAGTTCTTTGCTAATGCTCCGTGCCATTTTATCAAATCGACTAACCCTTAAACTCAACTACTCAACAGTGGTTTGTAGCTTGTTCACTTTCTCTTCCAGAGCTTTGTAGGCCATTGGTGGATCGATGATGGTCTAGCCCTCGATTAAGATAGTGAATTCTAGGAGGTATAAAGGTGCGCTTACCCGGGGCTATGATTTTTTTGCAAATAGAAGTAAAAGTCCAAATTAGCGGAGGCGCGAAACACTTCTTATGGACTCCTATCAGGGAGAGATGATCAGAGTTTTGAAGGATTTAATGATGCAAACCGAGGTTACAGTAAGTATACGACTTCTGTACAACGATTGAGATGGGTGGGGATGATGATACGTATGTATTCGATGTGTAGAGACTGACATGTATGAGACTGATAAGATGTGTGTGCATGTAGACTGACACAAATTGTGTATGTATATGAGACAAGCATGCGAATGCAAGCCCTAATCTATATGACGCTCCTATTTCTAACAGATAGCAGCTAAACAAATAAGGTCCTAGCCATACAGAGTGTGCTAACCTTACTATCCAGTATGATCACCAAGGGATAACAGGGATTTCCGGGATACTTCAGGAATTTTGGACAGAGTTTCTGGGAGAAACAGGGATTCGGAAGATTCGGAGAAATTTCTAGAAGTCATTTGAGTTTCTAGGAGAAATAGGGATTTCTGGTTGATTTGGACTGAGCTTCTAGGAGAAATTGGAAAATCAGAATTTCTGGGAGAAATTGGTACATCTAGGCATTTTTGGGAAGTTTGGATGGAGTTGTTGGTATTTTTGGGAAATCTTGAAGATTTGGATAGAGCTTATGGGAAAACATGAAAACTCGGGTAAGTTGGACAGAGTTTCTGGGAGAAACAAGTATACCGGAATTTCTGGGAGAAACTGAGATTTCTGAGTAATCTGAGAGATTTGGACAGAGCTTCTGGGAAAACAGGTATAACTGGGTAAGTCGGACAGAGTTTCTGGGAGAAACAAGTATATCGGAATTTTCTAAGAAAAATTGAGGTTTCTGGGTATTCTGGGGGAGAAATAGGGATTTCTAGGAAATCTTGGTGATTCAGACAGAGTTTCTAGGAGAAACAGGGATATCTTGATGAGTTGGGTAGAGTTTCTGTTGGAAGAAATAGGGATATACGACGGGAATAGGTGATGATGGTGATCATACTTTCTGGCAAGTTTTCATACTCCTATGTCTCAAGACCAACAAACAAGGTTTGTAGTGTATATCTTTGTGAGCATGGAGCAGACATCCTTATCATGGTACCTAGGCAAGTCAACTCAATGTGATCACATGTGAGCGATTGCCTTGGGAATCATAAGAAAGAGGTTCTGTTCTATGTCACATAAGCGTCTACATCGCGCAGGTAATCCCACCAGGGCATACAGCAGTTATATCACATTGTCCTATCTGAAAAGATAAATGAACAGTCCTATGAAAGGTTCTACAGGAATCTATATGAAAAGGCTGGGTTTAGTCAAAGAGGGTCCGTTGACGAGAGTTCCAATATACCGTCGGGGAGACAGTACGGAGGTTTTTACTCTTTTTGATATACCTTGGAAGGTACAGTATCAACGGTGACTTGTGCCCTGGCACAGCAAGACCTGAACAATGTCAGCGCCGCGTTTCAGACACAGTCGAAGGGGAAATGCAAAAGTGCAATGCGGTGAACCAAACACAGTAAAAAGATGATTTTAAGGATGCTTCTTATGAGTCAAACCTCTGTATTATTTTGTTTTAAAAATAAAAATCCCCAGCAGAGTCGCCAGATTGTGGATACCGGGAATCGGACCACTTCTCTTGTTTGAGATTGTTTTGAAATTGATTTGAATCAAAGAAAGAAAATAGGTCTGTTGAAAACAGATACAGAGTCGCCACTTGGTCTTTAAGGAACCAAGAAACCTAATTTTGACTCACCCAAGCGGATAAGGGCACCGGCCCTTCATAACCAAAGAACTTAGTTCGGGGTTTTGGTACGAGAGAGGAAGGAGCCTTTGTCGCGACTAAAACACCCTCAACTCGCCCCATCTTTCGACGGGCCTCAATTAGCATCCAAATAATCATCTTATACTATGTATGGTTCGACAAATAATACTATGATAGTATATTACATCACATAAGGAGATTTGAAATGGAAGATCTAAAGATAAAATATCATTCATAAGATCTAAATCAAATATCATGCAATGTAAAGTGAAAGATCACACAAATAAACCTAGGAAAAATCGTCTAATCATATATCAATTAATCAAGTTTTCCTAATCTAAAGGGGACATGAATTGTTCTTGGAACAAATAATCAAAGAAATCAAAATATGCTTAGCAAGGCTAGAATGATGCATGTTAATCTTTGAGAAAAAGAAGATCTCTCAATCCCCGGGACGGATGAGAAAGGATGATTAGATCAAGGGGAAGTACGAACGGGTGATCGAGTTCATTCCTTATATTCTCCTTAGATTAAGAGTTATAAAAACCCCAAATCTTGCATGAATGCAATGTATGTATCTAAAATGTGCAAAGGTTGTAGTGTGTTTTTGTGTACATGGATTTCTAGAATGACTTAGAAGTCTAGAATGTGTATGAATGAATGAATGAAATTAACATAGGATGTGTACAAATGTAGTATGGACTACTTCCTAAGATATGAACTAATTTGGAATGCATATGAGCATCAAATCAAAGAATGAAAGTTGAAATGTACTTGCTGTGAATAGTGGACAGAACAGTAGCATGATCTTTTGGAATTTGAAAAGAGGGGTTAGGAATGTTTTCAATGCATGATTTTTTATGGAGATGTTCCTTATTGTGTCTAGAACACAACCCAAAAGGCCAATCTTGAATAGCTATCACAGATTGAGAGAAAGTATATAAACAATAGAGGTCACTCAGAAACAGAGTTTGTACTGTCGACTGAAATGTTAGAAAATCTTAGAAAATGAAAAAGAATGATCTAGAGGCCCATTTTATACAGAAAGTTCCCAAAGACATTGAATTTTAAGGGAAAAATAAGTTAGGACCACCCCTTTTGGAAAAGTTTTCTGGAAAAGAGGTCGTAAGTTGACCTAGCTGCTGTGACAGCAAAGACAGAATGTCTGGAAGGAATGTTTGGGTCCAAATGGACCATTTTCAAGTACTTCCAAGTCAAGCCAAAAATCATGGGTGTTCTATAGTTAGTTAGAAAGACTTTCCAAGTGGTCTTGCATTCATACATTGAGTATTGAACTCAAAATAATTTCTTGAAGTTAAATGACTCACTGTTTTGAGGGTTTTGAGAAAAAACAAGGTTTATTTCTTGAAATCAAAATGAGGGGTTTAAGAGGGGGGTTTTGAAATGAGGGTTTTGAAAGTATACTTCCAGATCTTGGATGAATATTCTAACCACTTGGAATATCAACTCCTAACTTATTTCAAGAACTTCCCAAGTATTTGCAAACCATGGTTTTATTTGGAAATCAAACTCAAGAATCTATGGGAGTATGATACATGAGAGGATAGATGATACATGATATGATATAGCATGCTAAAAGTGGTAAAGAACATGTGCATGGGATATGGGTTCATCTAGATACAAGAGAGTGTTGCATCAAAGTGTGAAAGCCAAAAAGTGAAATGCTGTGAATAGTGGACAGACTGTATGCATTACTTTGTAACATTATAATGGGAGGTCAAACGTGCCTAGAAAAATGTGAGAAAAATCAGAGATCATCCTTATTGTGTCTAGAAAATAACCCAAAAAGCCAAACATCAATAGCTATCACAGATTAAAAGAAATAAATCAGAATGTACACATGACTCAGAAACAAAAGCTGCACTGTTGACTGATTTTGTATGATTTTTCATAAATCAAAGAAGAGGTTTATGATGACTCATTATACACCAAAAGTTTCCTAAGACACCCAAGTTTTATAAAAAAAATAGAAAAGATATATGTACAGTGACGAAAATATCCAGAATAAGTGCAAGAAGTTGGGTGAACATTCTGTGAGAACAGAGGCAGATTATGAATATAAACTTCTCACATCCAAAACAAATACTTTCACATTTCTATAATTGATGGGAAAAATTGGGGACAAACTATGATGTCTTAGGAAGATTTTCCAAGTGGTTTCATCATCATAACTCAAGTATTTAATTCAAAACAAATATTTGAATCTGAACAGCTCACTGTTTTGGATCATTCTTGAAGAAAATTGGTTTGGGTTTGAAATAGAGTTTGAGTTCTTGATTGGGGGTTTTGAAATAGATGTTCAAAGCATGAACTTAACTCTTGAGATGACCATGTGACCACTTAGTACCTCATCCAACCTTGAATCATCAAAGAACTCCCAATATTATTGGAGAGATTCATTTTTATTTTGGACATAACTTCAATACATTTCAAGAACATCTTGAAAGTATTGAGGTTATGATCATCATCTATCAAACATGTTTTTGAGGTCAAGAGCTACTATCCATAAGGATTCACTCACCCCAAACTTCATGTCATCACTTAGATGATGATGAACAAGTAAGTAAATAAAGAAAATAAAAAGAAATGAGATTAAGAAGAGATGAACATAATATGAACAAGCAAGTAAATAACAATCAATAAATGATAATCAATATGATTTTGGACTTGTAGCTTGGTGTTTCACTCATAGATTTTGACATTTGGACATGGAAGTAGCTTCCTAACTCAAGAATGCTCAAGAATGGTGATTGGGTATATTGATGGTGAAGTATATAGAAAAATGGTGGAGGAAAACAAGATTAGAACTCACTTTGATTGGAAAAAATGGAAGAAGAAGACTACTTCTTCTCTTTCTCTCTCTATATTTCCCTAGAGTTTCTTCCTAAGCTTTCTCTAAGCTTCCATGTCTCTCCTCTAAATGGAAGTAAATGGCTTCTTTTATAGGCAAAGGAGGGGTGGTAAATGGAGTTTTAAAAAGTTTAAAATGGTCTCCCATTGGTCCAAAATAAGCTGGGAATCAAAACTACGTCGTTTTGGTTTTTAATTAATCAAAATGGGACCCCAAAAGAAATTACAAAAACTCACTGTTCTGGAGGGGAGTGCCGCGGCGGCACTGGGCCAGTGCCGCGGCGGCACTGCTCCTCCCTTCGTCCAGAAAATGCTGTTTAGCCCCCCTGAAGTTCCGGTATTCGCGAAAAGGCCCTATTTCGTCCGAAATTCACAGAAAATGCGTACAAACTCCAAATTGAGGTTATGATATACCGTTGGAAAGGTAATGGAGTCTACTTTACATAAAAAATAGTTTGGGGATAGGTCACCTTGAAAAGTTTTGCGGTATTCGCGATAAAAGCTGATTTGATCGCCTTTTTCGCCTTTGAAAATTCATAATAAATTCGTTTTAAATCCAGAAATTACGTGCGATATACCGTTGGAAAGCTATTGACCTCTAGTATCCATGAAAAATATTTGAAAATTGTTTTGGTGCCCCGGTTCTAAAGTCAAATTCTGGTCAAACTGGTCAAACCTGGGATTCCCGGGAAGTTCTGGAAACTTCCGGGAGTTCCCAGGAGCTGACGTTCTCGCTCGATTTTCTTTTGGAACTTGTTTTAACACTTATCTCATGATTTAAAATGATTCTGGTGAATTCGGACGATTTCGGTCAAACTTGGTCAAACTTGGTCAAACCTGGTCAAACCTTGGTCAAACCTAGTCAAACCTTGGTCAAACCGGTCAACGGGGACTTTCCGGGAACTTCCGGGACTTCCGGGGGTCTCTGGGAGCTGACGATTTCACTCGATTTCTCTTAGAAACTCATTTTATCGCTTTTCTTACGACATAGCATGTTTTCAGAACTTTGGGACCAAATCTGGGAGTTTTCGGGCTTTTAGGGGCATTTTGGTCATTCTGAGCATTCTGAGAGATAGAGCTGACTTCCAGGAGTCTTTTTGAGTCTTTTACGATCATTGTGAACCACCAAGCTATGGGTCTCCTAAATCTGATAGTCGACAAAATGGGGTGTCTACAGGAGTTCAGCGCTATTCTTCATACTGATTCTTTTACGGATCTGACTGTTCTTTCGGTGCAAGCTGGGTATGTTTAGGATTTGGCAGCTCTTCTCCATATATCCCGTAGTGTCGCACGCTCTTTTATACATGATAGACAGGCCAATTTTGAGCATCTCTCTTCAGTCTATGGTCTCATCGGGGATCCTTATGACAACGAGTATCAGGTTGAATGGCGTAGCTCTTTATCGATTACTATGCTTTCTTATTTCCTCTTTTAGTCATCTTCCGACATTCTTATACCCATTGCCTGTGGTTTGAGGGAAATGAAAAGTGCCATTATGCTGGTTCTTGGTGAGACTTTGATGGGGCTGGATCGTGCCTACTTTACCGGGGCCGTGTTATCTGTCGGGGCGCCTTTTGTTTTACAGATTTGGCTTATGTAACGCTTGGACCTCTTTATCCACCCTTCGCACCTATGCGGATCACTTCCTTATGATTGTATGGAGATCCACCACTTATTCCATGCTGTTGATACCTGGCTTGATTGGCTTCGAGGTCTTTCTTCTAATGATATATGTTGGATCTACTCACAATGGGTTCATCGCTCTATCACAGTACGGTTCCCTACGCGGCCTGGCATTTGGCTGTCGGGCTTGTATGTCACTACTTTCTACATTCCTGATCAGGTAGTCCACCAATTTGGGCTTTTGCAGGATACTACCAAGGTCGTTACTGCTGATTTTACGAGGGGGTCCATTTTGCGCCCTTCTATTATGAAGGCTTTCATTGAGGTTTGGCATAGCAGGATGGCTACTCCATGCCTGAGGACTCTTGCTTCGATTGTGCCTACTGCTGAGTATCTTCTAGAGATCCAGACCTTAGTTACGAGACAGGCTTGATGGATACATGCATAATGAAATAAAACAGACAAAAAACAGGGAAAAGCTTGCTATTTACAAAACTTTCTGACAGACCCTGCCTACTCTTGCTGCACTTTTGAGATGTGATTTTGTCTTTCTTTTAAAGGATGCTTTCATATTTTAGGAAATGTCCTAACATGTTCAATCAAAGTGTTCACTCTTCTAATTCGTCTTTAAGTTATGAAGATTCTCCCCTTTTAATGCTTTTTCTCAGCTTTTATCACTACTACTTTGAAAATTGCTTTCAGAATCTTAATCATTCTATACCATGAATCCTTATTTATTTCTTTATAGTACTTATTTTGATAGCCAGGTGATCCAAAAGTGGGTTTAAGCAATATCTGGGTTCTTCGGATAGCAAGCAGAGTTTGTCCCTAGTTATGAGGCTTTGATGTGATTCTGGGCAAACGCAAGTTTGCCCATAATTTAACACAGGGTTTTTCTTTTTACATTTTCATGGACTAAAGGCTTTCAAGAGCGCGCCTACTTATATGCTCGAATGGGTATCAGGTCCGTAGTAGTTCAATTTAAGGCTTGACGGAAAGTGCCTTTTTAGGCAATTATTAGTGACGGAACCGAGCAGGTTGCCTACGTATCCCCTAGCGGGAATCAGGTCAAGCCTAGTTCATCAACTCTGGAGGTTTTGAAGAAAAAAGGGTTTCAAGCAAAGTATTTCTTGAGGTGATCGAGGTTAATCGGTTGTTTAAATTCGACCCTGTCTAGGTCCATGAGATATGCAGCCCCTCCAGAAAGGAGAGTCTTAATGATGTATGGCCCGACCCAGTTGGGTTTGAATTTTCCTCTAGGGTCATAAACAGGCACTTTCAGTTCTTTGAGGACCAGGTCACCCTCAGCAAGCTTCCTTGGGCGGACCTTTTTGTTGAAAGCACGAGCTATCCTTATTTGATATCCCCGAGTATGATTTATTGTAGCCAACCTTTTCTCATCGAGTAACATCAATTCTTCATACCTTCCCCATGTCCATTCTAACTCAGTTATCCAACATTCGGCTAAAACCCTTAGAGAGGGTATCTCTACCTCGACGGGAAGGACGACTTCCATCCCATAAACCAGGGAATACGGTGTAGTCCCTATAGAAGTTCTCACGAAAGTCCGGTATCCCCATAGTGAAAATGGTAGCTTCTCATGCCAATCCTTATATGTGTCCGTCGTTTTCCCCAAGATTGCTTTGACGTTCTTATTTGCTGCCTCTACCGCCCCATTCGTTTGCGGTCTATACGGAGATGACTGGTGATGGGTGATCTTGTACTTCTCTAAGAGTGGGATAACCTCTCCTTGAAAATGACTGCCATGATCAGAAATGAACTCATTCGGGACCCCATATCTGCAGATTATGTTCTTCTCGATGAAGCTCACCACATCCTTGGCTTTCAAAGTCGCATACGAAGCTGCCTCTACCCACTTGGTAAAATAATCAATTGCTACGATTATGTAGTGGTGTCCGTTGGAGGCCTTTGGGACTATCTCACCAATGTTATCGATTCCACACACAAAAAATGGCCAAGGGGTGGTCATGCTATAGAGTTGTGACGGCGGGGTGTGCATTAGATTTGCATGGATCTGGCACTTATGGCACCTTCTGACATATTCGCAGCAGTCTTTATCCAAGGTCGTCCAATAGTATACCTGTTGGATAATCTTTTTTACTAGCATGTGCCCATTATGTGGGGTCCACACACTCCCTCGTGTATTTCCTCCATCATTCTCTTAGCTTCCCTAGATTATACCCGGTGTAGGACTTCTTCCATAGTTTATCTATGTAGATCACAAACTGAGCAGAGAATCGTCGAACCGTCTTTTTATCCTTCTCTGTGGCTCCTCCGGAGTACTCTCCCTTCTTAACGAAGTTCCATACATCCTCATACCAAGGCACTTCACCCTTTTTTTTTATGGCGGCGATCATTTCAAACGACGATTGGCTTCTCACTTCTATGGATAACGGGATCATGGTAGTTCTCAAGGGGATCTGGATCATTGAGGCTAGGGTTGCTAAGGAATCGGCTAGTTGGTTTTCTTCACGGGGAAGGTAATAAAATGAAATCTTTTCAAACTGCACTTTTAGGCTCTGTAGGTAGTCATGGTAAGGTCTCAACTTCTCATGCTTTACCCTCCAATCACCTCGTACTTGGGATATGATCAGGTTATAATCTCCGAAAATGTCGATCCTTTCAACTTTCACGGCTAAGGCCGCTTCCATCCTAATTATGCACGCTTCGTACTCTGCGCTGTTATTGGTCGAGTCATACCTGAGTTTGACGGCTAACGGGGTAGGGGCTCCATTGGCTGCTATGAGAATGATTCCAATCCCGTAGCCTATTTGGTTGGCTATTCCATCAAAGTACATTTTCCACAAGTCCTCCTTCACCTCCATTACTCCCTTATCAGGAAACTTAAATTCTCCCTTATCCTCGGATTCTATGGCAAGATCTGCTAAAAACTCAGCGACAGCTCTTCCTTTTACAGACTTGGCAGTGATGTATTTGATATCGAATTCAGCTAGCATCATGGTCCATCGAGAAATTCTGCTGGTCAAGGCAAGTTTTTTGAATACGTATTTGAGTGGGTCCATTTGGGATATCAGGGTTACAAGGAAGGCTAACATGTAGTGGCAAAGGCGACGGGTGCACCAAACCAAGGCCCAATAGGCTTTTTCCAAAGGCGAATATTTCAACTCGTATCCAGTCATCCTTTTGCTCAAGTAATAAATGGCTCTTTCTGCGTGCCCTTCTTCTCCTTCTTGTGCCAGCATACACTCCATTGAATCTTCGGACACGGAAAGGTACAATAATAAGGGTCTTCCGGGTAAGGGTGGTGATAAGATAGACAGGTTTTGGAGGTAGGTTTTGACCTTTTCGAAGGCTTGTTGGCAAAGGGAATCCCACTCGAACTTCTCTCCTTTTCTAAGTAACCTAAACAACGGGTCACAGGTTAAGGTGAGTTTTGAGATGAAACAGCTTATGAACTGTATTCTACCCAGAAATCCCCTTAACTCTTTCTCGTTCTTGGGCGGCTACATTTCGACTATGGCCTTTATTTTGGTCTGGTCCACCTCTATCCCTCTCTGAGTGACGAGAAACCCCAACAACATCTCTATCCCTCTCTGAGTGATGAGAAACCCCAACAACTTTTCGATAGTGACTCCGAAGGTGCACTTCTGAGGGTTTAGCCTCATTTTATATTGTCTTAACCTTCTGAAGAAAGTGTCCTTTCCTCTCCTTAGATTTTACAATCATATCGTTCACATACACTTCTACCTCCTTATGGATCATATCGTGCAACAAAGTTGTAGCGGCCCACAGGTAAGTTGCGCCCGCGTTTTTGAGCCCAAATGGCATCACCCTATAGCAGTATGTGCCCTACAGTGTGATGAAAGTGGTTTTCTCTCTATCCTCGGGCGCCATTAGAATCTGGTTATACCCTGAGAACCCATCCATAAAAGATAGGAGTTCATGTCCAGTTGTATTGTCCACTAACACATCAATGTGAGGTAAAGGAAAATTGACACGACTAAAAAGTTGCGCGCTCTTGTACAACATCCAAGTGTAGGTGATCGTGCAAGTAATATAGTACTGGAAGTCCAGGTCGATCCCACAGGGAAGGAATAGGGAGAATGTCTACTAAGTCATAACCTAAAGAAAATGAAAATATTAATATATGGGTGGAGGTTCTACGAATCCTAAATAATTAAATTAAACTAAATAACAAACTAAAGCATAAAGAAACATAACTAATTAAACATATAAACTAAAGGTGTTGGAAACACATGAATCCACATTAATCCTAACCATCTACCATGCATATTCATTAACTCTCTATGGAGTACATCCCTTTTCAGTATTCCGAATTCCGTATTCCGTATATTTCTAAAGATAAAGAATCAATAGCCCTTTCATGACCGGGACTACATCATCACAATTGATTTAAATTACTTAGAAGATGGTTTAAAACAATGGTTATTACTTGCACTGTAAATGGTGTTAGCATTCAAAGTGGTTTTCAAAAGTCATTGAAGAAAATAGCCTTAAGGCTTTAAGTTCTAAAAACTGTTGTGACAAACTGAGCTTATAGGGACAATTTGATGACAGATTTCTAAAACAGAAAGTCATGGAATACTTAAAAGAATCATCTCAGGAATTAACATATTCGATCGATCGAAGCGCTCTCGATTGATCGGACAGTATCATCCTTCAATCAATTGAAATGCCTTTGATCGCTTGACTATGGCTCTGGTTTGATCGATCGAAATATCTTCGATCGATCAAACCCAAGGTTTCTAAAGATTGCATGGCAGAGGCTGGGAATCAATTTTTCAAGACATATTCCCAATGTATAAACTACGAAAACATAATAAAACTAGTGCAGAAACAGTAACCTAGAGTAATCATAGCATATAAACTAATAGCAATCAAATAACAAGGATTGGAAAGAAAAACCTGGATATAATCTGAAATAAACTCAAAATAAACATGAAATCCACTTGAATCTTCAATAATCTTCAATATATTAATGGAAAAGAGAAAAAATAATATGAATCTAACCTAACCTACTCCTAATCTAACCCTAAAACTACCCTAAATTGCTGTTTTTCGCGTTCTGGAGCGTCCTCTATTCGTCTGGCGTCAAAACGACTTATATATAGGGTTCCTGTAGAGTGTACGCAAATTTTGGATGAAAATAAAGTTCGATCGATCGAGCTTAGTTCGATCGATCGAGCTTAGTTCGATCGATCGAAGTCTCAATCGATTGAACTCTGCTCAAGGGCTTGAAGTCCTCTGATTTTGACAGCTCTGCGCACCGATGGGAGAATGGCCATAACCTTTCACTCGGACCTCGGATTGACACCTCGTTTGCGGCCACGCGACCGTTACTCAAAGATCTAGATTTCATATCTCTGGGAAAAACTTCCAAATCTGAAGTCTTCATTGGCAAAATTGGCATTTTCTCAGCTGCTTCTGTTGTTCTCTTCACCAGAATCACTTTCTTTAGCTCCACTTCATTGATTTACATTCTAATACCTATAAAACAATGCATAATATGTGTTTTTGCATTAAGAAAATAAAAAGAACATTGTTATTAGAATGCACCTAAATGTAGGGACTTTGGGGATAAAAGTATGCATAAAGAACCATGTATTACGCTATGAACATGCACTTTTCACCTCGAATCACACCCCCCAACTAGCTCGTTGCTAGTCCCTAGCAATGAAGCGAACTACAACATTGTTTATTTTAACTCTAAGAATTGAAAACAAAATAATGAAAAATCGTAACTCACTTTCGCAAGAATCACGATTGCATTTAACATATGCAACAAGCCTTTAAACCCCTAGGTTCCCCCTAGTGGACGAGTGTTGTCTCGTGAGGGTTTACCGTGAATCTACCCTCAAAATTCATATTTATGGTAATGGTTCTCATTTAAATGTTTTCAAGAAAATTTTTCTTCTCATTTAGCAATGTTGTTAAGCTCAACAATCCCATGAAACTCTCTAGTATGCCATAGCCATGCAACACACACATTACAGTTAATCTACTATCAAAGTCATTAGAATATTCCATACCTATTAATCTTCAAGTGTGTGTGTAAATGGACAACCAAAATACAAAACTTCAATTTCAAAGCTCGCATAACCTAAGACACTATCAAGACGTTCATTTTGACTCAACTCTCGCCGGGATCACACTCTCAAGATGAAATCACTCTGAATTAGGTGTAATAATTATCACTCATGATATGGAAGCTATAAAGAGTAAATGTAAATGGAATCTAATGCTTCTTATATCTAAATTAAAAAACGAAAATTTTATAGTGCACAAAGTCTCATGAAAAGATACTTTTCACTAGAAGAGCGAGATACCGTGGAGAACCCCTCTCATTACCTTAACTTCAAATCCAATTACTTAAAATCATTAGGACTTTGAAAAAGAGGTGTTCGATTAAGAAGAAAGAGGCTCGTAATATTCAATTGGGTCAAAGGATATGATTGGAATGTTTAATACAACTTTTCAAACTTCCCAATATCTCCAATCTCTCTCTTCTATTTTATTTTATTTTATTCTTTTTTTCTTTTTCTTTTTTTTTTTCACACTCTTCTTTCTATTATTAATTTTTTTTTTCTTTTGTCACATCCATTGGCACTTTTTTTTCTTTTTTTTTACATGCTTTTCTTTTCATTTTTTTTTTCTTTTTCTCTTTCTTTTTTTTTTTTGTTTCTTTGCCAACTTTCCCTTATTCACACTAACCAAACTTCTTGTCAATAAAACACATCCCAGTCATTCCTAGGTAAAGAAAATAAGCTCAAAGTTGTAATATGGAGTTAGGCTTAGATTTAAGGAATTATAATGACAATGCAATTATGATAAGGCTCAAGAGGTGAAGTAAAGGAATATCATAGAGGTAGGCCAAGGCTATATTATCCATGTATGGTCAAAAGATGGCCTAAATCATCTTCTAAGTTAATAGGATAATTCATTTTAATAAATTCAAGAGCTCTAGATTTGGTAAATCCGGAACATTCTCTTCTAGTGATCAGTCAAAATGAAGAAAATTGAGACTTTCAACGAATTACAACGCTTTTCAAAAAGTATAGTAATTTTATAAAAACCCTAAAAAACAAAAGAATGACTCAAAAGCTCACTTGGGTTATTAATCTCCACTACAGTCTCTCAAGACACCTAAATTATGCTTACTAATCCATTTTAGCTAAGTACAAGGTTGTCACAACGTGCTTAAAGTTGTTTGAAGATTAAAAGGCATAAAATATACTATAACTAAGATAGTAAACAAACTATCATAGTGTATCACAGACTAATGACATACAGAAAATAACACTAATGCATTATAACTAACTACATTTACTAAGAGAGAAATATAAGAACCATTTTATTATCTTTAAAAATAAAATTAAAAATTTTAAATTTTTTGACTATTTTAATTTACTGAGTTTTGTGCTGCTAAGCAGGTATATGACACTAAAGCATAAAAAGAAAGAACTGAGGCATGCAATGACTCACTCCTCCCAACTAAAACCAAACATTGTTCTCAATGTTCTAAACTAAGCACATGGACATGTAAAGTAAATCGAGAGAAGGAGGGATGTTACCTCGAGGCGTTAATATCCAAATACATTTTTTTTTCAAGTACCTGCAAAATCATTAGTAGCAACAAGGAGAAATAGAGAATATAATAGAACTATTCAGTAAATAAATTTGGTTAATCAAGATTTTTATCATACAGTAATAACCGAAATTTTTGAGGATCTTCCCAGTGAAATAATTTAACAGTGAGAAGACTTTTGGGATCCTCATAAAAATGTAACTTCCCCCAACTAATGTTAGGCTCAAGGTCAGAGGAGATGATGCAAAACCTATGCCTTCCAAATTTGTTGGGCATAGTTATAAGAGGAATACCACACTTTTTAGGAATTATACTCAAGGAAAGATCTTTGGTGTTGGTAACGGCGCCAAAAACTTGACACGACTAAAAAGTTGTGCGCTCTTGTGAAACACCCAAGTGTAGGTGATCGTGCAAGTAATATAGTACTGGAAGTCCAGGTCGATCCCACAGGGAAGGAATAGGGAGAATGTCTACTAAGTTATAACCTAAATAAAATGAAAATATTAATATATGGGTGGAGGCCATGGTTCAATAAAAGGGGCAGGGTCTAAGTGATGTTCTAATGAAGCTTTACTACCCTCCTCTTGTTCTAGAATAGAATCTATGGAGATGTGATCATAGGAATTTAATTTCTGTTCTATGCACATGGTTTTGGGTTAGACTTGGATGAAGCTATTTATTTGGGCCTCAATATCATTATTACTCAAGAAGGTCAAGCAGTCTAGAAGATTACTAGCTTCTTGTTGAAGTTTAAGATCATCTAATGTGGGCCCAAAAGTTTCTAAGTCCTCTCTCAAAGAATTTTGAAAAATAAAATTTTGCAAAATACATGTGCTAGAATTCTTACTATCCTCTTCCACAACACATTCTATTTGTTCATTAATGGGGTACACATGACTTTCAAGCTTGGGATGAGAGCTTCGATTGATAGCGAGGATAGGTGATGGACAACTTGGTGACACCACCTCTTCGGCCGAAAGAGGTGAGGGTTCATGAATATCAGATGAATCAAAATCAAATTTAGAAATTTCAATAACGTCCTCCTTAGGGTCACTATCAAAGGTAGGGGTAGAGTCGACAGGGGACTCATCCTTTCCTAATTGCGTGCAGTCACCTAAACTCTCATTGTCTGTAAAAACTCATTCTCATCCGTGTAACTCTCCTCACTATATATGTCATCTATTGATATGCTCTAGACAAAGAGATTGTGCAACTTTATCAAGGCAGTGAAGGAGTTGATGTCTGGGGTTATATATTGAGGAGAAGATGGTGCTTAATGGTTTGGTTTTGGAGTTCTTGTTGGGTTATGACTTTCTCGAGTGAGTTAACCTCATTCGGTATAAACCTATCATTGTCCTCCAATTCTATTCCATTATTAGTGTCTTGAAATTTTGGTTGTAGTGTTGAAGGACTGGTATAGTCATCTAAAGGTTGGCTAGCATATGCTTGTTGATATCTAGTTTCTAATTTATCTAGTGCACTATCTAGCCTTTTCATTTCACTAAATAATAATTGTAACATACCATTATCCTCAACTGGATTATTATCCTCATTATAACTACATGAAGTTTCGCCCCATTGTGGTTGATAGTAATTCCCATCCCATTGTGTTTGTGGACAAGACTCGCCAAAGGTAAAGTCTTGGTGCGTTTGGTAATCGTGAGAGCTACTACTATATTCTACATTATCATTTTGGTTATATTCCCATTGCGATTGATAGAACTCTTCATGTGGAGATTCTTGATACGTTTGATAATACGGGGGACTACCACTATTGTTTTCCCATTGTGGTGGTTGGTAGCACTCGGGTTGATAATGTGCGTCATAAGTGGGTGCTTGCCAACTTGGGGAATAACTATTTAGATTTTCAAGTGTGTATCTATTATTGGTGCTTGTGTTGTGTGGAGGGCAATATGGATAAGACATGTTTATCCAAAATGTTTTAAACAATAAAATATTTATTTATTTACTTGTGAGAGAAAAAGTCCAAAGTTTTTTTTTCATTTTTTATTTTTTCATTTTTTATTTTTTTGCAAAGTAAAAAAAATAACTTGGAAATAACTTAGTAAAATCCTAATCTAGTTGCCTTCCCCAGCAACGACGCCAAAAACTTGACACGACTAAAAAGTTGTGCGCTCTTGTGCAACACCCAAGTGTAGGTGATCGTGCAAGTAATATAGTACTGGAAGTCCAGGTTGATCCCACAGGGAAGGAATAGGGAGAATGTCTACTAAGTTATAACCTAAAGAAAATGAAAATATTAATATACGGGTGGAGGTTCTATGAATCCTAAATAATTAAATTAAACTAAATAGCAAACTAAAGCATAAAGAAACATAACTAATTAAACATATAAACTAAAGGTGTTGGAAACACATGAATCCACATTAATCCTAACCATCTACCATGCATATTCATCAACGCTCTATGGAGTACATCCCTTTTCAGTGTTCCATATTTTTCTAAAGATAAAGAATCAATAGCCCTTTCATGATCGGGACTACATCATCACAATTGATTTAAAATACTTAGAAGAAGGTTTAAAACAATGGTTATTACTTGCACTGTAAATGGTGTTAGCATTCAAAAGTCATTGAAGAAAATAACCTTAAGGCTTTAAGTTCTGAAAACTGTTGTGACAAACTGAGCCTATGGGGACAATTTGATGACAGATTTCTAAAACAGAAAGTCATGGAATACTTAAAAGAATCATCTCAGGAATTAACATGTTCGATCGATCGAAGCGCTCTCGATCGATCGGACAGTATCATCCTTCAATCGATCGAAATGCCTTCGATCGCTTGACTATGGCTCTGGTTCGATCGATCGAACCCAAGGTTTCTAAAGATTGCATGGCAGAGGCTGGGAATCAATGTTTCAACACATATTCCCAATGTATAAACTACGAAAACATAATAAAACTAGTGCAGAAACAGTAACCTAGAGTAATCATAGCATATAAACTAATAGCAATCAAATAACAAGGATTGGAAAGAAAAATCTAGATATAATCTGAAATAAACTCAAAATAAAATGAAATCTACTTGAATCTTCAATAATCTTCAATATATTAATGAAAAAGAGAAAAAATAATATGAATCTAACCTAACCTACTCTTAATCTAACCCTAAAACTACCCTAAACTGCTGTTTTTCGCGTTTTGGAGTGTCCTCTCTTCGTCTGGCGTCAAAACGACTTATCTATAGGGTTCCTGTAGAGTTTACGCAACTTTTGGATGAAAATAAAGTTTGATCGATCGAGCTTAGTTCGATCGATCGAAGTCTCAATCGATTGAACTCTGCTCAAGGGCTTGAAGTCCTCTGATTTTGACAGCTTAGCGCACCGATGGGAGGATGGCCATAACCTTTCACTCGGACCTCGGATTGACCTCCTGTTTACGGCCACGCGACCGTAACTCAAAGTTCTACATTTCATATCTCTGGGAAAATCTTCCAAATCTGAAGTCTTCATTGTCAAAATTGGCGTTTTCTCAGCTGCTTCTGTTGTTCTCTTCACCAGAATCACTTTCTTTAGCTCCACTTCATTGATTTACATTCTAATACCTATAAAACAATGCATAAACATATGTTTTAGCATTAGCACAATAAAAAGAACATTGTTATTAGAATGCACCTAAATGTAGGGACTTTGGGGATAAAAGTATGCATAAAGAACCATGTATTACGCTATGAACATGCACTTTTCACATCGAATCAGAAATCGTCCTTAGGGCTGGCTTTGTTCAGATCCCAGAAGTTGACACAAACCCTAACGCGACTGTCCTTTTTTAGGACAGGCACAATATTGGCGATCCATTATGGATACTCGGTGACCATTAAGAATCCGGTTCTCAACTGCTTTTCAACTTCCTCTTTGACTTTGAGTGCCCATTCAGGCCTCATTCGCCTCAATTTTTCTTTTACGGGTTTTGAATTGGGAAAGAGGGGGATACGATTTTGGACTATTTTTGGATCAATACCTGACATATCCCTATAAGACCATGCAAAAACATCTTTGAATTCATTTAATAGATCGATAAATTCTCTGCTTTCTTGTGTGCTAATTGTGTAGCCAATAAAAACAGTTTGAGGATTATCTTCATTTCCTAGATTGATCGTTAGAGTGTTTTCAATGATTTTACATGCAGATTCTTTTTCTTTTTTGATTAATTTTTGCAATTCATCTGGTATTTTATGATCATCACATTCATTAAGCGCATTCGAGTAGGCAGAATTGGTCATGCTTTCATTGGTTTTCTTTGGAGCAATTACAACAAACATGGAAATTGAAAGACGCCTCGTTTGGGCCATTACAGACTCCGGGTGTGGGGGATACCTATCACTAGACTCAAAGACCCACTCTTTCTTGCTTTCTCCTCCCAGATCGGTGATGAAGCACTCCTTCAGATCCCCCGTCTTGGTAATCTCTTCCATTTCTTCTTTCTCAGGTTTTTCCATGTCGTTCTCCTCTTCCACTAGTCCCTCAGCATGTTCTTTCCCCACCTTATCTTCCACGACCCCTTCTTGGCCCGTTCCCTCAGTTCTTGTGCTTTCCTCGCCCAACAGATTCTTCATGACCGAGCCGTCCAGTGCACCAACCCAATCTTTTTCAGTAGCTGACTTCACAGGTACCTGTAGATATGGATCTTGATACTCAGAGAATTCGTAGGGGAAAAAGATCTTACCCTGGCTTCAAACAATTATCTTTCTGATCTACCCATGGTTCTGGAAAGCCACAAAAGGGGAAATCCTCTCCCTCCTTCACAAAGTATCCATTGAGCGTCTTCAGGTAAGGATCCAATGGTGCATCAGTTGCCTTCTTCTTATCTCTCAACTCCTTTTTTGATGGTTGATAACCCAGACCATGAGTATGAGTTTGAGTGACGATCTTTGGAAATTCTGGCAGACCTTGATGATTCTTACCTAATCCTATACTTGGGAAGAAATCCATCTTCTTCATGATACCAGTGACCAATGGACTCGCGTACTGATCGAAATACAATGGCAGGAACTCTTTTGGCTTCTCTTCCTCCAACAAGTTAATAAACTCGAACCTCCCAAGACTTGTCTCCTATTTTTGGAATTGTACCTCTAGAACCGATGCGCTTGACGAAGCCTCAGACGGATAGACCCAACTATCCCCGAGAATATCACAGACCTTGCTTCTCCAGACACACTTGACTTTTTGATGAACTGTAGATGATATGGCACCCAGACTGTCTACTGATGGTCTTCCTAGCAGCAAATTAAAAGAAGCAGGGATGTCAATGACCTGAAATTCAGCTTCCTTTTCCACAGGCCCGACAGCGAGATAAAGGAGAATTATCCCCATGACCATTCTCTGAGTGTTGTCATATGCTCTCACCTTCTGCTCAGATGGTTTGAACGTTGATTCATCCAAACCCATGCGCATAGCTATTCAGAATGGACATACGTTTAGAGCAGATCCATTATCAACAAGACAAGCAGGCACCGTGTTCCCCAAGCATTCAACAGTGACATATAGCGGTTTATTGTGAACAGGTTCTCCTGGAGGTAGGTCATCTGATGAGAAGGTAATAGCCAGAGTTGGGATTCTACTGATCATTCCCACGAGGTCTTCTGATGCTATATCGATAGAAACATCAGAATGGTTCAAAGCATCCAGGATTGCCTGCCTGTGACGTTTAGAAGTGAACAATAAACCCCAGATGGTGATGTTAGCCTGAGTTTTCTTTATTTGGTTCAGAACCCTATCTTCTTCCTCTTCTTCATTCGTTTTCCCTTTTCCTTTACCCATTTCTCTCCCCGGGTGATCCTCCTCCAGCTCATGAGGCTTGAAATGTCTCCCTGACCGGGTTAGATGACTGTATTATTCTTTTGCCCACAGATTGTCAACTTTGAAAACGACTTTCAAACTTTCTTTCTCTGTTCCTTCTCTGTCGCTCTCATACCACAGGTCATCTTCCACCTGACCCACATTGGTGTTGCTAGTTTTTGGGTCCCACAAATCTAATTGATCCCTGTGGACACGCGGGATTCCACCTCTTGCTTGTTTTTGTTTGAAATTTGATTTGGAAAAGAGAGAGAAAAGGTCCGTTGAAAACAGATACAGAGTCGCCACTTGGTCTTTAAGGAACCAAGAAACCTAATTTTGACTCACCCAAATGGATAAAGGGCACCGGTCCTTCATAACCAAAGAACTTGGCTCGGGGTTTTGGTACGAGAGAGGAAAGAGCCTTTGTCGCGACTAAAACACCCTCAACTCGCCCCGTCTTTCGACAGGCCTAAATTAGCATCCAAATAATCGTCTTATACTATGTATGGTTCGACAATTAATACTATGATAGTATATTACATCACATAAGAAAATTTAAAATGGAAGATCTAAAGATAAGATATCATTCATAAGATCTAAGCCAAATATCATATAATGTAAAGTGAAAGATCACACAAATAAACCTAGGAAAAATCGTCTAATCATATATCAAATAGTCAAGACTTCCTAATCTAAAGGGGGACATGAATTGTTATTGAAACAAATAATCAAAGAAATCAAAATATGCTTAGCAAGCTATTATGATGCATGTTTATCTTTGAGGAAAGAAGATTTCTCAATCCCCGGGATGGATGAGAAAGGAATACTAGATCGAGGGAACATGAACGTATTGATCAAGTTCATTCTTTATAATCTTCTTAGATTAGGACTCACAAAAGCCCCAAATCTTTGCATGGATGCAATGTATGTACCTAGAATGTGCCAAGGTTGTAGTGTGCTTTGTGTTCATGGATTCCTAAAATGACTTAGAAGTCTGGAATGTGTATGAATGAATGAATGAAATCATCATGGGATATGTACAAATGTAGTATGAACTACTTCCTAAGACATGAACTAATTTGGAGTGCATGTAAGCATCAAATCAAAGGGGGAGAGTAAAAGTGTGCTTGCTGTGAATAGTGGACAGAACAGTAACATGATCTTTTAAAAATTGAAAAGAAGGGTTAGGAATGTTTTCAATGCATGTTTTTATGGAGATCTTCCTTATTGTGTCTAAAACACAATCCAAAAAGCCAATCTTTCATAACTATCACAAATTGAGAGAAATCACATAAACAATATAGGTCACTCAGAAACAGAGTCCGTACTATCGAATGAAATGTCAAAACATCTTAGAAAATGACAAAAAAGGATCTAGAGGTCCATTATATACAAACAGTTCCCTAAGACATTGAAGTTTAAGGGAAAAATAAGTTAGGACCACCCCTTTTGGAAACGTTTTCTGAAAAATAAGTTGAAAGTCAACCAAGCTGCTGTGACAGCAGAGGCAGAATGTCTGGAAGGAATGTTTGGGTCCAAATAGACCATTTTCAAGTATTTCCATGTCAAACCAAAACTCACGGGTGTTCTCTAATGAGTTAGGAAGACTTTCCAAGTGGCCTTGCATTCATACATTGAGTATTGAGTTCTACAGAAATCTTTGAACTCAGATCACTCACTGTTTTGACTCACTGTTGTGAAGATTTAGGGAAAACAAGGTTTATCTCTTGAAATCAAAGTGAGGGTTTTAAGAAGGGGGGTTTTAAATAGAAGTTTTGAAAGCACATTTTCAATACTCAATGAAGGTTATAACCACTTAATATGCCAACATCAAGCTCATCACCAAGAACCTCCAAGATTGTTGGAGAGATTTATTTTCATTGGAATATAACTTCAAGGATACCGTGGAGGTATTGAAGTTATAATCATCATCTATCAAACATGTTTTTGAGGTCAAGAGCTACTATTCATAAGGATTCAGTCACCTCAAACTTCATGTCATCATCTAGATGATGATGAACTAGTAAGTAAATAGAGAAAATAAAAAAGAAATGAGGTAAGAAGAGATGAACATTGCATAAACAAGCAAGTAAATAATAATCAATAGATGATGATCAATGTGATATTGGACTTGTAGTTTGATGTTTCACTCATATGTGATGACATTGGACATGGAAGTAGCTTCCTCTCTCTTAAATTCTTACTAAAATGGTGGTCGGGTGTATTGAATGAGAAGTAAATAGGAGTAATGAAGTAAAAACAAAGTTTATGACTCACTTTTGTTTTCAAATCAAAGAAGAAAGCTTCTTTTCTCTCTATCCTAACCTTATCTCTACAACTTTCTCTCCCAAAACTTTTCAAAGCTTATATTTGACACCCCCTAAATGAGAAGTCAAGGGGTGGTTTTGGGGTTTTAGAAGTGTTCCCATTGGCTCCAAACATCTGAAACAATAGAACTACGTCGTTTTGGTTTTTAATTAATCAAAATGGAACCCCAAAAATAATTGTAAAAACATACTGTTCTGGAGGAAAGTGCCGCGGTGGCACTGGGCCTGTCTTGTGGTGGCAGTGGGCCAGTACCGCGGCGGCACTGCTCCTTAATCGTCTGGATAATCCTGTTTAGGCCCCCAGAGGTTCCGATATTCGCGAAAAGGCCCTGTTTTGTTCAAAATTCACAGAAAATGCATACGAACTCCAAATTGAGGTTGTTATATACCGTTGGAATGGTAATGGAGTCTATTTTACATAAAAAAATAATTCGGGGATAGGTCACTTTGAAAAGTTTTGCGGTATTTGCGATAAAAGCCGATTTGATCGCCTTTATTGCCTTCAGAAATTCATAATAAACTCATTTTAAATCCAAAAATTATGTGCGATATACCGTTGGAAAGCTATTGACCTCTAGTATCCATGAAAAATATTTGAAAATTGTTATGGCACTCCGGTTCTAAAGTCAAATTTTGGTCAAACTTGGGATTCCCAGATAGTTCTGGAAACCTCTAGGAGCTCCTAGGAGCCGACGTTTTCGCTCGATTTTCTTTTAAAACTCATTTTGAATACTTTCCACATGATCTAGAATGATCCTGGAGAATTAGGACGTTATTGATATAACTTGGTCAAACTGGTCAACGGGGACTTTCCGGGAACTTCCGGGTCTTCCGGGGGTCTCTGGGAGTTGACGATTTCATATGATTTTACTTAAAAACTCATTTTATCACTTTTCTTACGACGCAGCATGTTTCCAGAACTTTTGGTCCAAATTTGGGAGTTTTTGGGCTTTCAGGGGCATTTTGGTCATTCTGAGCATTTTCAGAAATAGAACCAACTTCCGGGAGTCCTTTTGAGTCTTTTTCAATCATCGTGAACCACCAAGCTATGGGTCTCCTAAATCTGATAGCCGACAAAATGGGGTGTCTACAGTTGGCCCCTCTTTGGCATGAGCTTGCGAGGCAACGCATGTCCCAAGCAAGTGCCAAAGCTTTGAAGAGACAGGTCTTTTGGAGGCTATAGATTTAGGATAAAAGTGTTGCAAAAGATGCAATGACGAAAAAATGATGTTGAGATCAGTGCTGGTCGCGCTCTGCGTGAGCTGCCTACGTATCCCAAGGGGAATCAGACCAGAATGTAGTTCGGGGCATAAAGGAACAAATCACACATGCACAACAAGACATGCGGATGCTATGCTATGAGGATAATATGCAATGCATGGATGTGATATGAATTGTGTCATGATTCCTATTATGTTTAGTATTATGATCCTAGTATGAGTCGGTGCCACTCCGAGTGGGCTGGTGCTGTGCTAATGTTTGCGACTGTGATGTGGTGGATGACTCGGATAAGGACATCAAGGTTTAGAAGACTCTAGGTCTAGGGGCAAACTGCTGGAATTTGGGAAGTGTGCTTTGCAAACAAATGAGATAGATCAGATATGCATTTTTTAGAAGACGACAGCTAAAGGAAGGTGACCGAGGGATCTTGCGATGAGACTATGAAAATGGACAGATGAGAAAGCTCATGATAATCAGGAGATATGGAGCCGTGGAAGGACGGTGCTTTGTTTACAAAATCTGGATGCGGGCGATGTTCTGATTGTTCCTAATGGCCGATTTTTGGGACTCAGTTCCTCTTTTGTTACTTTCTGTTGGGGGTAGTGGGAACTAGTATTTTTTTGTATCTGTCCTCGTGGGATGACGTAGGGTTCTCGGAGAATCTCTTTTTTTCTTGATCGGGAACCAGGACCCATCTCTGAATCTCTCACAGTTGATCAAATCTTTCGGCGCTCAATCCAAGAGGGCCGATAGGGGCCTCCGGGAGCTGGTATCTTTCTATTTATGTCCTCAGGGGATGATGTAGGGTTCTCGGAGAATCTCTTTTTCTTGATCGGGAACCAGGAATCATCTCTGAATCTCTCACGGTTGATCAATTCTTTCGGCGCTCAATCCCAGAGGGCCGGTCGGGGCCTCCGGGAGCTTGTATCTTTCTGTTTCTGTCCTCAGGGGTTGATGTAGGGTTCTTGGAGAATCTCTTTTTCTTGATTGGGAACCAAGACCCATCTCTGAATCTCTCACGGTTGATCAATTCTTTCGGCGCTCAATCCAAGAGGGCCGGTCAGGGCCTCTAGGAGCTGGTATCTGTCCTCGGGGGATGACGTAGGGTTCTCGGAGAATCTCTTTTTTTCGCTTCTTTGGTGTACCAGCCAAAAACTAGGATTCGTTACTGAAACTCTTGTGTTTGATCGAAATTTGTGACGGTCGTCCTGAAACAACAGATTCGGATCTTCGGGAGTCGATTTTTCTCAGTTTCTACCTACTGGAGGTAGCCCTGACGACTTTTGGACTGATGGGGGAAAAACCTCATAAATCTTGACCTAAATGGGCCACTGAGGCTGATCAGGGTCAAAAATGGGCAGAAAAAGGCCAAAATTGGTCAAAACGAGGCAAAACGGAGCAAAATGAAGCGAAGCAGGACCAGCAGGGAGCAGTACCGTGGCAGCATTGGGTGGCCGGACTTCATTTGTGTATATCTCGGGTTTTTGAGCTTTCCAAGCTCATTCTTGGCCATTTTGGGGGTGTTTTTGGAGCCAAAATCTGTCAAAACACAGCTTATGCGCGCTCAGGTGAGTAATCTTACCCCGTGGTTGGAATTTTGATTGGTATTTTGGTTTGTTCTAATTTTCAAGAAGAAAGTTTAGTTTCCACTTCCATTTTCTTTGTAGATCCATGGCTTCGAGCTCGAGGAGACCGTCTAAGAAGGCCAAAGAACGAATGAAAGCCGAGAGCCAAACCCCGGACTTGATTTTACGGGACCCCCAATATCATCTTTCGACCGCTGCTCTAGCGAGCTTGGTATGTAAAACTTTCGATAGTTTAGGACTTTTTCCATGTATTGTGCTAGTTTTGTGAGCCGTAGTGTGCACCTAGAGATCGTTAGAAGTTCGATTTGTGCTCAAATGTTGATTTTGTGAAATTGGACCTCGGGTCATGAATAGTGATTTTGTGCATCATTTTTGTTATTTTTTGTATGTGTAGGTGCCGGATGTGACATTGAAAGGCCATGGTAGCCTCGCTCATGCTTTTCTGTGGTACTCTCAACTCTCGCCTACCATCAAGAGAATGGTAGACGATGCCGGGTTTGGCGGCTTTGTCCGCCTGGTTTCAAAGAGTAGCAATGATCTGGCACATTTTTACGCTCTGGCTGAGAGATGGTGGGACACCACCAATACTTTTCACCTGCCATTTTGTGAGATGACCATGACGCCCTTTGACTTCTCTATGATTACCGGCTTGAAGGTTGGCGGGAAATGCCTGATTTTGGACTACTTCTATGAGATCGACCTTGAGGCTGTCGAGATGTTGATTGGGACCGTTCCCCCTAATCTGGAGAGGCACTAGTTTCCTTGTGGCTGGATTTACCAGGCCTACGGCAGAGGGAATCACAACTTGAATAACTCTCAGCTTTTGAGGGTGTATCTTCTGTATGTCCTTGGTTACTCGATCTTTGCGACACGGAATGACCGGGTGAGCTTGAGACTTCTTTCTTGCCTGGCGACCATTGGTGAGATCCCTTCTTATGACTGGGCGGTGCTGCCGTGGTCCACCTTTACAAGCATATGGGTGAAGTTTCCCGGGGCGATGTCAAATCGATAGGGGGATTTTGGCGAGCTTGGGAGGTATATACTGCATCTTCTTTTATCTTCTGGCCTTTTGATTTCTGTACCTTTTTGATTTTCTCTTTTGTCTATGCAGCTTTGGAGCTTTAAGTACTTGAAGTTGTTAGCTCCTTCCCCTGCCGATGAATCAGGTGAAGACGAGGACAACATGGCTCCTGTGCCCTTGTTCCCACGAGGCTTGAGATGGCGGAGGGATGTTGTCGGGGTAAAGAGCAGGGCTCACCGGATTGTTCTGCTCAGGAAGTTCTTATCTGGGCTGATGGCTGCTAGTGTTGATTGGACACCTTGGGAGCATGCTGCTTATGCCGCCCCAGAGGAGATACAGGCGGTCAAACCTCTTTCCTCTTGCCGACTTTTAATGGAAAGTACGGAAAGCAGGCAATGGTTCCTCGGCGAGCGAGTGTCTCGACAGGTGGTTGGCGGTTCAAGGTATCGCGTCCCTCATGATCCTCCCGCGATGGACGCTGGTGACCTTTCTAGTGATGCTTTGCTGGCGGCCTTAGCTGGTACCAATGTTTGGGATCACTTTCTCTCTGAGATCGGCTATGAGACTTACCGTGGCCGCTTTCTGATGCCCAACTTCCCACTCCTGGAGGTGAGTTTCTTTTACGTTTTTGCCTCTATCCGCTGCCTATGTTTTTGACTCATCTTTTTCCTAACTTATTTTGTGCCTACAGCTTCGCGAGATGTACAGGAGACAGGTTCCCCAATTTATGATCTTATCCCTCCTTGGGATTGGACCGTTAATGTTTTGGGTGCAGATGGCTCCCCCCAGGTTATGGAGGTGCCACGGGTCACGTCTGGGTATCCTACCCAGCCAGCAGGCGTCCTCAACATCCCCTGGAGTTATGCTGAGGAGGGCCACGCCTTGGCGGCTAGCTTACGGTCTTTGGTCCTCATGTGAGACCATCGGGTATGTCTCTAATTTTGCCCTCCTTAAGGTTATGAGGTTCTAATCCTAATTTCGCCCTTGACAGATGGATGGTATGTGGCAGTTTACCACCAATTAGATATCGTTCTTTGTAGGTTTCTGACTCGGCTTTGTTTTTGTACTTTTTGTTGTTTTTCTACTGATTGCCTTCATTTTATTTGTGTGTGCAGTATCGTGGGAGTGGCGCTAGCTCATTGAGGACTAGACCGAGGTGCAGAGGTGGTAGGAGGAGGCCATCGCCAACATACACTCCGGGCGGTCCGACAGAGGATGAAGAAGAGGAGGACTGAGGCCTCCTAAGCGGGGATTTTGTTTTATCTCCATTTCATGTTTTCGATTGGGTTGTACTAGTGAATGATGTGACTATGTTTAAGAAAATGTGTAGGATGATGTGTGGGATGATTTGTGACCTTTTGGCAGAGTGTGATGATGTTTTTCCTTTTAGGTCGGATAGCTTCCGGTTTGAAGGCGCAGTTGTGTGCTTGCTTTTATTTTGTGATTGTGTGACGATATACATATCTATGCACTTGTGATCTGTGATTGTTGATGTTACTGCGATGAGCAGCCTTGTGATAGTGAGTGTATTTGCCTTGCAGGTGGGACAGTCCGTGAAACGGGGAGGTGCTGTCAAAATTTTGAATTTTGCTAGAGCCGCGACAGAAAATATGGCTTTGTATGATCCCGCTCAACTCACAGCTTGGCTGAACATGGCAGATGGTGTGGAACGGATCAACCTTTTTAGCTATGGCTTGACCGAGTTATTCTCTCTTCGCCAGATGGCTTTGAACGTTGAGTTCGTGCGTGCTGCTATTATCCACTGGGACCCGGTGAACCATGTCTTCAATTTTAATGGCCTGGAGATATGCCCCCTGTTTGAGGAGTTCTGTGGTATCCTTGGCTATGATTCTGATTCTGACCTGATTCTCCCTTCTGCTGATACCCCCAGTCCTACGCGAGGTTTGGCTGAATATCTGAATTGTTCCAATACTATTTCCCGCCGGCTGATTCATGGTGAGGTCCTTGATATTGCTTCCATCATTGCCCGTTATGCTAGTCCTGGGAGTCCTAGCGTATATAATGCCACTCGCGGGGCTGCTCTGATATTGTGTATGACTTCACACTTTTTATTCTCGAGTGCCTCTATTGACTTGGTGCACGTGTGCCTTGGGCTGAAACTTGGCAGGAATCCCATGGCCATGGTTATGGCTGAAACCCTGAATGGTTTGGATCGCGCTTCCAATCAAGGAACACTTCTATTTTCTGGGGCGCCTTTGGTGTTACAGGCTTGGTGGCTCTACGAGCGCCTCCAGTTATGGACAGGTAATGTGCCGCCAGTTTATTTTCGCAGAGCTGTGCTTCACCCTCATTATACTTCTGCCGATTGGATGGGCGTGATGGGTGCTTTATCTGAGGCTGACATTTGCTGGATCGTGAGGCGTTGGGGCCTCCATGCGATGACCACTAGTCTCAAGGATTTCCAGAGGGTGTGGCTGATTGGTCTGAGAGAAACCTCCTTCTATCATCCTCGTCGATTGGCCAGACAGTACGGGCAAGTTCAAGAGGTTCCCAGGGGGTTTACTGAGAGGGTGTTTGCTTCCAGAGTCAGAGCCACCACTATTACTGCTTTCATCAGGGGCTGGGCTGGTCGAGCAAGAGCTTATTTCTAGAGACCTTTGAAGAAAAAAATAAAAATAAAACTAGGCTCGACTGATTCTGCTTCTTTCCTCCAAGTGTCTTTGATATTTGTGATTGCTTTCTGAAAGAACTCTTTATGTTTTCATTTATCCCTGCTTATGTAATATTCGAAGTTTGTTTATCGGTGAACCTTGGTTACCTGGAGAACCTTATTTTATGCATTTGGCTTTCTGAAAACATTTTTAGTATTGATTTTGATCAGATGTTTGCTTTTGGTACTTGCTTGGGCATGCTAGGATGATTAGAGGCAAACGAGGCAGGTAGCCGAAGTTTGCCCCTAGTTTGGGTTATGGATGGTTGTGAGGCAAACGATGTTGGGTTTGTGCCCTCAAACCATTACTTTATGTATGAGACATTAGCATTATAATATATTGATATCAGCTTTACATTTCATTGTGTATGTTTCTTTCATAAGATGAATGTTTTATCCTTAAGTATCATAGTAAGCAATTCGTGTGTGTATGAGATACACACAAGTGAGATACGAATTACTATTCTTTGATACTTAGAATATGTCACAGTGGATGATGAGACTGGATACCTCATTAGGTCTACACTGTAGCATAATTAACTACCATTGGATGGAGTGATTAATCTCAATCACTAGAGTGTAGCTCTTAGTTGATATGCTAGTGCTTATAGTGCATTGACGTACCTGAGCTTTCCTATTGACGCTTAAGGCTGTCAACAGTCAATAGGAACTCATAACTTGTATAAGGTACGTGTTCTCAATCTTGAGATGATTATGAACACAGACTATGGATATGGCTGCTTTGACTTACCAATCAGTGAGGTCTATAGAAGATCAACACCTGGGTATCTTGGGTATGTCATGTCCATAGGGTTGTGAACATATATTGTCAAGATAGAATCTACCCTCTGATTCAGAGTAAGCATTCCCTTGAGAATGTCACCAAGTTGATTACTGAGTACTGCAGTCTTGTTGATAAGAGTTATCAACATGTTTGGTAATCATGAGCAGTGAATGAGACTCAAGGAATACAAGAAGTAATCATGATTCAGGTTGACAGTAACAGTTATCCGACTACCTGAATATGATTACGAATGCTGACGGTAGAGGGACATTAGTACACCATACAAGTCTAGTTATCGCTTCGGATATGTTCTTTTGCGTTGGAGTTCAGTTATCGTTTTATAGTGGAATAAACGTTAACTGACCAGTTAGTTAGTTTGCTGATCAAAGAGTTTGGTCATGGTAATTAACAAACTGGTCTGAGCAAACAATGAAGAGCCTAGGAGGTCCCACTCTTAGCTCCGCTAGGATGCTTGGAAAGACACTTGAGGAAGCTGTTAAGACAAGTTCGATCGATTGAAGTATGTTCGATCGATTGAAGTCAGCAGGTTCGATCGATCGAGAATGGTTCGATCGATCGAAGGTTCGATCGATCGAAGTCACTTCGATCGATCGAAGTCTAGGTCGGTTCTGGAAATCTATAAATAGGGCAGCTGCGTTCTGGAAGTAAGTGACCGTCGTTTTTATACGCAGAAGCTGCAGAAACTATCATAGTCTTCCTAAAACCTTTCTATCCTCTCTATTAGGGTTCCCACGAACCCTAGTCTTTCCGGCAGGCATCCGCAGGAGTCATAAGGGTGAAGATCATCTAGTGGAGGCTGCTGGAAGTTAAAGTTTCAGAATTGGGTTCAGGATACTAAGGTATAATTCTTGCACCTCCTTGTACGCATTTATGGAATTGACGAGTAGTAGATCCTGGAATACCAAAAGTTTTATAACTTAACTTATTTCCGCTGCGCGTTTAAACTCTAAATTTAAACCACTTTTTCCTTCAATTGGTATCAGAGCCGCGCTCGTTTGGATCTATAGATGCATTTTTGGAACCCTAGTTTTGATTTGCATGTTGATTTTAGAACTGTTTTCAAAACTGCATCGTCACAGATCTGTTTCTGCAGTGTTATCGCAGCAGAATACAAAACTGTGATTGCATAGGATGCAAGGTGGGTTCGATCGATCGAACTTGTTTCGATCGATCGAACATTCTGTTCTCAATCGATCGAACAGTCTTCGATCGATCGAACCTTCTGGTATTCGATCGATCGAATGAAGTTCGATCGATCGAGATAGATACTTTGTCAGGTTCTCTGTTTCACAGTTTTAAAGTGTTTTGAAATTAAAAACTTTAATTTTAAAATATTCTGTAAAATTTTCAAATCATTCTGTGAAACAGAATGTTCAAGCGATTGAACAGTGTTCAATCGATCGAAGGTTCGAGCGATCGAACGGTCTTCGATCGATCGAACTGTGACAGAGAAGTAAGATGCTGTTTTAAGTTCTAATTCAGTATGTAAAGTGTTTATATACTGTGTGAATCAATTAAGTGTTCCAATAGTTACATATATTTGTTATGTATGTGTGGATGTGTGTACGACTAACCCTTTTGCAGCAAAATTACTCGCTATCTCCCATGGCACCAAGTCGTTTAAATATTTATATTTAAATTGTTTGAGATTGGTGCATGTTGTAATTTATTAATGGTTTGGTTTTAAGGCATATGTAAAGGGCGCTGCGGCTTCAATCCTACGAAAAGGAAAGTCGCACCAGTTTCCCTAGCCTTTTATTCCTTTTTGCTATTTCCTTTTTCTAGATAAATTGTAAGCTTCAAAAGAAGCATAGGTCCAATGTAATAGAATTAGAAATTCCATGAAGATGGAGCAAGGAGCCGTTGTCCATAAAGATGGAGCCGGAGGCGACCAAACCAAGAAGGTGGTTCTATGGAAATAGAGCCATGGGAGATAGAGGCATTGTTTGAATGCCTATATTTCATTTTAGTTTTTTGTTTTATGTGCTTGTTTTGTGATTGGCGTATAATACATTGTTGCATGCACTTAAAACAAGTTTTCTAAAATAAAATTCAAAAACCGTTTTCAACACATTAGTAAACATTGGATGTTTATGGGTAGTGTGTGGAAACATTTTTCAAAAGCAAAATCCTTAATTTACTAAATCTAGTGGGAGAGGGTCTTATTAAATAACACCCACGATCTTCCATTAACGGTTCATTGTAAGATGAGTAGTGTATTCTGTGTCACCTCGCCAGGGGTGATCATTCCATACGGAGGGTACACTGCTCATTGGTTACTAGATGTGAACTTCCTATGGATAGGATCAATCAGACGTGTTAGAGGGTGACCACCACACGGAGGCGCTACTTGAGACGGTTGTGATTGGATCCTAGTTAATGGTACACACTAGCTAAGCTATGGATAAGGGATCCCACACGGGGCATTGTTCAGAAACTTAGAGATCAAATAGGTTCGGGAGTCATGGCTATTTTGCAAGAGTTGCATAGCGGATAAGTCATGATAAATCGAAAGATCGAACATTGACCACCACACGGAGGCTTTATTCTTTCGTTTTGATATTTCGGCGACTTTGTTTTTAAATAAGAGTTTTAAGGATTCTTTTATTTCAAACTGTCAATTCTGATATCCATATTTATTTTGTTTGTTTTGATTTTCAGTAATCATAATGTCTGGATCTGCATTTAGTCCACTTGCCACCATACTCACTCAAAACAAGTTAACTGGAAATAACTACACTGAATGGAAACGTAACCTTGACATCGTTTTAACTGCGGAGGATCACATATATGTCCTCACCACCCCAAGCCCTGAAGAACCCGCGGCAAATGCTTCAGCAGCTGCCAGACGCGAGTTCGACAAATGGAAGAAGTCAAATGGAATGGCCCGTTGTTACATTCTGGCCTCAATGGCTGGTGTGTTACAACACCAATTCCAATCGAACGATTCTGCCAGTGACATTATCACATCCCTGAAAAAGATGTTTGGGGAGCATGGCAGGCCTGCCAGACAGGTAACCATGCAGAAGATAATGAGTGCAAAGATGTCGGAAGGTACTCCAGTCAAAGAACATGTTTTAAAAATGATTGGTTATTTAAACGAACTGGAGACCTTGGGAGCCAACATCGATGCACAGACCCAAGTTGATATGATCCTCAACTCGCTGTCGCCATCATTCGCTCAATTCAAACTTAACTATAATATGAATCAAATGGATTTTTCAATGAGCGAATTAATGAGTTCATTACTGGCAGCAGAAGGGGTGATCAAACCTGGGGGCAGCGTTTTAAACGTTGAGAAAAGCACTTCTTCTTCCCGATCTACACCGAAAGGTAAGAAAGGAAAGAAGAAGGCTGGCACTGGTGGTTCAAGTGTTGGACCAGTCCCTAAGATTGCAAAATCTAAGGGAAAAGGTAAGGGCAAAGGGAAGGTGGGTGGCCAAGGCAAAGGAAAGTGTTTCTAATGCGGTGAGAAGGGCCACTAGAAGAGGAACTGTCCAGAATTCTTAGCTACAAGAGTTCAAGGTATGATTGAATCACATGTGATTGAAGTAAGTTTTATTACGGATACTTCAAACACTTGGTGCATTGATTCTGGTGCGACTAACCATATCTGTAATTCATTGCAGGGGTTCAGATCAACCAGGAAATGCAGTGATGGGGAGATCGTGCTTACTCTAGGTTCTAGCGTAACCGTATCTGCGGTTGCTATAGGAGTCGTAGTTTTAGAATTTTCAGACAATAAAGTTTTGATTTTATCAGATGTACTTTACGTCCCTTTAATGAGACATAATTTAATTTCAGTTTCTAATTTAACGAATAATGGTTATTCCTTTCATTTTGGAACTGAAGTTGTCATTAAAAGAAGCAGTTCTTTTATATGTTCTGGTGTTAAATCAAATGGTTTGTATGTGATTACTCCCAATATTTCAAAAGATTCTTGTTTGGAACTTAATAACTCAGTGGTAACTTTACCATCTAAAAGAAAGGGACCTTCCACTAATCCAACAAGGCTTTGGCATATGAGGCTTGGCCATCTGAATAGGATTGGCAGACTAGTCAAAGAAGGGGTCTTAGGCGATTTGGTTCTTGAACCAATGGAAGTCTGCGAGTCTTGTTTGGAGGGTAAGATGACCAAAAGGCCCTTTCCTGTAAAGGGCAACAGGACCAATGCATTATTGGAATTAGTTCATACTGATGTGTGTGGACCAATAAATATTAGAGCAAGGGGTGGTTATGAGTATTTCATAACATTTACCGATGACCACTCTAGGTATGGATATGTGTACCTAATGCAGCACAAGTCTGAAGCCTTTGAAAAGTTCAAAGAGTTTAGGGCTGAAGTGGAGAAGCAATCGGGCACACATATCAAGGCCATTCGATCTGATCGAGGTGGCGAGTACCTCTCTAATGAGTTTATTGATCACCTCGTACAGAATGGGATTCTGTCACAGTTGACTGCACCTGGTACGCCTCAGCAGAACGGTGTAGCGGAGAGAAGGAATCGGACTCTTTTAGACATGACTAGGTCGATGATGAGTTATTCAGAGTTGCCATTATTCCCTTGGGGTTATGCTTTGGAAACCGCTGCATACATACTAAATCTAGTACCAAGCAAATCTGTTCCCAGGACACCACGAGAGATGTGGATTGGGCGCAAGCCTTCTTTGCAACATCTCCGGATATGGGGGTGTCCGACACATGTGCTCAAAGGAAAGATGAGCAAGTTGGATTCTAGATCGGAAGTATGTTACTTTGTAGGGTATCCAAAGGGTACTTATGGATGGTATTTTTATGATCCAAGAGAACATAAAGTGTTTGTTAGTACAAATGCTGGTTTCTTGGAGGATGATTATATCATGAACCATAAACCTAAGGGAAGGATAGATCTTAGAGAGATAGAAGGAGAGCCCTCAGTCCAACCCGCAGTTGATAACGATGAAAATCAAGAAAATACCACTTCTTCACCCATTTCTGCACCGGTACCTCGTCGTAGTGGGAGGATTATCAGCCAGCCTGATAGATACATGTTCTTAGGAGAAGTTTTTGAAGCTGTCTCCATAGAATCTGAATCTGATCCTACCACTTACGAAGAGGCAATGGCTGATGTTGATTCAGCTCATTGGATTAAAGCTATGAAGGCTGAATTGGAATCTATGGATTCCAATCAGGTCTGGGATCTTGTAGAACTTCCAGCCAATATTAAACCCATTGGCTGCAAGTGGGTCTATAAGAGGAAAAGAGGATCTGATGGAAATGTTGAGACCTTTAAGGCAAGGCTTGTGGCGAAAGGCTATACTCAGAGGGAGGGCATTGACTATGAGGAAACCTTCTCGCCGGTAGCCATGATCAAGTCCATCAGAATACTCTTATCCATTGCTGCATGCCTAGATTTTGAAATCTGGCAGATGGACGTCAAGACTGCATTCTTGAATGGCAATCTTGAGGAGGACATCTATATGCAACAACCAGAAGGGTTCATAGCTGGTCGGAAAGGTAACTTGGTATGCAAGTTGCAAAAGTCCATTTATGGGCTTAAGCAGGCATCCAGAAGTTGGAACATCCGATTTGACCAAGCGGTCAAGTCGTTTGGTTTCATACAGAATCTGGATGAGCCTTGTGTATACAAGAAATGTGAAGGGAAAGTAGTGGCTTTTCTTGTGCTTTACGTTGACGACATTCTACTCATTGGGAATGATGTAGCGGCGCTGTCAACGGTCAAGGTTTGGCTAGCTAGTACTTTCGATATGAAGGATCTAGGAGAGGCGAGCTATATTCTTGGGATAAAGCTCTTTCGGGATCGTAAGCGAAAGGTAATGGGATTATCTCAAGCTGGTTATATCGAGAAAGTGCTAACTAGGTTTTCAATGGATAATTCGAAGAAAGGTTTGTTACCTTTCAGGCATGGTTTAGCGTTCTCCAAGGACCAGTGTCCAAAGACACAAGAGGAGAGGAATCGCATGGCAGGAATTCCATATGCCTCGGCAGTGGGAAGTCTCATGTATGCGATGTTATGCACTAGACCAGATATCTGCTTTGCCGTTGGCATGGTTAGCAGGTAACAATCGAATCCTGGTCCAGAGCACTGGACAGCCGTTAAGCATATTCTTAAGTACTTGAGAAGAACTAAAGATTACATGCTTATGTACGGCGGTAGTGAGTTAATTCCAGTAGGATACACTGACTCGGACTTTATGTCAGATAAAGATTCGAGAAAGTCGACATCCGGACATCTCTTTACCTTGGGAGGTGGTGCTGTTAGTTGGAGGAGCATTAAGCAGAAATGCATTGCAGACTCAACTACAGAAGCTGAGTATGTGGCTGCTTGTGAAACCGCAAAGGAAGCTGTTTGGCTCAAGACGTTCCTCATGGAACTCGAGGTGGTACCAGCGTCGCTGTCGCCTATTACGCTTTATTGTGATAATAGTGGGGCAGTGGCTCAGTCCAAGGAGCCAAGGAACCACGGGAAAGGAAAGCACGTAGAGCGGAAATATCACCTAATCCGAGATATGGTTCAACGTGGAGATGTGACTGTCACCAAGATTGCCACCGCTGACAATCTTGCTGATCCGTTTACAAAGGCCTTACCACAGAAGGTCTTTGATCGTCATCTAGATAGTCTAGGTCTTAGATGTAGTTCTGAATGGTTGTGAGTGCAAGTGGGAGTTTGTTGGGTTTGTGCCCTCAAACCATTACTTTATGTATGAGACATTAGCATTATAATATATTGATATCAGCTTTACATTTCATTGTGTATGTTTCTTTCATGAGATGAATGTTTTATCCTTAAGTATCATAGTAAGCAATTCGTGTGTGTATGAGATACACACAAGTGAGATACGAATTACTATTCTTTGATACTTAGAATATGTCACAGTGGATGATGAGACTGGATACCTCATCAGGTCTACACTGTAGCATAATTAACTACCATTGGATGGAGTGATTAATCTCAATCACTAGAGTGTAGCTCTTAGTTGATATGCTAGTGCTTATAGTGCATTGACGGACCTGAGCTTTCCTATTGACGCTTAAGGCTGTCAACAGTCAATAGGAACTCATAACTTGTATAAGGTACGTGTTCTCAATCTTGAGATGATTATGAACACAGACTATGGATATGGCTGCTTTGACTTACCAATCAGTGAGGTCTATAGAAGATCAACACCTGGGTATCTTGGGTATGTCATGTCCATAGGGTTGTGAACATATATTGTCAAGATAGAATCTACCCTCTGATTCAGAGTAAGCATTCCCTTAAGAATGTCACCAAGTTGATTACTGAGTACTGCAGTCTTGTTGATAAGAGTTATCAACATGTTTGGTAATCATGAGTAGTGAATGAGACTCAAGGAATACAAGAAGTAATCATGATTCAGGTTGACAGTAACAGTTATCCGACTACCTGAATATGATTACGAATGCTGACGATAGAGGGACATTAGTACACCATACAAGTCTAGTTATCGCTTCGGATATGTTCTTTTGCGTTGGAGTTCAGTTATCGTGTTATAGTGGAATAAACGTTAACTGACCAGTTAGTTAGTTTGCTGATCAAAGAGTTTGGTCATGGTAATTAACAAACTGGTCTGAGCAAACAATGAAGAGCCTAGGAGGTCCCACTCTTAGCTCTGCTAGGATGCTTGGAAAGACACTTGAGGAAGCTGTTAAGACAAGTTCGATCGATTGAAGTATGTTCGATCGATTGAAGTCAGCAGGTTCGATCGATCGAGAATGGTTTGATCGATCGAAGGTTCGATCGATCGAAGTCACTTCGATCGATCGAAGTCTAGGTCGGTTCTGGAAATCTATAAATAGGGCAGCTGCGTTCTGGAAGTAAGTGATCGTCGTTTTTATACGCAGAAGCTGCAGAAACTATCATAGTCTTCCTAAAACCTTTCTATCCTCTCTATTAGGGTTCCCACGAACCCTAGTCTTTCCGGCAGGCATCCGCAAGAGTCATAAGGGTGAAGATCATCTAGTGGAGGCTGCTGGAAGTTAAAGTTTCAGAATTGGGCTCAAGACACTAAGGTATAATTCTTGCACCTCCTTGTACGCATTTATGGAATTGACGAGTAGTAGATCCTGGAATACCAAAAGTTTTATAACTTAACTTATTTCCGCTGCGCGTTTAAACTCTAACTTTAAACCAAACGAGGTGGATGATCGACGTTTGCCCCTAGTTTAGGAGGGTTTTCGGCAAACGAGGAGGGTGGCCGAAGTTTCCCCTAGTGTGGAGGGTGATTTCTGGGTTATGGTAAGGACCGCGACTTTATTTTTCTCACACGCTCATAATTTTTCCTAGGCACCAGTTAGGTGACCTAGCGAGCTCTTTTCTCTCTTTTGTTATTGCTCACTTTGGATTTAACTCTAACTTTTGCCCAGGCGTCCTTTCGGATTTTCAACCTAGCGAGCCATCCTTCTTTTCTTTTTTGAAAGTCTGGTTACGTACCCCCGAACGGGGATCAGGTCTAACGTAGTTCGGGCCAAAGCTTGAAAGAAATTGGGCTATTTTTGTGGGTGGAGCGACCGAACCGATGTGGTTGCCTACGTATCCCTGAGTGGGAATCAGGTCGAGCGTAGTTCGGGCCAAAGTTTTTAAAAGAAAAGGGGTTGATTATGATGGTGTCGACCGAACCGATGCGGTTGCCTACGTATCCCCGAGTGGGAATCAGGTCGAGCGTAGTTCAAGCGAAGCTTTGAAAGAAAATGGTTTTGGGGAATGGTCAAGCATAGTACTTTTTGAGGCGATCCATGTTGATTGGTTCTTTGAATTCAACGCTGTCGAGGTCCATGAGATAGGTTGCTCCTCCGAAAAGGATAGTTTTGACAATATAAGGGCCGACCCATTTGGGTTTGAACTTTTCGCGTGGATCAAAGATCGGGGCTCGCAATTCCTTAAGGACAAGGTCACCCTGGACAATTTTCCTCGGACGAACCCTTTTGTTGAAAGCACGGGCTATCCTCTTTTGATAAATTCGAACATGGTCGACGACAGCTAGGCGCTTCTCATCTATGAGAGCCAGTTCTTCGTACCTTTCTCTCAACCAATCTGATTCTGAAATTTCATATTCTGCCATTATGCGCAGAGATGGTAGCTCTATCTCGACTGAAAGTACTGCTTCCATTTCATATACTAGTGAGTAAGGAGTTGCTCTTGTGGATGTCCTTATCGATGTTCTGTATCCCCAAAGTGCGAATGGTAGTTTTTCATGCCAGTCTTTGTAGGTATCGGCCGATTTCTGTAGTATGGCCTTGACATTCTTGTTTGCAGCTTCGACTGCTCCATTGGTTTGTGGTCTGTATGGTGATGACTTGTGATAAGTGATTTTGTATTCCTCAAACAGATCTCTGACTTCAGCTTTGAAATGACTACCATTATCTGAGATGATCTCATGGGGTACTCCATAGCGACAGATGAGATTCTTCTTGATGAACTTGGCCACTTCCTTGGCCCTCAACTTGCTGTAGGATGCGGCTTCTACCCATTTTGTGAAGTAGTCAATGGCTACCAAAATATATCGATTCCCATTCGAGGCTTTCGGAATGATTTCACCGATGATATTGATTCCCCAGGTTGAGAATGGCCAAGGTGAAGTCATGCTGTATAGAAGGGATGGTTGTACATGCATCATGTTTGCATGGATCTGGTACTTGTGACACCTTCTTATGTATTCGGAACAATCTTTCTCCAATGTTGTCCAGTAGTACCCTTGTCTTACAATTTTCTTGGCCAGCATGTGACCGTTCATGTGTGGGCCGCATACCCCCTCGTGTATTTCCTCCATCATTCTTCTGGAGCTTTTTCCCAACAAGCAAGTCAGGTTATGATCATTGTACCCTTTCTTCAACAATTTCCCACCACAAAATGATGAATTGCGCTACAAATCTTCGAATTGCCCTTTTGTCTTTCTCGGTAGACTCTTGGGGGTACGTCCCCTTTTCTATGAAGTTCTAGACATCCTGATACTACGGTGTTTCATTCTCTTCTTCTTCGATTGCGGTGACTATGCTGAACGAAGGCTCGTACCTTTGCTCAATTACTAAAGGTATCATCCTGACTCCCACAGGAATTTTGATCATGGAGGCTAAGGTAGCCAATGAATCTGCCAGCTGGTTCTCTTCCTTAGGCAAGTAGAGGAATGTGATGTTCTTGAATTGCCTCTTGAGTTGATCGAGATGATCATGATAGGGCTTCAACCTTTCTTCTTTTACTTTCCATTCTCCTCTAGCTTGCGATATAATGAGGTTTGAATTCCTGAAACATCCAGCTTTCGAACTTTCAGTTCTATGGCTGCTTCCATCCCCAGAATGCATGCTTCATACTCAATAGTGTTGTTGGTTGAGTTATAATTGAACTTGACTACCAGTGGAGTGTGGTCCCTACTTGGTGATACTAGAATCATTCCTACTCCGTATCCTTTCATGTTGGCTGCTCCATCAAAGTACAACTTTCACTTTTCTTCCTTGATTTCCATGATATTTTCATCCGGAAATGGAAAGTCCCCACTTTATTCGGAGTCAACAGCGTGCTCTGCGAGATGCTTAGCTACGGTTCTCCCTTTTACCGATTTGCTTATAACGTACTTGATATCGAATTCGGATAGTAGAAGTAACCAACGGGATATACGACTGGTCAGGGTGGGTTTTTTGAGGAGGTATTTTAGAGAATCCATGCGGGATATGAGCACAACCGGGAAGGCCAGCATGTAGTGCCTCAGTCGGTGAGTGTACCAAACCAAGGCCCAACAGGTTTTTTTGAGGGTAGAGTAGTTGAGCTCATACCCAGTCATCCTCTTGCTGAGGTAATATATGGCTTTTTTGGAGTGGCTTTCTTCTCCTTCTTGGGCTAGCATGCAACCCATGGCATTTTCGAAGACAGATAGGTAAAGGATTAAGGACTTATGAGGAGTGGGTGGTGAAAGGACAGGCGGATTTTTAAGGTAGGCTTTTTATTTTGTCGAAAGCGGCTTGGCATTGGTCATCCCATTGGAACTTTTCTCCTTTTCTTAGCAATCGAAACAAAGGATTGCATGTAGTTGTGAGTTTGGAAATGAAGCGGCTGATAAATTGGACTCTTCCGAGAAACTCTCTCACTTCTTTTTCATTCCGTGGTGGTGTCATTTCTAGGATTGCCTTGATCTTAGAGGGATCTACCTCTATCCCTCTTTGTGTGATGAGAAAACCCAGGAGCTTACCAGAGGTCACACCAAAAGTGCATTTCTTAAGATTCAATCTCATCTTGTATTTGCGCAACCTCTCAAAAAACTTTTCCAGTGCCACCAGGTGTCCTTCTCTGTCCTTGGACTTCACGATCATGTCATCTACGTATACTTCTACTTCCTTCTGAATCATGTCATGCAGCAGAGTGGTGGCAGCTCTTTGGTAGGTTGCCCCAGCATTCTTGAGTCCGAAAGGCATTACTCTATAACAGTAGATTCTCCAAGGGGTGGTGAATGTCGTTTTTTCCCGATCTTCTAGCGCCATTAGAATCTGATTGTACCCCAAAAAGCCATCTATGAATGACAGTAGCTCATGTCCTGCGGTGTTATCCACCAAGACATCAATGTGGGGAAGCAGGAAGTCATCCTTAGGACTGGCTTTATTTAGATCACGGAAGTCGACGCACACACAAACTTTTCCATCTTTCTTGGGGACTGGCACAAAATTGGCAACCCATTATGGATACTCGGTGACAATGATGAACCCTGCCTTGAATTGCTTCTCCACTTCTTCTTTAACCTTAAGTGCCCATTCTGACCTCATCCGCCTCAGTTTCTGCTTGACAGGTTTAGAATTGGGGAGGAGAGGAATATGATGTTGGACAATGTCGGGATCGACCCCAGGCATGTCCTCGTAAGACCAAGCGAAAACATCCTTGAATTTTTTTAGCAAGATAGTCAATTTTTCTTTTTCTTTTTTTATTAAGAGTTGAGCAAATTTGCACAATTTGTGGATTATCTGTTTCACCTAGGTTAACTGATAAAGTATCTTCTATTATTTCGTAAGCAGGTGGTTTTTCAATTAGTTTCTTGAATTCGATTGGGAGATCCTCGGAGGGATCTGTGCATTCACAAGTATTAGACACAGAGGAGTAAGCAGAATCATCTTTCATTTCATTCATGACAGGTGAAGTGATTACATTGGACAGCGATGGGCCTACAGCAGCCGACTCTGGTATAGACTCGATAATTGGTAGTACAGACTCTGGGGGAGCATGGGATAGGGAGACACAGACAGATGACTCTACAACCTGGTTGCTCAGACCCTTCTCAGTTGGCTTGATCTGATCATCTTAGCTCTCGGCCCTCTTCTCTTCCTTCTTTTCAGCGAATTCTTTCCACATTTTCTCGATGGCTTCAGTGTCCAGGTACTTTAACCAGTCTTCCTCCGGGGTTTTCACAACTTCTTCGGGATAGAACGGATCTTGATAGGGGGGCCTTTCACAGTCAGCAAAGATTTCCAGCTCGGGGTGACTTTTTCCAGTGGCCTGATGGATCCAGGGTTCCGGGAACCCAAAGTAGGGGAAATCATCCCCTTCTTTGATGAATTGCCCATTCAAGGTTTTGCGGTACGGTGGGAGACTCCTCACCCTTTTCTTCCATGGCCTCTGTAGCTCGACATCTTCTTTAGTAGGCTTGTACCCCAACCCAAAAGTGCCTTGTTGCCCTTTGAACTGAGGAAACTCCCGAATTCCTTGCTGGCGTCGGCCCAATCCCATTCCAGGGAAGTAGTTCATTTTGTAGACAATGTTGACAACTACGGAGTGAATCTCTGGGAACCTGTCTTCATCATTGATCATGTGGACTTCTTCCATAAAGAATCCCCCGATTTTTCCTTCTTCTAGCTCAGGTATTTGGACTTCGAAGATGGGAGCCTAGTTTGGGAAAGCTTCATTACCCCAACTATTGCCGAGGATGATTTTCACCTCCTTCTCATGAATGTACTTGATCATTTGATGCACAGTGGATGATAAGGCTTTTTTGACATGCAGCCAGGGCCTTCCGATCAACAAGTTGAACGAGGCAGGTATGTCCATGACTTGAAAGACTTCAGTGCTCACCAAAGATCCTACCCGAATTTGGAGAGAAACAGTTCCCATCACAATTCTCTTGGTGTTATCGTAGGCCCTCACGGATTGCATAGATGGTATGATGTCAAGGACATTAACCCCCAAGGCGGTGGCAGTCCTTAGGGCACAAACATTTAAGGTAAAGCCTGTATCAACCAGACAAAATGGCACCTACTGTCCTTTACATCCAACAGTGATATACAATGCTTTGTTATGTGCAGATCCTTCTAGTGGCAGGTCTTCATCAGAAAATGTAATGATTGGGTCAGGGGTAAGTGCGCCCAAGAAAGATACTATGTCCTCTGGTGCGGCGTCAATGGGGACCTCTATTCCATCCAGGGCATTCAACACAGCTTGCCTATGCTTGTAGGATGTTACCATGATGTCCCACATCAAGAGATGTGCTTGGGTTTTCTTCAACTGCTTTATCAACTCATTGTCTTCCTCGATGATCTCGTCCATTTAACCCTTTCCTTTGTCTTTGACCTGTCCTTTTTTGATAACCTCGGTGGTAGGCTGCGGAGGTTGATAATGGCAGCCTGACCTAGTCAGATGATCAATTTCGGCAGGGGTAGGCCCTTTTACAGTCCCATCCTCTTTGAACCAGTCGCAATCTATCCCCATAAATAGTTTCTCTGGCTCATTCCAGATAGAAGCATTGCTTTCATTGTCGGGATCATACCATTTGAGGTCCACTACCCCTAGATCATGTTCTTCCAAGAAGAATAGGTCTTGTTCGTCAGCCAGTTATTACTGCCACTTGTCATCCCTTCCGTCAATTAGATGAATTCCCACAGATTCTGGGATGTCAATGAGGGGTAAAGGTTGACCTACAGGGGTGATATAGGTAGTAGGGTTGAAAGATACATGGTTGGACCCAATGAGGCTGATGTTTTGGTGGTTCGGTAGGGGATTTTGAGTGACATGGGGCTGCTTTAGAGGTGGCTCGATGATATTTTGGTCAATGAGGTCTTGGATATCATGGAGGAGGCGCATGCAATCATCGGTGTTGTGGCCAGGGGCTTGGTGGTAGGTGCATCTTTTGGATATGTCACAGTTTGGCGGGAGCGGGGTATTTCGTGGCTGGAGTAATTGGAGGTGGCCCTTTTTAAGGAGGAGATATAAGGCTGAAGAGAGAGGGATTTCTAGTTTGGCGAAGTTGCGAGGAGGCTTCCTAGGGAAAGAGCAATTGGAGGAATTAGCTTGGTTGAGAGGTTGGTATGGCCTAGGAGGATAAGCCATAGGTTGACTACTATGGGCATTGACATCCGGAGGATTGCGGGGGTAGTTGGGCCTTTTTGACTGACTCGGAGGCTCTTCTTTTTTGATCTTTCCTTCCCTTATGGCATCTTCAATTCGAGTCCTAACTTCAAACAGCTCTTGGAAAGTGGAGATGGACTGATAAAATAATTTTTCATTATAGAGCGGTTGCAGAATCTAGATTAACATTCTCACCTCTTCCTTTTTAATCGGCCGGTGGGTCATTTGGGCCACTTTGTTCCTCCATCTGCTCAAAAACGCAGCAAAGGATTCATTGCTGTTCTGCCGAGTAGTTTCCAAATCCCTGATGGTAACGTCAAGTTCTTGGTTATAGGAGTAGTGATCAACAAATACCCGAACTAGGTCTTCCCATGCCCGAGTTTTGGAAGCTTCCAAGGTAAGGAACCATGATAGTGTAGACTTCGTGAGAGTTTGTGGGAACAACATTGCGAGGTGCTCGTGGGTACAACCCATAGATTGGAAGATGCTCATACACAGCTTTACATGGCTATTCGGATTTCCAATCCCATCGAATCGGTCAATGGCAAACGGTGGGACCCCTTGAAGCCAGTCTTCCTCCCCGTTATTCTCATGTGGGGGCGGTTCAAACCCCGACGGTGGAAACCCAAGCGGAGGTTGCGGCCGCTGCTGCTTCAATTCTTCCATGAACTTCAGAACTTGGGCTAGGCTGTCAGACTGCTGGCTTATGGTTGCCCCCAACTCGGTGACCTTGTTTTCTAACTCTTATCGATTCATGCTGACGTAAGCTATCGGACTGATTCTGACCAAACAATTATCTGAACTCCTAACCCACAACGAGGATCCCAGATGTTGACTTCGGGAATCTATGCTGACCTGACAGATTTTGAGAGGGCTAGATCAGATTTTGACAATGATGACTTTAGACAGACATAGACAATGATGTTTAACAAAGGTGGACTGACTTGTGTAAGAATGGTCGAGACAGTGCGTGCAGATTGATGGGAATGGTGCATGCAAATGAGACAAGCATGCGGATGTAAGTCCTAATCTATATGATGCTCCTATTTCTAACAGATAGCAGTTAAACAATTAAGGTCCTAACCATATAGAGTGTGCCAATCTTACTTTCCAGTACGATCACTAAGGGATAACAGGGGTTTCCAGGGTTCTATGGAGGCTTCTAGGAGAGACTCGGCATTTCTGGTTGATTTGGACAGAGTTTCTGGGAGAAACTGGGATATCCAGACATAGTTTCTGGCATTTTTGGGAAATTTGAGTAGAGTTTCTGGGAGAAACTGGTTAATATGGTCATATCTGGGATATCTGGACAGAGTTTCTGGGAGAAACGGGTTAATATGGTTATATCTGGGACATATGGACAGAGTTTCTGAAAAAAATGGTTATTATGGTTATATATGGGATATCTGGACAGAGTTTCTAGGAGAAACGGGTTAATATGGTTATATCTGGGACATATGGACAGTTTCTGGGAAAAACTGGTTAATATGGTTATATTTGGGATATCTGGACAGAATGTTTGGGAGAAACTGGTTAATATGGTTATATCTGGGACCATATGGACAGAGTTTCTGGGAAAAATTGGTTAATATGGTTATATCTGGGATATCTGGATAGAATTTTTTGGAGAAACTGGTTAACATGGTTATATCTGGGACATATGGACAGAGTTTCTGGGAAAAACTGGTTAATATGTGACGATAGTGATCATACTGTCCAACAGGTTTTCATACTCGTATGTTTTAGGACTGACAAACAAGGTTTGCGGTGTATATCTTTGTGAGCATGGGGCAGACATCCTTGTCATGGTACCTAGGCAGGTCAACTCAATGTGATCACATGTGAGTGATTGCCTTGAGAATCATAAGAAAGAGGTTCTGCCTCATGCCACATAAGCGTCTACACCGCTCAGGTAATCCCATCAGGGCATACAACAGTTATATCACATTGTCCTATCTGAAAAGATAAATGAACAGTCCTATGAAAGGTTCTACAGGAATTTATATGCAAAGGATGGGTTTAGTCAAAGAGGGTCCATTGACGCGAGTTCCAATGTACCGTCAGGGAGACAGTACAGAGGTTTTTACTCTTTTTGATATACCTTGGAAGGTACAATATCAACAGTGAGTTATGCCCTGGCACAGCAAGACCTGAACAATGTCAGCGCCACGTTTCAGACACAGTCGAAAGTGGGAAAATGCAAAGTGCAATGCGGTGAACCAGACACAGTAGAAAGATGATTTTAAGGATGCTTCTTATGAGTCAAACCTCTGTATTATTTTGTTTTAAAATAAAAATCCCCAGCAGAGTCGCCAGATTGTGGACACGCGGGATTGCACCTCTTGCTTGTTTTTATTTGAAATTTGATTTTGAAAAGAGAGAGAAAAGGTCCATTGAATACAGATACAGAGTCGCCACTTGGTCTTTAAGGAACCAAGAAACCTAATTTTGACTCACCCAAATGGATAAAGGGCACCGGCCCATCATAACAAAAGAACTTGGCTCGGGGTTTTGGTACGAGAGAGGAAGAAGCCTTTGTCGAGACTAAAACACCCTCAACTCGCCCCGTCTTTCGACGGGCCTCAATTAGCATCTAAATAATCGTCTTATACTATGTATGGTTTGACAATTAATACTATGATAGTATATTACATCACATAAGAAAATTTGAAATGGAAGATCTAAAGATAAGATATCATTCATAAGATCTAAACCAAATATCATACAATGTAAAGTGAAAGATCACACAAATAAACCTAGGAAAAATCGTCTAATCATATATCAAATAGTCAAGACTTCCTAATCTAAAGGGGGACATGAATTGTTATTGAAACATAATCAAAGAAAACAAAATATGCTTAGCAAGCTATTATGATGCATGTTGATCTTTGAGGAAAGAAGATTTCTCAATCCCTGGGACGGATGAGAAAGGAAGACTAAATTGAGGGAAACATGAACGTATTGATCAAGTTCATTCCATATAATCTTCTTAGATTAGGACTCACAAAAGCCCCAAATCTTTGCATGGATGCAATGTATGTACCAAGAATGTGCCACGGTTGTAGTGTGCTTTGTGTTCATGGATTCTTAGAATGACTTAGAAGTCTAGAATGTGTATGAATGAATGAATGAATGAAATCATCATAGGATATGTACAAATGTAGTATGAACTACTTCCTAAGACATGAACTAATTTGGAGTGCATGTAAGCATCAAATCAAAGGGGGAAAGTAAAAGTGTGCTTGCTGTGAATAGTGGACAGAATAGTAACATGATCTTTTAAAAATTGAAAAGAGGGGCTAGGAATGTTTTCAATGCATGATTTGTTATGGAGAACTTCCTTATTGTGTCTAGAATACAATCCAAAAAGCCAATCTTTAATAACTATCACAGATTGAGAGAAATCACATAAACAATATAGGTCACTCAGAAACAGAGTCCGGATTGTCGACTTAAATGTCTAAAAATCTTAGAAATTGAAAACAAATGATCTAGAGGCCCATTTTCTACAGAACGTTCCCTAAGACATTGAAGTTTAAGGAAAAAATAAGTTAGAAGCACCCCTTGTGGAAACGTTTTCTGAAAAATAAGTTGAAAGGTGAACCAAGCTGCTGTGACAGCAGAGGCAGAAGTCTGGAAGAAATGTTTGGGTCCAAATAGACCATTTTCAAGTATTTCCATGTCAAACCGAAAATCGTGAGTGTTCTCTAATGAGTTAGGAAGACTTTCCAAGTGGCCTTGCATTCATACATTGAGTATTGAGTTCTAGAGAAATCTTTGAACTCAGATCACTCACTGTTTTGACTCACTGTTTTGAAGATTTTGGAAAACCAAGGTTTATCTCTTGAAATCAAAGTGAGGGGTTTTGAAATAGAAGTTTTGAAAGCACATTTTCAATACTCAATAGAGGTTATAACCACATAAAATGCCAACATCAAACTCATCACCAAGAACCTCCAAGATTGTTGGATAGATTTATTTTCATTTGAATATAACTTCAAGGATACCTTGGAGGTATTAAAGTTATAATCATCATCTATCAAACATGTTTTTGAGGTCAAGAGCTACTATCCATAAGGATTCACTCACCTCAAACTTCATGTCATCATCTAGATGATGATGAACTAGTAAGTAAATAAAGAAAATAAAAAAGAAATGAGGTAAGAAGAGATGAACATTGCATAAACAAGCAAGTAAATAATAATCAATAGATGATGATCAATGTGATATTGGACTTATAGTTTGATGTTTCACTCATATGTGATGACATTGGACATGGAGGTAGCTTCCTCTCTCTTAAATGCTCAATAAAATGGTGGTTGGGTGTATTGAATGAGAAGTAAATAGGAGTAATGAAGTAAAAACAAAGTTTAGGACTCACTTTTGTTTTGAAATCAAAGAAGAAAGCTTCTTTTCTCTCTATCCTAACCTTATCTCTACAACTTTCTCTCCCAAAACTTTTCAAAGCTTACATTTGACACCCCCTAAATGAGAAGTCAAGGAGGGTTTATATAGGCCAATTTGGGGGTGGTTTTGGAGTTTTAGAAGTATTCCCATTGGCTCCAAACATCTGAAAATATAGAACTACGTCGTTTTGGTTTTTAATTAATCAAAATGGAACCCCAAAATTAATTGCAAAAATATACTATTCTGGAGGAGAGTGCCGCGGTGGCACTGATCCTCAATCGTCTGGATAATCCTGTTTAGGCCCCCAGAGGTTCCGGTATTCTCGAAAAGGCCCTATTTCGTCTGAAATTAACAGAAAATGCTTACAAACTCCAAATTGAGGTTGTGATATACCGTTGGAAAGGTAATGGGGTCTATTTTACATAAAAAAATAATTCGGGAATAGGTCACTTTGAAAAGTTTTGCGGTATTTGCGATAAAAGCCGATTTGATCGCCTTTTTTTGCTTTCGGAAATTCACAATAAACTCGTTTTAAATCCAAAAAATTATGTGCGATATACCATTGGAAAGTTATTGACCTCTAGTATCCATGAAAAATATTTGAAAATTTTTATGGCGCTCCAGTTCTAAAGTCAAATTTTGGTCAAACTGGTCAAACCTGGGATTCCCTGGAAGTTCTGGAAACCTCTGGGAGCTCGCAGGAGCCGACGTTTTCGCTCAATTTTCTTTTAAAAGTCATTTTGAATACTTTCCACATGATCTAGAATGATCCTGGCAAATTCGGACGTTTTCGATATAACTTGGTCAAACTTGGTCAAACCTTGGTCAATCTGGTCAACGGGGACTTTCCGGGAACTTCCGGGTCTTCGGGGGGTCTCTGGGAGCTGACGATTTCATCTTATTTTACTTAAAAACTCATTTTATCTCTTTTCTTGCGACGTAGCATGTTTCCATAACTTTTGGTCCAAATCTGGGAGTTTTCGGGCTTTCAGGGGGCATTTTGGTCATTCTGAGCATTTTGAGAAATAGAACCAACTTCCGGGAGTCCTTTTGAGTTTTTTTTTATCATCGTGAACCACCAAGCTATGGGTCTCCTAAATCTAATAGCCGACAAAATGGGGTGTCTACAATCCCCCAGAGTGTAGATTATCAGATCCCTCGACATCTGATAAGGCTTCCTTGGTGTCCCAACTTTAGTGATTAGCCTAGACGGATCGAAGGTCGTATCTCCCATCCCCAAGAAAGAGAGGCCCTATGTGGCAGTACAGCATAATGGTTCGGCAGTGGATTCCTCATAACATTAGGAGTCTTGAAAGGTGGTTCTGATATCACCTTGTTATCAATGAGGTCTTGGATTTTGTGCCTTAGCCTTGTGCACCGATCTGTAGAATCACCCTTCTGTTAGTGAAATTTGCAATAAAGATCTTCTCGAAAGGTTGGTGGAAGTGGGCTTGGTAAAGGTCGAGGCTCCAATGGACGGAGATGCCCCTTTGTTGTTAGCCTATCAAGGGCGGTTGACAGTAATACTCCTAAATTTGAAAACTTCCTCGGCTGTTCGTCCATTCCTCTTCTTGGTGCTATGTCGAACTTTCTCTCCAGTCTGCTCAATGCGTTGACATCAGTGGGGCCAGAGTGACCTCCCTAATGTCCTCGATTTGACCCATAACTCGGCCTCCTATATCTGTTTGGCTGTTCTTCCTTCTTAATCACCATTTCTTGGATCACATCCTCTATCCTTGTTCCTATATCAAAAACTTCAGCGAAGGTGTAGATCGACTGGAATCTCATTTTCTCTTAGTAGATAGGCTGAAGGTTCTTCATTAACATTCGGATCTGATCTTTCTCGGATGGCCTCTGTACCATCTTAGCCGTTTTTCCCCTCCACCTACTCAAATACTCAGCAAATGATTCTTTATTTCCCTGTCTAGTGGTCTCCAACTCTCAGACTGTGGCATTCAGGTCTTGATTATACTCATACTGTGCTATGAATGCTTTGATCACTTCTTCCCAGACCCAAGTTTTGCTTGGTTCGAGAGTTAGGTACCAGGATAGAGCGGCTCCAGTTAAAGCCTGCTGAAATAAGACAGCCATCATGGTAGTGCTCAGCCCACTCGGTTGGAAAGCCCCGATGCACTTCCTTGCATAACTGTGAGGATTCTCTATCCCATCGAACTTATTGAAAACTGGCATTTTAAAACCGGCAGACATCGTTTCATGAACCCCATCAGACAGACCTTCCAGCACCATCAGGTAAGTATCGACCCCTTGAGCCTTGCGCATTACCCTTTCTAGCTTCTCTATCTTTTCGGTCATTATCCTCTATTTCTCTCTTTCCACCATTTCCCTTTCTATCTTGGTAACCTCAGCCCTTGGCATCTCAGGGTCATAATACCACCGTTCTTCCCTAATCGGTGGATCATTGTTTTGTGGATTCACAACTGGTGGTGGGCGCGCTATTGCTTCTATCATGACCATTATTCGGTTCATATTCTCAGCCTGTTGCCTCATCTATTCCGCTTGTTGTTCCACCAGTGTCTTTAACTCTGCCACTTCCCTGTCGTTCCTTTCATCTGCTATCTCTCTATCTTCTTCTCTTCTAACTAACCTTGCAGTGGGACCTCTAAACCAAATCGTGCCGGAACTGGATGCTATATTTACCCTAAAAAAGGAAATATTTTTCAAAAGATCTTCTGCTTTTCTCTAATTTTTTTTACCGAAATCTTTTATTATATATTTTGAAAGACTTTTGGTGAGATGAAATGGTTCATATGTCACACGGATGTAATGTATGTGTGCGTGTGTGCCTATTCTATATGCAAAATAAAGGAAAATCCTAATCCTAACAAATAGACACATAAGCATACAAAATCCTCACTCATGTTAAATGCGCCAATTTCACCTCTCATTGCAATCCTCACTACCCTTTCAAAGATCAGGTATTCAAAAGTTTTTTGAAAATCACTTAAAAAGCATTTCTTTAAATGATGAGATCTTTCGAAAACAATTCACAAGAATTTTGAATCTTTTACTTGAAAATGAGGATGTGAAAACATTTTTCAAAAAGATGATTGGATAGAAATTTTGCTTTGAAATTCATTTGAAAAGCATTCACCCAAAATTTTGATTTTTCCTTTGAAGATGATCATGTAAATAAATTAGTTTGTGGCTTCAACCAAAAAGTGAACTTCAAAGATTTTTGAAAGAGCGATTGAAACTTTGGAATAAAGATGACAAAAATTTGTTTGCTTACAAAGATGGATTTAAAATTCTTTTTGGTAGAAGGATCACATGATCGGATTATCACTGTACTTTTCATGAATTTGGATATATAAAAGGTCAATGATGCTCAACTAAACATGATATAAGAGATGTAATCTTAGAATCAAGATTCGGCATGTTCTCAAAATGTCATAAAACGTGAAGAGGAATTGCTCAAAAGTGATTAAGAGGTTACACATCTTTCATCAAGCAAGTATCTTCATCATCTCAAGTAATCCCTTTCGGGTATACAAATCTCCCTAGCACATAATCCTAATCAAGAATTGATTTCCTAGATTTAGAAGGTTCTATAGAAGCTATCATGCAAAGGCTGGGTTTTGGTCAAATAAGGTGTTGGGTTTGTGCCCTCAAACCATTACTTTATATAAGAGACATTGACATTTTAATATATGGATATCACCTTTACATTTAGTTATGTATGTTTCTTTCATGAGATGATTGTTATCCTTAAGTATCATAGTAAGTAATTCGTGTATGTATGAGATACATACAAGTGAGATACGAATTACTATTCTTTGTTACTTAGAATGTGTCACAGTGGATGATGAGACAGGATATCTCATCAGGTTTACACTGTAGCATGATTAACTACCATTGGATGGAGTGATTAATCTCAATCACTAGAGTTTAACTCTTAGTTAACATGCTAGTGCTTATAGTGCATTGACGGACCTGAGCTTTCCTATTGACACTCAAGACTGTCAATCCGTCGATAGGAACTCATAACTTGTATAAGGTACATGTTCTTAATCTTGAGACGATTATGAACACAGACTGTGGATATAGCTGCTTTGACTTACCAATCAGTGAGGTCTATAGAAGATCAACACCTGGGTATCTTGGGTATGTCATATTCATAGGGTTGTGAACATATATTGTCAAGACAGAATCTACCCTCTGTTTCAGAGTAAGCATTCCCTTGAGAATGTCACCAAGTCGATTACTGAGTACTGCAGTCTTGGTGATAAGAGTTATCAACATGTTTGGTAATCATGAGAGGTGAATGGGACTCAAGGAATACAAGAAGTAATCATGATTCAGGTTGATAGTAACAGTTATCCGACTACCTGAATATGATTACGAATGCTGAAGGTAGAGGGACATTAGTACAACATACAAGTCTAGTTATCGCTTCGGATATGTTCTTTTGCGTTGGAGTTCAGCTATCATTTTATAGTGGAGTAAACGTTAACTGACCAGTTAGTTAGTTTGCTGATCAAAGAGTTTGGTCATGGTAATTAACAAACTGGTCTGAGCCAACAATAAAGAGTCTAGGAGGTCCCACTCTTAGCTCCGACAGGATACTTGGAAAGACACATGAGGAAGTTGTCAAGACAAGTTCGATCGATTGAAGTATGTTCGATCGATTGAAGTCTTGGCAGTCTCGATCGATCGAGAATGGTTCGATCGATCGAAGGTTCGATCAATCGAAGATCTTCGATCGCTCGAAGTCTAGGTCGATTATGGAAATCTATAAATAGGGCAGCTGCGTTCTGGAAAAGTAGTTCATCATTTTAGAACGTCAGAAGCTGCAGAAACTGTTTTTAGAGCCCCAAACCTTCTTTTTCCTCTCTATTAGAGATCCCACCATCTCTAGTCTTTCCGGTAAGCATTCGCAGGAGACATAAGGGTGAAGACAACCTAGTGGAGGCTGCTGCATCACCAAGGAAGAAGAAGAAAATCAGAATTGGGTTCAAGACACTAAGGTATAACTCTTGTCCCCTTTTGTGCGCATCTATGGAATTAACGAGTAGTAGATCTTGGGCTACCATTAAGTTTTTATAACTTGACTTTTCCGCTACGCGTTTAAACTTTTAACTTATGCCGGTTTTTCCATCAATTGGTATCAGAGCCACGCTTGTTTAGATCTATAGATGCGTTTTGGAACACTAGTTTTGATTTGCATGTTGATTTTAGAACTGTTTTCGAAACGGCACTATCATAGATCTGTTTCTGCAATGTTATCACAGCAGAGTACAAATCTGTGATTGCATAGGATTCAAGGCGGGTTCGATCGATCGAACATGTTTCGATCGATAGAACATCCTCTGTACTCAAGCGATCGAACAGTCTTCGATCGATCGAAACCTTCTGGTGTTCGATCGATCGAATGAAGTTAGATCGATCGAGACAAATTCTTTGGCAGGCTCTATGTTTCACAGTTTTAAGGAGTTTTGAAATTAAAAGCTTTATTTTTAAAGTATTATGCAAATTTTTAAAATCATTCTGTGAACAGAAAGTTCAAGCGATTGAACAGAGTTCAATCGATTGAAGGTTCGAGCGATCGAACGGTCTTCGATCGATCGAACAGTGACAGAGAAGAAAGATGCTGTTTTAAGTTCTAATTCAGTGCGTAAAGGGTTTATACACTGTGTGAATCAATTAGGGGTTCCAAAAGTTAGATATATTTGTTATATATGTGTGTGGATGCATGTACGAGTAACCCTTTTGCAGCAAGTTTAGTCGCTATCTCCCATCGCGCCAAGATCTACTTAAATTTTGGTATTTGAATGTTTTGAGATTGGTGTATATCATGTTTATTATTTTTTTGGTTTTAAGGCATATGTAAAGGGCGCTGCGATTTCAATCCTACGAAAAGGAAATTTGCGCTGGTTTCCCTAGCCTTTTTATTTTATTGTTACTGTTGCATTTTCTATTTCTAGATAAATTGTAAGCTTCGAAAGAAGCATAGGACCAATGTAATAGAATTAGAAAATCCATAAAGAAGGAAGAGCAAGCCGTTGTCCATAAAGATGGTGCTGGAGGCGACCAAACCAAGAGGAGGTTCTATGGAGATAGAGCCATGGGAGATAGAGGCATCGTTTGGATGTCTTTACTTTCATTTTAGTTTTTGTTTTATGTGCTTGTTTTGTCATTGGCATTTAATTATATTGTTACTACTTACATGCACGTAAAATAAGTTTTCTAAAATAAAATTCAAAAATCGTTTTTAACGCATTAATAAACATTGGATGTTTATGGGTAATGTATGAAAACAAATTTTTCTTTAAAAGCAAAATCCTTAATTTACCAAATCTAGTGGGAGAGGGTCTTATTTATTGACACCCACGATCTTCCATTAACGGTTCACTGTAAGATGAGTAGTGCATTATGTGTCACCTCACCAGGGGTGATCATTCCATACGGAGGGTGCATTACTCATTGGTTACTAGATATGAACATCTTTTGATAGGATCAATCAGACGTGTTAGAGGGTGACCACCACACGGAGGCGCTACTTGAGACGATTGTGATTGGATCTTAGTTAATGGTACACACTAGCTAAGCTATGGATAAGAGATCCCACACGGGACATTATTCAGAAACTTAGAGATCAAAAGGGATCGGGAGTCATAACTTGTTTTGCAAGAGTTGCATAGAGGACAAGTCTTGATTAATTGAAAAATCAAAAATTGACCACCACACGGAGGCTTTATTCTTTTGTTTCGATATTCCGGCGACTTTGTTTTAAAATAAGAGTTTTAAGGATTCTTTTATTTCAAACTGTCAAATCTGATATTCATATTTATTTTGTCTTTTGATTTTACAGTAAATCATAATGTACATTTAGTCCACTTGCCACCATACTCACTCAAAACAAGTTAACTGGAAATAACTACACTGAATGGAAACGAAACATTGACATTGTATTAACTGCGGAGGATCACATATATGTCCTCACCACCCCAAGCCTCGAAGAACCTGCCGTAAATGCTTCGGCAGCTGCCAGACGCGAGTTCGACAAATGGAAGAAGTCGAATGGAATGGCTCGTTGCTATATTCTGGCCTCAATGGCTGGTGTGTTGCAACACCAATTCCAATCGAATGATTCTGCCAGTGACATTATCACATCCCTGAAAAAGATGTTCGGGGAGCATGGCAGGCCTGCTAGACATGTAGCCATGCAAAAGATAATGAGTGCAAAGATGTCGGAAGGGACTCCAGTCAAGGAACATGTTTTAAAAATGATTGGTTATTTAAACGAGCTGGAGACCCTAGGTGCCAACATCGATGCACAGACCCAAGTTGATATGATCCTCAATTCGCTGTCGCCTTCATTCGCTTAATTTAAACTTAACTATAATATGAATCAAATGAATTTTTCAATGAGCGAATTGATGAGTTCTCTTTTGGTAGCGGAAGGGGTGATCAAACCTGGGGTCAACGTCTTGAACGTTAAGAAAAGCGCTTCTTCTTTCCGATCTACATCGAAAGGAAAGAAAGGGAAGAAGAAGGCTGGCACTGGTGGTCCAAGTGTTGGACCGGTCCCTAAGATTGCAAATCTAAGGGAAAAGGTAAGGGTAAAGGGAAGGTGGGTGGCCAAGGCAAAGGAAAGTGTTTCCAATGCGATGAGAAGGGCCACTGGAAGAGGAACTGTCCAGAATTTTTAGCTACAAGAGGTCAAGGTATGATTGAATCACATGTGATTGAAGTAAGTTTTATTACGGATACTTCAAACACGTGGTGCATTGATTCTGGTGCGACTAACCATATTTGTAATTCATTGCAGGGGTTCAGATCAACCAAGATGTGCAGTGATGGGGAAATTATACTTACTCTAGGTTCTAGTGCAACCGTTTCTGCGATTGCTATAGGAGTCGTAGTTTTAGAATTTTTAGACAATAAAGTTTTGATATTATCAGATGTACTTTACTTCCCTTCAATGAGATGTAATTTAATTTCAGTTTCTAATTTATCGAATAATGGTTATTCTTTTCATTTTGGAACTGAAGCTGTTATTAAAAGAAATAGTTCTTTTACATGTTCTGGTGTTAAATCAAATGTGTTGTATGTGATCACTCCCAATATTTCTAAAGATTCTTGCTTGGAACTTAATAACTCAATCGTAACTATACCATCTAAAAGAAAAGAACCTTCCACTAATCCAACAAGGCTTTGCCATATGAGGCTTGGCCATATCAATCTAAATAGGATTGGCAGACTAGTCAAAGAAGGGGTCTTAGGCGATTTGGTTCTCGAACAAATGGAAGTCTGCGAGTCTTGTTTAGAGGGTAAGATGACCAAAGGGCCCTTTCCTGCAAAGGGCAATAGAACCAATGCATTGTTGGAATTAGTTCATACTGATGTGAGTGGACCAATAAATATTAGAGCAAGGGGTGGTTATGAGTATTTCATAACATTTACTGATGACCACTCTAGGTATGGATATGTGTACCTAATGCAACACAAGTTTGAAGCCTTTGAAAAGTTCAAAGAGTTTAGGGCTGAAGTGGAGAAGCAATTGGGCTCACATATCAAGGCCATTCGATCTGATCGAGGTGGCGAGTACCTCGCTAATGAGTTTATTGATCACCTCGTACAGAATGGGATTCTGTCACAGTTGACTGCACCTGGCACGTCTCAGCAGAATGGTGTAGCAGAGAGAAGGAACCAGATTCTTTTAGACATGACTAGGTCAATGATGAGTTATTCAGAGTTGCCATTATTCCTTTAGGGTTATGCTTTGGAAACCGCTGCATACATACTAAATCTAGTACCAAGCAAATCTATTTCCAAGACACCACGGGAGATATGGATTGGGCGCAAGCCTTCTTTGCAACATCTCCGGATATGGGGGTGTCCGACACATGTGCTTAAAGGAAAGATGAGCAAGTTGGATTCTAGATCAGAAGTATGTTATTTTGTAGGGTATCCAAAGGGTACTTATGGATGGTATTTTTATGATCCAAGAGAACAGAAAGTGTTTGTTAGTAAAAATGCTGTTTTCTTAGAGGATGATTATATCATGAACCATAAACCTAAGGGAAGGATAGATCTGAGAGAAATAGAAGGAGAGCCCTCAGTCCAACCCGCAATTAATAACGATGTAAATCAAGAAAATACCACTTCTTTACCCATTTCTGCACCGGTACCTCGTCGTAGTGGGAGGATTATCAGCCAGCCTGATAGATACATGTTCTTAGGAGAAGTTTTTGAAGCTGTCTCCATAGAATCTGAATCTGATCCTACCACATATGAAGAGGCAATGGATGATGTTGATTCAGATCATTGGGTTAAAGCTATGAAGGCTGAATTAGAATCTATGGATTCTAATCAGGTCTGGGATCTTGTAGAACTTCCAGCCAATATTAAACCCATTGGTTGTAAGTGGGTCTACAAGAGGAAAAGAGCATCTGATGGAAAGGTTGAGACCTATAAGGCTAGGCTTGTAGCGAAAGGTTATACTCAGAGGGAGGGCATTGACTATGAGGAAACCTTCTCGCCGGTGGCCATGCTCAAGTCCATCAGGATACTCCTATCCATTGCTGCATGCCTAGATTATGAGATCTGGCAGATGGACGTCAAGACTGCATTCTTGAATGGCAATCTTGAGGAGGACATCTATATGCAACAACCAGAAGGGTTCATAGCTGGTCGGAAAGGTAACTTAGTATGCAAGTTACAAAAGTCCATTTATGGGCTTAAGCAGCATCTAGAAGTTGGAACATTCGATTTGACCAAGCGGTCAAGTCGTTTTGTTTTATACAAAATCTGGATGAACCTTGTGTATAAAAGAAGTATGAAGGAAAAGTGGTGGCTTTTCTTGTGCTTTACGTTGACGACATTCTACTCATTGGAAATGATGTAGCGGCATTGTCAACGGTTAAGGTTTGACTAGCTAGTACTTTCGATATGAAGGATCTAGGAGAGGCGAGCTATATTCTAGGGATAAAGCTCTTTCGGGATCGTAATCGAAAGATAATGGGATTATCTCAAGCTGGTTATATCGATAAAGTGTTAACTAAGTTTTTAATGGATAATTTGAAGAAAGGTTTGTTACCTTTCAGGCATGGTTTAGCGTTCTCCAAGGACCAGTGTCCTAAGACACAGGAGGAGAGGAATCGCATGGCAGGAATTCCATATGCTTCGGCAGTTGGAAGTCTCATGTATGCGATGTTATGCACTAGACTAGATATCTATTTTGCCGTTGGCATGGTTAGCAGATATCAATCGAATCCAGGTCCAGAGCACTGGACAGCCATTAAGCACTGTAATACCCCGTATTTTCAATAAATATTTAATGCAGAGAGGTTCTATATACTTTCCTTGACCATTCATGAAATTTCATCTTCGATCGATCGAAGCTAGTTCGAGCGATCGAGAATCCCAGTAGTTCAAGCGATCGAAACTTGTTCAATCGATCGAAACCCTACCGACCTGAATTTAATACGTGGTCCCCACTTCAATCGATCAAACTGTTTTCAATCTATCTAACCTGACCGTTCTGATCTCGATCGATCGAACCTGTAATCATTGAATTCCCAGGTTTCCCGCAAAGAATGCCATCTGCACCTCTCCCACCTCTATATATACACTGCATTCGTGTGTGTTGTGTGTTTGCTGAACTTGAGAGTTTGAGAGAGAGAGAGAGAGAGAGAGAGAGTGGTGAGTTTTGTGTGTGTTTATATATATATATACACAATTATATACACACACATACATATATATATATATCCGAGAGAAAGAGAAGAAGAAAGACCAGAAGAAAAAGAAGAACAAGAAGAAGGAGAGAAAGAGAGAAAGAGATAGGGAGAGACAGAGGCAGAGAGAGAGAAAGAGGAAGCCATTAGAAAAGCTTCGAAGCTTTTAACCGAGCCAAACGCGCCCTTAACAACTTTCAGTGAGTTCCAAACTCACTCGGTAACTTAGTTATGATGTTTTACATATTCTGGACGTATTAATTATAACCCAAACACCCTAGCACATTCTGCAAGTTCACAGGCAGAATCTGTGGAAGACGAAGTTCGACCGATTGAACTAAGTTCAATCGATCGAACATCACTGAGTCTCAATCGATCGAAATAAGTTCAATCGATCGAGATCACATTTCTTCGATCGATCGAGAAGACTTCAATCGATCGAACCTAGCAGAACATGAATGTATTCCTTTCAGTTTATAATGCATAATGCGCAGTTGTTTAATTATTGTTTCATGTTCCTATTATGCGATATTATGGATTACGGAGGTAATGGGATACGATAATGAGATTGAGATAACATAGTGAGTAACGTAGTCGGGTTCGGAACGTTAGTAATAGTACGACGCGATAACGGAGTAAGTTTGAGATGATAATACTGGGTAGTATTGGATAAGTGAGAAGTGAGTCAGTAAGAGGATTTGTATGTTCAAAGTTGTATAAGTCGAGCTGATGATTCGCTCAGATTGAATCCAATAAGTGTATGTCAAGGATTTGATCAGGATCGTGAGAATTATGGGTGCAAAGTACTCGCAAGCGTTCTTAAAAGCGGTGAACAGTAAGAGTTCTTAAAAGCGGTGAACAAGAGTAGATGTGGCACGCCCATGATTTGAATTACCAGAGCTATGTATGTACAGTACTCGCAAGCGTTCTTAAAAGCGGTGAACAGTAAGAGTTCTTAAAAGCGGTGAACAAGAGTATGGGTACATCCATAGACTAGTCGTTATATGAGAACGATATATGGGTGCTCGCAAGAGTTCTTAAAAGCGGTATAGCGGTGAACAAGAGCACTGGTATGTTGTGCTGATATAATCAGTTCGAGATGGTCAGTTGGGTATTGTGGAATCGGTCTTAGAATGGGAATTAATAAGAATCGATTAATGATATGTCTGAATAAAAGAGGAAGAGATATATTTCGTATCACTGTCTTCTATTGTTCATAACTGTAAATATGTTATTTCTCTGAGACTGCGTTAGTTAGTGCTCACTCAGCTTTCAACAAGCTGACGGCCTTTATTGCCTGGACATTCCCCGTCCAGACTATCCTGTCCTTTACAATGCAGATGACTGAACTTATGGCGATAACGATTACCCTGAAGGGAGTTACGTAGAGAATGGTCCCACTGATGCCAGTTATGCTGACGCCTATCCGTACGCTAGCTGAAGACCTAAAGATAGATAGTAGTTTATATTACTACTTTTCTTTTACTGTTGTACTTTGTAGTTTAACGGGTACTTGGGCATATGTTGTCTCCAGACCTGTTGTGATCCTGTGGACCTTACTCTGATGATTGTAATAGATAGAATCGTGTTTATATTTTAGTGGTTTACTGTTCCTGTTGTTCTTGTGGACTAGTACTGTGTTGTATGGATTATCAGTGACTTTCACTTGTCATTTCCTATGGACCCATAAAGGAAATTTATTTTTCTCTATTTATGCTGCTCCGGGGCGTGACAGGGTTTTTGGTATCAGAGCTCCTGGTTATATTACGGTTAGGTTCTGATACTGTCGTTCACTAACGTTTCCACACCATCTGGTCCTAGTATGTTAAGATTTCCTGAGATGAGATATGAGTTTAAGATAAGTTTGTCTGTCTGACGATAGATAGTTTTCCTTTGTAGGATAGCATGGATCCAGAATTCCATCAGTTTGTTACCGATGCTTATGGAGGACACGTGATCCATGGGGATACCGTGGAGCCAGCTGACCCAGAGTTTTATCGTGAGCATGTATGCCAGATAGCTAGGAGGCATTTGGAGGAGGACATGTGGAGAGCACTTTATGTGACAGAGAGGACTCACCCGACGCAGATGCGTATGGATGCTTAGCACACTGCGAGGATTGGTAAAGACATTTGTCAGGAGATATTACGGTTAGTTCAGAGTAAGCCAGAAATGGATGAGATTGAGTTGAGAGCTATTGTAGCCGGTCCACCAGAGCCTGTAGTTGCACTAGCACCGGGAGCACCATCATCACCGGTACCCGACGTACCAGTTCCAGAGCCTGAGGATGAGCATGCCGATGAGGACATGGATGGGGACGGAGAGGAGGAGCCGATAGATGACGAGGACCCAGTAGAGGATGAGCATGCAGACGATACAGATGATGATGAGCCTGAGGATGACCCCGAGGAGCCAGAGTTTGAGCCAGAGGATCCAGTACCAGACCCAGAGGCTATTGAGGCAGACATTGTTGTAGATGAGGATGCAGTCGATGAGGAGGTAGTTGTGCCAGAGGCACCGGTTATGCTTCAGATACCAGTTGGACCGATTATGCATATGGCAGCCATGGCCGATATGGCAGTAGGATGGATAGCTCAGATGATCGCTCAGCCAGTGGGTTTTGTTATAGGAGAGGCCGCGATAGCAGGAGCTCTTGATATAGCCGACGGATTCGCCGCAGTAGCAGTCGATGTTGCTAACCAGACGATAGTAGACGTGATGGAGGACGATGATGCAGAGATGATAGAGGATTGGGATATAGGGGTAGTAGTTGGAGATCTTGTTGCACTAGTCGAGGATGATCCACTCGAGGAGATGGAGATTGATTCAGAGGACGAGGCACCACCAGCAGGATCAGATGCTGACAACTTTTGAGTCAGGACCTGCATGGCTTAGTTTTGTTAGTTTTACCAGGACATGTTGTCCACTAGATTTTTGGGAGCTTAAGAGATAGCTATTTGACCATAGCTTTGTATAGATGTTAGCAGTAGTATTAGTAGTTGACCTTAGTGCTATTTTTGCTTATGTCCCACGTGGTACATGGTATGGTTACTGTATACTCCATGGTACATCTTTTGATATCTATATATATACGAGCAGTACTTTTGATATTGATTGTTGGTTGTTTGATGTGTTGTTTTGTAGAATTGGTAGTTCTTGTTGCTTCTCGTTCTATCTCGCTTTCGTTTCTGTGAGAAGACTTTCAGCTAATCGATATGTCTCTTATAGGCGATACTCGTTATTATCATGGTAGGACCCTTGAGAAATCACCAAGCGCGTAATGGAGCACCTATTCCGGAAGGGATGGATCCGACGGGAATTTTCGAAGCCTTCATGCAGTGAATGGAGCATGTGGGAGATACTTATAATCATTCGACTCACCAGAGACCTCTTGCACCCCCGCCACCAAGACAGACTGGAGATAAGTTGTTAGCAAATTTTCGTGGGTTACGTCCTGAGAAGTTTGATGGACTAACAGAACCTTGGAAAGCGGAACAATGGATAAGAGAAATGGAGTTGATATTCGAAGCGTTAGAATGCAGCGAACAAGAGAAGCGTCGTCTTGCTACGTTTCAGCTTACTTATGCCGCCGCAGATTGGTGGGAAGCCGAGCGAGCCACTATTGGGATCGATACTGCTAAAGCTATGCCATGGGAGACATTCAAAGGATGATTTTTGGAGAAGTATTTCCCAGAGGATGAGAGAGATCAACAGGAAATGAACTTTCTCAATCTGGTACAAGGAGGATGGACTGTACGAGAATACACAACACAGTTCGAGCGTCTATCCAGATTTGCTCAACATATGATAGACACGCCACAGAAGAAGGTGAAGAGATTTCACCAAGGATTGAATCCCCACCTCAGACACATGATGGTTGGTCATCTGAATCAATCATTTGAAGGGATTGTTAGATTTGCAACAGGGTTGGAAAAGGATGCTTATCCAGCACAACAACCACAGATGAATCGACCTCAGTCATCTAGAAGTTTTCAACAGAAGAATTTCCATAACCTGCCACCAAGGAATACTCAAGGTTGGAGACCTCAGAGTAATTTCCAAAGGAACAAGAGAACCTGGGAAGGAACCAGAAAGCCACAACAGGGCTATACTCGACCCCAACAATATCGTCAGCAAGGATCACAACCGCAGGCACTACTGACAGCGCCGCCAAGCAATAGCAGAGGATGTTTTAATTGCGAAAAGCCAGGGCACGTTGCCAGATTCTGTACAGCCCCTAGAGTTAACCGCAGAATGGATATTGTCTGTCGGAATTGCAACAAGCCAGGGCACTTGAGCAAGGATTGTCGTGCACCACAAGGAGGGTACTATGGAGCATCGATTCAAGGGATACAAGGACCTCCAGATTAGACAAGGATGAATGCTATTATCCTAGGAGAAGCAGGCTTTAACACTGATGAGCAGCAACATTTGGAAGGTACACTTGTACTCTTTCATAGGCCAGTTAAAGCTTTATTTGATACTGGAGCTGCACGCTCATTTATTGCTGTTAAGATTGTGCGTCAATTGGGTTTAGAACCCCAGACACTTGAGTCAACACTGAATGCTGTGTCACCGTTGGGAGTGACAGTTAAGTTGAGTAAAGTGTGTAAAGATTGCCCATTGACCTTGGGAGATAGGAATCTTCCTGCAAACTTGATAGTTCTGTCAATGTCAGGATTTGATGTTATTCTAGGGATGGATTGGTTAACTAAGTACAGTGCCAATTTGGATTGCCCTACTAAGTCGATTGTATTTCCGAGACAAGGAAAACCGACGATTAGATTTCACTGTCAGCCGACGAGTGATATGTTTCTTATGAGTAGTTTGGCTACGATCGGGAGTACGAGTACAGAGCTCACGATGGATCAGATTCCTATTGTACAAGATTTTCAGGATGTATTTCAGGATATTAAAGGACTTTCGCCAAAAAGAGAAATAGACTTTTGTGTGGAATTAGTACCTGGTACGTTACCGATATCTAAGACTCCATATAGGATGGCGCCAACTGAGATGTTGGAACTAAAGAAGCAAGTTCAGGAACTTGAAGATTTAGGATTTATTCGCCCAAGTACGTCACCTTGGGGAGCACCAGTTCTGTTTGTGAAGAAGAAAGACAGAACACTTCGACTCTGTATAGACTACAGGGAGTTGAACAAGGTTACGATCAAGAATAGATATCCACTACCTCGGATAGATGACCTATTCGACCAGTTACAAGGATCTAGGATCTTTTCCAAGATCGATTTACGTTCAGGATATCACCAATTGTTAGTTCGACCAGAGGATGTATCGAAGACTGCATTCAGGACAAGATACGGGCATTATGAGTTTCTAGTTATGCCTTTTGGATTGACGAATGCGCCAGCAGTTTTTATGGACTTAATGAATAGAGTATTCAGACCATATCTGGATCAATTCATTATAGTGTTCATCGATGATATACTGATCTACTCAAAGACGGAGGGAGATCATAAGGAGCATTTACAGGTTGCCTTGCAGACACTTCGAGATAGCAAGTTGTATGCAAAGTTCAGCAAGTGTGAGTTTTGGCTACGGGAAGTCAAATTCTTGGGACATGTTATATCTCAGAACGGTATCTCTGTGGACTCATCTAAGATTGATGCAGTCTTAAGCTGGAATAGACCGACCAATGCGACAGAGGTCAGAAGTTTTCTTGGATTAGCAGGATATTACAGAAGATTCGTAGAAGGATTTTCCAAGATAGCAGGACCTCTAACAAATTTAACAAGAAAGGAGACGAAGTACGCATGGACGGACAAGCATGAGGGTGCATTTCAGGAGTTAAAAGAGAAATTGACTTCTGCGCCGGTACTTGTGATACCTAAGAATGGAAAAAGGTATGTGATCTACAGTGACGCATCGCACCAGGGATTGGGTTGTGTACTTATGCAAGACGGGAATGTTATCGCATATGCATCAAGACAATTGAAGGTACACGAGAAGAATTATCCTACGCATGATTTGGAATTGGCAGCAATAGTGTTTGCCTTGAAGATTTGGAGACATTATCTCTATGGAGAAAAGTTTGATCTGTTTTCCGATCATAAGAGCTTGAAGTATTTGTTCTCTCAGAAGGAGTTGAACATGCGACAACGAAGATGGATGGAGTTACTCAAGGACTATGACTTTTCATTGCAATACCATCCGGGTAAAGCAAATGTCGTAGCAGATGCTTTGAGCCGTAAACCTTGACTAGTGATCGTTGCATTGCTAATTCGAGAATGGAAAGCGTTGGAGGTACTAGCCGAATTCCAGCTCCAGCCAGTGGAACCAATGGAAAGACAACATTTTGGATGTCTGATGGTACAACCAACTTTGATCGGCCGTATCATAGAAGCTCAACAGACAGCAGAAGATTTCAAGTTATGGTTCACGAAGATGGCAGCAAAAGAACCTGAGATCTGGAGTGTTAGTACAAATGGAGCCTTACGATGTAAAGGTAGACTCTGTGTACCTGACAACAAAAAACTTTGGAAAGACATATTGGATGAAGCTCATAAGTCGCGGATGACGATTCATCCAGGAGGTACAAAGATGTACAAGGACTTGAAGAGAAATTTTTGGTGGAAAGGAATGAAGCGAGAAGTGGCTGAGTATGTTTCTCAGTGTCTTACTTGTAAACAAGTAAAGGCAGAACATCAGAAACCACCTGGACTTCTACAGCCGTTACCAATTCCTCAATGGAAATGGGAACACATCACCATAGATTTTGTGGTAGGATTGCCGAAGTCACAGCAGAACCACGACGCTATTTGGGTAATCGTGGATCGACTTACTAAGACGGCACATTTTATTACCTACAGTATGACGTATCCAGTGGAACGTTTGAGCCGAATGTATCTACAACACATAGTACGGTTACACAGAATACCTGTTTCTATCGTGACAGATCGAGATTCACTCTTTACTGCAGAGTTTTGGAAGAGTCTCCAAACAGCAATGGGAACAACATTGAACTTGAGTTCAGCTTTTCATCCACAGACCGATGGGCAAACTGAACGAGTTAACCAAGTAATGGAAGATATGTTACGTGCTTGTGTCATTGATTTTGAGAATTCTTGGGAGATACACTTACCTCTGGTAGAGTTTGCTTACAACAACAGTTATCATTCAAGCATAGGAATGGCGCCGTTCGAAGCTTTGTACGGAAGACCTTGCCGATCGCCGCTATGTTGGACTGAAGTCAGAGATACTCAACTTCTTGGGCCAGAGATGATACGAGAGACTAGTGAGAAGATTCAGATTGTACGTGAGAAGATGAAGACAGCCCAGACTAGACACAAGAGTTATGCTGACAAGCAACGCAAAGATGTAGAGTTTGCCGTTGGAGATCATGTGCTACTCAAGGTTTCGCCTGTTCCAGGCATCGTCAGATTTGGTCAGAAGAGAGGAAAATTATCGCCACGATTCATCGGACCGTTCGAGATTCTAGAGCGTGCTGGAAAAGTTCTTATCGCCTTGCGTTGCCCCCGAAGATGTTAGGAGTGCACAACGTTTTCCACATCAGTATGCTGAGGAAGTGTGTTCACAATCCAGCACACGAGATCAACTTCGAAGATATTGAAGTCAACAACAACGTTACGTTCAACGAAGGACCAGTTCGCATTTTAGATCGTGGAGTCAAGAAGCTCAGGAATAAGGAGATTCCATTAGTCAAGATTCAGTGGAAGCATCATGATGAAGGAGAAGCTTCATGGGAACTAGAGTCAGAGATGCGTGACAAGTTTTCATTTTTGTTTTAACTCTGTATGTTTTCGATTTCGAGGACGAAATCTTTTGTTGGGTGGTGGATGATGTAATACCCCGTATTTTCAATAAATATTTAATGCAGAGAGGTTCTATATACTTTCCTTGACCATTCATGAAATTTCATCTTCGATCGATCGAAGCTAGTTCGAGCGATCGAGAATCCCAGTAGTTCAAGCAATCGAAACTTATTCAATCGATCGAAACCCTACCGACTTGAATTTAATACGTGGTCCCCACTTCAATCGATCAAACTGTTTTCAATCGATCTAACCTGACCGTTCTGATCTCGATCGATCGAACTACTCTCGATCGATCGAACCTGTAATCATTGAATTCACAGGTTTCCCGCAAACAATGCCATCTGCACCTCTCCCACCTCTATATATACACTACATTCGTGTGTGTTGTGTGTTTGCTGAACTTGAGAGTTTGAGAGAGAGAGAGAGAGAGTGTGGTGAGTTTTGTGTGTGTTTATATATATACACAATTATATACACACACATACATATATATTCAGGAGAAAGAGAAGAAGAAAGACCAGAAGAAAAAGAAGAACAAGAAGAAGGAGAGAAAGAGAGAAGGAGACAGGGAGAGACAGAGGCAGAGAGAGAGAGAAAGAGGAAGCCATTAGAAAAGCTTCGAAGCTTTCAACCGAGCCAAACGCGCCCTTAACAACTTTCAGTGAGTTCCAAACTCACTCGTTAACTTAGTTATGATGTTTTACATATTCTGGACGTATTAATTATAACCCAAACACCCTAGCACATTCTGCATGTTCACAGGCAGAATCTGTGGAAGACGAAGTTCGACCGATCGAACTAAGTTCAATCGATCGAACATCACTGAGTCTCAATTGATCGAAATAAGTTCAATCGATCGAGATCACATTTCTTCGATCGATCGAGAAGACTTCAATCGATCGAACCTAGCAGAACATGAATGTATTCCTTTCAGTTTATAATGCATAATGCGCAGTTGTTTAATTATTGTTTCATGTTCGTATTATGCGATATTATGGATTACAGAGGTAATGGGATACGATAATGAGATTGAGATAACATAGTGAGTAACGTAGTCGGGTTCGGAACGTTAGTAATAGTATGACGCGATAACGGAGTAAGTTTGAGATGATAATACTGGGTAGTATTGGATAAGTGAGAAGTGAGTCAGTAAGAGGATTTGTATGTTCAAAGTTGTGTAAGTCGAGCTGATGATTCGCTCAGATTGAATCCAATAAGTGTATGTCAAGGATTTGATCAGGATCGTGAGAAATATGGGTGCACAGTACTCGTAAGCGTTCTTAAAAGCGGTGAACAGTAAGAGTTCTTAAAAGCGGTGAACAAGAGTAGATGTGGCACACCCATGATTTGAATTACCAGAGCTATGTATGTACAGTACTCGCAAGCGTTCTTAAAAGCGGTGAATAGTAAGAGTTCTTAAAAGCGGTGAACAAGAGTATGGGTACATCCATAGACTAGTCGTTATATGAGAACGATGTATGGGTTCTCGCAAGAGTTCTTAAAAGCGGTATAGCGGTGAACAAGAGCACTGGTATGTTGTACTGATATAATCAGTTCGAGATGGTCAGTTGGGTATTGTGGAATCGGTCTTAGAATGGGAATTAATAAGAATCGATTAATGATATGTCTGAATAAAAGAGGAAGAGATATATTTTGTATCACTGTCATCTATTGTTCATAACTGTAAATATGTTATTTCTCTGAGACTGCGTTAGTTATTGCTCACTCAGCTTTCAACAAGCTGACGGCCTTTATTGCCTGGACATTCCCCGTCCAGACTATCCTGTCCTTTACAATGCAGATGATGGAACTTATGGTGATAACGATTACCCTGAAGGGAGTTACGTAGAGAATGGCCCCACTGATGCCAGTTATGCTGACGCCTATCCGTACGCTAGCTGAAGACCTGAAGATAGATAGTAGTTTATATTACTACTTTTCTTTTACTGTTGTACTTTGTAATTTAACGGGTACTTGGGCATATGTTGTCTCCAGACCTGTTGTGATCCTGTGGACCGTACTCTGATGATTGTAATAGATAGAATCGTGTTTATATTTTAGTGATTTACTGTTCCTGTTGTTCTTGTGGACTAGTACTGTGTGGTGTGGATTATCAGTGACTTTCACTTGTCATTCCCTATGGACCCATAAAGGAAATTTATTTTTCTCTATTTATGCTGCTCCGGGGCGTGACAAGCACATTCTTAAGTACTTGAGAAGGACTAAAGATTACATGCTTATGTACGGCGGTAGTGAGTTAATTCCAGTAGGATATACTGACTCGGACTTTATGTCAGATACAGATTCAAGGAAGTCAACATCCGGACATCTCTTTACCTTGGGAGGTGGTGCTGTTAGTTGGAGAAGCATTAAGCAGAAATGCATTGCAGACTCAACTACATAAGCTGAGTATGTGGCTGCTTGTGAAGCCACAAAGGAAGCAGTTTGGCTCAAGAAGTTCCTTATGGAGCTCGAGGTGGTATCAGCGTCATTGTCACCTATTACGCTTTACTGTGATAATAGTGGGGCAGTGGCTCAGTCCAAGGAGCCAAGGAACCACGGGAAGGGAAAGCACGTAGAGCAGAAATAACATCTTATCTGAGATATTGTTTAACTTGGAGATGTGACTGTCACCAAGATTGCCACCGCTGATAATCTTGCTGATCCGTTTACAAAGGCCTTACCACAGAAGGTCTTTGATCGTCATCTAGATAGTCTAGGTCTTAGATGTAGTTCTGAATGGTTATGAGTACAAGTGGGAGTTTGTTGGGTTTGTGCCCTCAAACCATTACTTTATATAAGAGACATTGACATTTTAATATATGGATATCAGCTTTACATTTAGTTATGTATGTTTCTGTCATGAGATGATTGTTATCCTTAAGTATCATAGTAAGTAATTCGTGTATGTATGAGATACATACAAGTGAGATACGAATTACTATTCTTTGTTACTTAGAATGTGTCACAGTGGATGATGAGACTGGATATCTCATCAGGTTTACACTGTAGCATGATTAACTACCATTGGATGGAGTGATTAATCTCAATCACTAGAGTTTAAATCTTAGTTAACATGCTAGTGCTTATAGTGCATTGACGGACCTGAGCTTTCCTATTGACACTCAAGACTGTCAATCTGTCGATAGGAACTCATAACTTGTATAAGGTACGTGTTCTTAATCTTGAGACGATTATGAATACAGACTGTGGATATAGCTGCTTTGACTTACCAATCAGTGAGGTCTATAGAAGATCAACACCTGGGTATCTTGGGTATGTCATATTCATAGGGTTGTGAACATTTATTGTCAAGACAGAATCTACCCTCTGTTTCAGAGTAAGCATTCCCTTGAGAATGTCACCAAGTCGATTACTGAGTACTGCAGTCTTGTTGATAAGAGTTATCAACATGTTTGGTAATCATGAGAGGTGAATGGGACTCAAGGAATACAAGAAGTAATCATGATTCAGGTTGACAGTAATTGTTATCCGACTACCTGAATATGATTACGAATGCTGAAGGTAGAGGGACATTAGTACAACATACAAGTCTAGTTATCGCTTCGGATATGTTCTTTTGCGTTGGAGTTCAGTTATCGTTTTATAGTGGAGTAAACGTTAACTGACCAGTTAGTTAGTTTGCTGATCAAAAAGTTTGGTCATGGTAATTAACAAACTGGTCTGAGCCAACAATAAAGAGCCTAGGAGGTTCCACTCTTAGCTCCGCCAGGATACTTGGAAAGACACATGAGGAAGTTGTCAAGACAAGTTCGATCGATTGAAGTATGTTCGATCGATTGAAGTCTTGGCAGTCTCGATCGATCGAGAATGGTTCGATCGATCGAAGGTTCGATCGATCGAAGATCTTCGATCGCTCGAAGTCTAGGTCGGTTATGGAAATCTATAAATTGGACAGCTGCGTTCTGGAAAAGTAGTTCGTCGTTTTAGAACGTCAGAAGCTGCAAAAACTGTTTTTAGAGCCCCAAACCTTCTTTTTCTGCTCTATTAGAGATCCCACCATCTCTAGTCTCTCCGGCAAGCATCCGCAGGAGACATAAGGGTGAAGACAACCTAGTGGAGGCTGCTGCATCACCAAGGAAGAAGAAGAAAATCAGAATTGGGTTCAAGACACTAAGGTATAACTCTTGTCCCCTCTTGTGCGCATCTATGGAATTAACGAGTAGTAGATCCTGGGCTACCATTAAGTTTTTATAACTTTACTTTTCCGCTACGCATTAAAACTTTTAACTTAAACCGGTTTTTCCATCATAAGGGACCCTTGACACACATCTGATAGGATGCTTCATATACCAAATCATGGTACGAGATCAAGGGTGATCACACAGTCCCATGATTACTTGACCGACTGGGTTGCCCCGAGCCTCCAAGGTCATAGTTTCGTGTAATCGACTGGCTGGACATGCAAGTGAAATGCAACAAAGCACACAAAGATTGATTAATCTGATTAAAAGGATGCTCTCAAGTCTAATCCTTGAGTGAACCCAAAATCAGAATTCTGGTCTGCGAAACCAGAGATTCTGGATTCGATCCCCAGCAGAGTCGCCAGATTGTGGATATCGCGATTTTTCCTACCCACAGCTTTTGTTTAAAACCTTTTTTCAAATTCAAATTCAAATTCAAAAACGAGTCACCACTTAATTTTTAAAGGAAAATTAAGAAACCATTTTTAAGCAAACTGATCTTTTGCGAAACCAAAGATTAACTAGGTCCGGGGATTATAGAATGAGAGAGAAAGGAGTCTGACGGACTAAAACACCCTCTCTCATCCTATCTCGCGATAGGCCTCTACTCAACATTCTTTTAATCAAACTATTAATCTAAGCATGCCCTCAACTAATATATAGATATAAATATACATTACATTAGCATGTCGAAATGGTGTAAAATTGCTAATGACAAAATATCATTCGAAACCATATAATTCACTTAGCAAGCAAGATGATATGCAATAGAGGACAAGAGAACTTACCCAGGATCCAGTCGCGAATATTAAACGTGCAATAAAAATCAAAGAAGCAAATTAAACTAGAGAAGGGTTGGGAAATTGTACCTCAAATGCGCTACAAAACAAAGATTAGTACAAGCATTTTAAACAAAGCACATTATTGGATCCTAAGTAATAATTCCTAACAAGAGGCAAATTCTATTTTTCAAGTATCATTCTACATGAATGAATACACATGGATATGAACAATATAAAGACCGTGAACTAATCATTGATTTGGATCATTTGACCTTTGGTTCCAAGCTTGAATAATCTTTATTAGAGTATGGTATAAGCCTTAGGTTAAGGAAAGATCATTTGAACCATTATTTACAAAGTTGGTAAAAACTGTGACAGGATTCTGAAAATTGCTGACAGCAGATCCGATCTTCAAAGAAATTAAAAGCATGCTTCCCATGGTTTGATGTTGGTGAATTTTGGACACAAGATGCCTCTATGAGTCTATTTTTTAACCCAAAAAGAAAATCAAGGTTTCAACAGTTAGATCTCTGGGAATTGAGTAGAAACTAGACGTCTCTCAGAGACTTACAACTCTTTGTCCAGAGATTTTGTTTGATTTTTAAAAATAGTAAAAAAATCAGAATTAATCTAATCTTTTTAGGGGATCTTATTAACACATTAAACTACATGGAAACATTTATTTAAAGTCAAAGATGCTTGATTAATGCTCTAATTTATTGATTTCAAAAGAGTGTTACTGTTCTGGAATTCTTGACAGATTGTTGTTTCACAAAACTCATGACCAAACAACTTTAACCATGAAATCTCATTGAAACAAAAATTACAGTGGTAAAACTTTGTGTTATTGACACTTTCCAGTTGGTTTCATTTGATTCCAATGGTCCATTATTTAACTAAAAATCCTTGATCAAAAATAGTTTGTGAATCCACTGTTTTTATTTTTCAAGTTCAACTTTATTTGTTAACCCCAACTATTAAATCATGAGGTTGGGCTTAATCCAAACCATTTCTCCTACCATTTGATGGTCATTGGAGACTAATGACATTTAACTTGTGTATCTTAAATGAAGTATGAAGAAACTTCATAAAAACCCAAGACAATGAACCTAAACCATGGAGATAAGTTTAGACTCAAATTATTCCTCCTACCATTTGATGGTCATAGGACACTTACAACATTTAAACTTGTGGATTTTAATGAAGTATGAAGAAACTTCATAAAATCCCAAGGTAATGAATTCAAACTATGGTAAAAGTTTGAACTCATTGACTCAATATACTAAAATCAACCTCAATCCTCTTCATAAATCATAAGTTCATAAGAATATTGAGGACTCTAAACACAAGGATCCAAGTAGGACATTGAAAGTCTTATGAACCTCAAAAGTAGACATAGTCAAAAGGAAAAGAAAACAAAACTTCAAGAAACATCAACTCTAAGGTTTTTTTATACTTTAAACCCAAGGCTATTTTGATCCAAACTAATGAAATGAGAGTTCAATCACAATATATGCTGTGTGTGATGAAATGAGGTGGGAAGAGAGGTTTTGAAAATGTGTAAAAGATCCTAAGTATCTATATATTGTGATTGAACTAGAGTAAGAAACTAAAACAATTTAGAGTTTATCTCTATTGATCCTCAACTCTTTGGTTGCTCTAAGACTTCCAAAGATTAAACTCTTCTTCTTGCTCTTTCTTCCAACCAACCCTCTCTATTACTCTTCTTAATTTAGAAAATGTTAAAGGAGAATCAACCTTGGGATTCTAACATTTTGAAATTCCAATCCCTTTTAATGGGGATACACATCCTTTATATATAGGCAATCTTTAGAGGGTTATTTTGGGGAATTCGCAGCAAAAACCCTAATTCCCACCGTCTTTTAATGGTATAAACTGACCTATTTTTAGACAGACTGTCATAAAAATGCGGCACTCTCTGGAGATGAAAGCGACACTCAGTGATTGCCGATGCGACAGTCACTGATTGCCAAAATGGCATTAAGTGAATGCCGAAGCGGCATTCAGGGAGTGCCGCAGACAACTACACAGACTGCCGTTTTTATGTAGAAATCCATTTTTTGTGGCATTTAATGAAATTTGCAGGACTCATAGAATTCCATCCAGCACTCCATAGAGTGCCGTAGCGGCAATCTGAGACTGCCGTAGATTCTATTATGTGCCGTTTTACTCTATTTTTTTTCCTTTTTCTCTCTTTTCCTTTTTGTTTTGAATCAAAAGAGCCTTCAAAAGAGCTTGAATCACCTTTGGAAGTCATGGATTAGTCGGACGCTTGTCATCATCGGGCCTCAGAGTTACTACTCCCCTTAATTCAACGCGTGGTCAAAATTGGGGTGTCTACACAGGGCAACAGGTTGATTCATGAATACACCATCCAGTTCAAATGGTTATCATATTTTACCCTGCATATGGTGGATACCCCATAGAAGAAGGTGAAGAAATTCCACCAAGGACTGAATCCCCATCTCAGGTACATGATGATGACACAACTAAACCAACCTTTTGAAGCAATGGTTTGTTTAGCTTCGAGATTGGAGAAGGATGGCTGTCAGGAATTGAGATAATCTACAAACCTAGGGTGAGAAAACCTTCCATCTTATTGAGGAACCAAGAGAGCTTGGAATGGAGAGATAAAACCTTATAATGCTCACCAAAGACCTCAACAAGCTCGAGCTGTAGCACCCCGACTCCAACCACCTCATAACAAGGCACCTGTCCTAACAGATGGACCCACAGTACCCCCATCAGCCCAGGGTGGGTATCTGAGAAAGTGAAACTGATTACAAAAGAGGAGAAATTGACCACATTAAAATTACCTTCTAGGGAGGTCTATTTAGAACTATTTCAATTGTGTAATACCCTGTCATCATGATAGAGACTTTAGTGCTCCTAAGATAAATAGCCGAGACAAGATCGTCTATTATAATTGTGGCAAGGAAGGCCACCTGTGTCGAGACTGTAAGGCACCTCGCCAAGGATAATATGGACCCATAGCTCAAGGATAGAATGCTCGGACCCATCTAAATGCAATCATTCCAGAGGAAGCAGGAATATATGTAGAGTCTCAGAATTTGGAAGGTACGCTCACACTGTTCAGTAATAGAGTTAAAGCCTTATTTGATAATGGTGCATCAAATTCTTTTATTACTAGTAGAACTATTCAAGATTTGGGTTTAGTGCGCCAGAACCTTTCCGTAGTTGTGAACACTGTATCCCCATTGGGAGTATCTATCAGGTTGGGTAAAGTATGTAAGGATTACCCCATAAACCTAGAGGATACAAACCTTCTAGCTGACTTGGTGGTATTATCGATGAGAGAGTTTGACCTTATCTTAGGAATCGACTGGTTTATCAAGTACCATTGCCAACTTGGATTGTGTTAGCAAGTCGATTGCCTTCTCATTGCCTGGAAGCCAAGCCTTTGGTTTTCATTATAACCCATCGATCGATACTTTTCTCACAATCTGCTTATTTACCATTGAGGGCACAAGCTTAGAGATTTCAATCGCGGAGATCCTAATGGTGCGAGAATTTGAGGATGTATTAAGGGATATCTCAGGGTTACCATCCAAGAGTGAAATAAACTTCAGTATAGAATTGGTGCCTAGAACCACTCCAATATCTAAGACTCTGAATCGAATGGCATCGATAGAGATTCAAGAACTAAAGAAATAAGTGCAAGAGGTAGAAGATTTGGGTTTTGTTCGCCTAGCACATTACCATGGGGAGCACTGGTATTATTTGTGAAGAAGAAACATGGAACGTTTCGACTCTATATAGACTACAGGGAGTTGAATAAAGTTACCATTAAGAACAAGTACCCTTTGCCAAGGATCAATGATTTATTCTATTAGCTTCAAGGAGTAATGGCATTTTCAAAGATCAATCTGAGATTCGGATACCATCAGCTTTTGGTTAGATCAGAAGATGTACCAAAGATAGCATTTAGAACCAGATACGGTCATTGCGAGTTTCTTGTGATGCCATTTAGGTTAACCAATGCACCAACAGTGTTCATGGATTTGATGAACAGGGTATTCAGGCCCTACTTGGATCAGTTCATCATTGTCTTCATTAATGATATTCTGATTTATTCCAAAACAAAATAAGAACACAAGAAGTATGTGTAGATTGCATTACAGACGCTTAGAGATAATCGTTTGTACGCAAAGTAAACAAGTGCAAGTTTTAGGTTGAGGAAGTCAAGTTTTTGGGACATGTTGTCTCCCATGAAGGAATTTCTGTGGATACTTCAAAGATTGACGTAGTTCTAGATTGGAAAAGACCAAGTGATGTCTTAGAAGTCAGGAGCTTTCTTGGTTTGGCTTGCTATTACCAAAAATTCGTAGAAGGTTTTTTCAAAATCTCAGCCCCATAAACTGGTCTTACATAGAAGAATTTGAAGTTCAAGAGGAAGGATAAGCACGAACGCACGTTCTAGGAATTAAAAGAGAGATTAACATTCAGCGCCAGTGCTTGGAATTCTAAAGAGTAGCGAAAGATAAGTGATGCTTCACACCAAGGATTAGGGTGCGTGCTAATATAAGATGGGAAGATTATAGCATATGGATCGAGATAGTTGAAGCCTCATGAGACGAATTATCCTATGCATGATCTTAAGTTAGCAGCAATAGTTTATGCCTTGAAAATCTGGAGAGATTACCTCTTTGAAGAGTAGTTTGATCTATTTTTGGACCATAAAAGCTTGAAGTATTTATTTTCACAGAAGGAACTCAACATGAGGTAGAGGAGGTGGATGGAACTATTGAATGATTATGACTTTACTTTGCAACACCACCCTAGTAAGGCAAATGTAGTGGCAAACGCGCTAAGCCAAAAAACTCACAGGATAGTTGCTTCCCTTATGATTCGGGAATGGAAAGCATTGGAGACCGTAGCAGAATTCGATCTTCAACCCGTACATCTAGGAGAGGGATTACACTTTAGGCATATTGTAGTACAACCAACACTCATTGGTCGTATTCTGGAAGGTCAGCAGATGTAATAACCATACCCAAGAAATGGAAGTGATATTTATTTTTGCATGCATTGATTTGTGTAATTAATTGCATGTGATGATTTGGGTAAGTTCCAGTTACCCTGATGTAATAAGTGCTGGATAAAGGGCACAGTTGGGCAGATGTGAAATGGGACCCATGGGAGGTCCAAATTGAATAAATTGCATATATGTGCATTTATGTGATTAAATGGTAGACATGTAAATGTAAATGTGTACATGATAATACATGTTGATGTCATATGATTATTTAATTAATGAAATGTTGAGTGCTTTAATATTTTATTATTGTTCATGTTTATTTATGGAACCAATTTGGGTACCTTTGTGAGGGCGTAATTAGACACGTGGCATAGTTAATAGACTAATTAGTGACTTCATATGATATTTGAAATCACGTTTGGAATCATTGGAGTAGAACCCATACATGTGCCACCTAGTAAGTAGGTGACACATGGCAATCATAGAAGCTGCCAATTGTGTTGTGTATGTAGGTTTACCATATATAATAAAATAAAAACTAAAGCTTCATTTAGAAGCTTGTCAAAACATGAGTGTGTGTGTGTCATATTTTGTGGCGGCGGTGTGTGTATATATTTATATACTATTAGTTAATTAATAAAAAAAAAAGTAACAGATGAGAATGAGAGCCGAGAGAAAGGAAATGCGATCGAGTTCCGTCCGACTTCACGACACCGTTTCTTCGTCGTGCGACGTCCAATTTCAAAAGGGAGGTCATATTTGAACTCGTGGGGGTAAGCTTAACCTTATGGTATAATTTAATTTGGATTTAATCGATAGAATTTTCATGACCCAAATGGGTTGGTAATATTTAGTTTACCAAAATTGTGTAGGATTAACTATAGGTTCATATTTGGGCTGGTTCTAAGAAAATTCGGGGTTTCTCGGCTTATTCAATTATTCAAAAAGGTGAGTGACACTAATTATGATATGTGGATGGTTTCATGTTTGAGTTCATTTTGTGATGTAAAAGCATGTTAAATTAGCTTAATAAAGCTTATTAGTTCATTAATGGGCAAAATTCATGTGGTTAAATTAGGCCCAATTTGAGTGTGACAGCACGGTGTAATGAATTATGTAAGCATGTTGAGTTGCTTATTTGGGTCAATGGAAATTGCTAGTTCTATGCCACCATGAGGTAATCGATGTGGTGACGACCACGGCCGCCAGAGGCCTATGGGACCGCACGTGAGGCGTGGGTCATAACTAGGTCACGTGGGCTTAGGGAGTGGAGCCGCGGACTAGTTGGTAGTGGTGGAAGTGAACTAGTAATTGCCGGAGACTATAGTTGGTTGTAATGAAATGAAATTGAGCATGTTTATTATCCATGTGCATAATTAGTGTTATTCACAAGCATATAGCTTATATATTGTAGTGGTTATTGAATAACCATCGTAGGTGTTCAAGGTGGAGCTCAGAAGAAAAGGAAAGGACTTAGAGAGAAATCCTGGGGGTGGGATTGTAAATAAATTCTGGTTTAATAGACTTATATTTAGTGAGTAAATTTGTAGAATATTGTAACTAGTTATTTTTTTTTTGGGTTGGTGTAATAAAAAAAAAGAAATCGGCTTAATTCTTGTAATATGGGGGACGTATTATGTTGATTGGTTATGGGCTGAGATTGTATTTTTGGTAACTTTTAATTAGGTAAGAGGGTACATTTGGGGACCCTTGACCTATAAAAATATTACTTTTAAAGACGGATTTTGTTAAAGTGTATTTGAGTATTTGTGTTCTCAAACTTTTTTTTTAAAAAAAAATAATGTATCCAGTTCATTGGCCAAAACTTTTATTATTGTAATTTTCGCAACTTTAATGACTTGAGATGAGCCTTGGTGGCGTGCCACGTATCCCAGATTTACATGTGTGGATCCGGGGCGTGACATTTAGTGGTATCAGAGCTATAGGCTTAAAACTTGGGTACGAGAGACGACGACTTGAGAGTGATGTGTATGTTATGTTATGGAGTTCCATAAAAAAAAAAAAAAAAAAAAAAAAAAAAAAAAAAAAAAAACATTTATGCATGTGATAAAATTGGCATGGCATATAATTTGTATGTCAAATGATTATGTGATGTGTGTTGCATGATATTAGCATGAGCATCATGTTGCATGTTACCATCTACATTATAAATGTAAAGGAGTGATGAGATGCTGGTTTAAGCTGTGATGAGATGTCAGATTCAACGGTCAGAATGGGTTTAGTGAGGCATGTTGATTATGTTCAGAGCAGATTGAAATGGTGAAAGAATAAAAGAATATTTTGAGATATATAGGAATGTCAAAAGCTAATGCTATTGGTAAGAATTAAGGTGTGAAAACTGTGTTTTCTGAGTTAATGATGTTCTATGAGAGTATGGCTCTGGGACAAACTTTGGGTAAAAAAAAAAAAAAAAAAAAAAAAAAAAAAGGGAAGTGATTTTCTACGGTTATGATGAGTATTGTAACTTGGGTTATTGAGTTATGGGATATTATTGAAGCTTTTATATTTCGATATTGACTTGGGATTTATGTCAGGGATAATTATTTATTATTTACTGGGATTGGTATGAGTGTTTTGTTCTGAGGATTGGATTGTGTCATTAACACTTGACGTGGTAAATGTTATGGAAGAAAAAAAAATGGTAAAGCTGTATAGCAAGTCTTTTGGGTATGGATAATCTTCCATATATTGAGTATGTGATCGGGTATTCTTATATATGGATATTCGTTATTATACTTTCAACAATGGTTCGGGTTTCGGGATTTCTTTATTACGGAGGGTCTTCTTATTATTTGTTGTCTCTTCGATATGAGAATTGTGGTATTGGATATTGCGGTTTTCTGATGATATTTATATTTTGGACGTTTATGGGTATTTATGCTGACACTGTTACTTATGGTGGGTTTTCTTATTATTTTCCTAATTCTCTGAGGAGGGGTATGATTACAATGGTCTTTCTTTCTATAGGGTTAGTCATGTGAGTATGGTATTTGGGGCACCCGTTATGTGGCTACTATTTATTTGGAGATCCGTATTCTTATTTTGTTTGGAGTATATTTATCAAATTCAGGGTATTTCTTGAGAATTGGGGTGTATGTGGGGTTTGCTGGGATAATTGGAAATGATGGGGTTATACAGTTAGTTTTAATTATATGAATTTGTTGAGGAATCTCTCAACCATATAATTATTTTCTATTGGGTTTGAGGAATCTCTCAACCCTAATATGGTGTTGTACTGACTGGTTGTTTATTGGGTTTGAGGAATCTCTCAACCCTAATATAGTGTTGTACTGACTGGTTGTTTATTGGGTTTGAGGAATCTCTCAACCCTATTATGGTCTTGTATTGACTGTTTATCTTACTGAGTTTGGGGAATCTCTCAACCCTGTTATGGTGTTGTATTGATTGGTTATTCTTATTGGGTTTGAGGAATCTCTCGACCCTATTATGGTGTATCGATGTTTATCAGTGGTTTGGGTAAAGTTGGGATCAATTGGGGAAAATTGAATGGTTGTATATTTGATATGTCAAAGTAGGCTGCAAGGGATGAATAGAAATTCTGTTATAACTGATTATGATGAGAAAAGACTGGAGAATGCGTGAATGGGTAAAAAGGAATTAAATTAACCTTAAGAATTAGGGCAAGGATCCGCTTCAGCAAGTGAAGGGTTGTTTGGATAATTATAAGGGGGTTCATAATTTAAAAGGGGATTTGGGATTTAGATAATGGGAATAAAGGACCGAAGGGATGAATTTTAGGAAAGATAAAGAAAAGTTATGTTTGGAGCCGAGTATGGTTACAATAGATTATCTGGATGATGATTGAGATTTATTCCTAATGTTTGGAATAGTGGGTTAAGTGTAGAATTGTGGTGAAAGGAGGACTCACACGAGTAAAATGTATCATTATAGGATTGTGGAATTTTAAAGTTATAATTGAAATTTTTTTTTTTTTTTTTATAAACGTGAAAAATGATTTTGGGGGTGGAGGTGAGTATATTAGAATGGTTATAACCTTGACTTTATCGACTCCAATTATGTTGAAGGATTTTTAAGAAATTTCGAAATTCATTTTCAGGTGATTTTAAATATTTGAAAAAAAAATGCTTTAAAATGTTTTCTATTCAAGAGGGAAGTTGCAATAAATGTTGAGGATGTATCAAATGGATTTGGGGGTTGTGTTATCATTGATAGGATATGCTTAACACTTCTGACATATCGACTTTTGCTTGAATGATTGGGTATTCGTGGGCAAGATATGGACAAAGTTATTATGTGATTTGTTGGTGAAGTTTTCGAATTTCAAGTGTTAAAATGTTCAAAACTTGGTATATGAAGCTCGTAATGTATGCCATTTTCGCCATTGAATTTCTTATTCAAAATATTTTATTTTCGTGTCCTGTTTGAAAAAAAAAAATTTATATATTATTTTCAAATAATCCACCTTATGATTCGAGCAGAAATATTTATATCTATTTGATTTGTAAGGTGAGAAAAGTATGGAAGATTACATGACGATAAGGGGTATGGATTACATGATGATAAGGGGTATTTAATTACTGGCTTATTCTAAGAGTGCATGCGAGAATAGTATGGAAGTTTTGAGTGATGGGCTATTCAAGAACAATGGGTTGAGATTTGCAATGGCTTGAAATTACAACTATTCTAAAAAAAAAAAAAAAAAATCGAGGGTGGTCTGACGGCAATTATTATAGCCTAATTGGTACTATTGAATGAAGTGAAGGAGAGTTAATTTCAAATTTCATTTTTTCTGAAAAGATTTGTAACGAGTGTTTTGAAGGACGACCTTTTGAACTATGTTGTGATGCATTTTGTGGCGGGAATTATTGAGATTGTTGAAAGTCAAGATGGCAGCGCAAAAGTAATTGTAGATAAATGGACTTGATTAACGTACGTTTATCGAGTAAGGCTGTCAATCCGTTCGAATTTGCTGGGTTATAAATGGAAACGATGGTGGAATTATATGAAGCATTTGATTTTACTAAAGCCTTGTAAGCAGACCGTGAGAAATAATTGAAATTTTATTACGGCTCCTCATTGTGAATTGACAGGTAATTCGAATAAGTAACTCAGATTTTGGGAAGATACGTCATATGCTTATGCTTGATCTCAAAAGTGATTAGGGGCAATATTTAGTCACAAGGGAGCTTGAGTATTATAATAATTATCAGTTGGGTATTGGAATGTCGTTTTATGAAGCATTGCGTGATTAGAGATGTTATTCACTGGGTTAATTGAACAGAGATGAAATGACAGAAATCGTTGGGATCGAGATAATGCAATTTATTATGGGTAATGGCTACAAATGACTTAAAATTGTTGTCAAGAGGGTATCGAAAAATTGAATATCTGATATGTGAGATTATTTGAAACGATATAAAGTAATTGATACGGTGGTTTTATCTATCACATAAATTGATTAGTAAATGAAGCCTATTTATGTATTGATATTATTTGTGTCATATGAGTGTGAAATAGTACATAACTGTAAAAGGTTGGAAAAGCGTTGTCTGGTAAAGATCATTCAATTCGAATCTTGAATTGGGAAGAAGCTGAATTTTGAAGGATGAATTATTCTTCTTCCTTGAATTATAATATTCTAGTGGAATTATGCAATTGAACTATTTGGGCATCCAGAGCATCCTGACTCATGAGGAGTTCTGATTTAAATCTTATATTACAGAAGTTATGTGTTAACAATGAAGTTATTTCTGGGTAACAGTATTGTGGTGAACTCACTTGAGTTGAGGAAGTCACGAGAAAAGAAATGGAAATTGAGAGGTATATTGTGGGTACTTGCTGTGGAAGATAATGTAAGGTTGGGGACCAGTCAGTTACAATTGCGGTCACACCAATGGGTATAATGTATCTTGTAATCGTGTTATTGCATATGAACCAGTACAGGTTCGAGGAGAAATGATTACAATTATTTCATTCGCAGTGTGAGAAAAGTTTGGGGACAAACTTCCTAAAAGGGGGGGAGAGTGTAATAACCATACCCGAGAAATGGAAGTGATATTTATTTTTGCATGCATTGATTTGTGTAATTAATTGCATGTAATGATTTGGGTAAGTTCCAGTTACCCTGATGTAATAAGTGCTGGATAAAGGGCACAGTTGGGCAGATGTGAAATGGGACCCATGGGAGGTCCAAATTGAATAAATTGCATATATGTGCATTTATGTGATTAAATGGTAGACATGTAAATGTAAATGTGTACATGATAATACATGTTGATGTCATATGATTATTTAATTAATGAAATGTTGAGTGCTTTAATATTTTATTATTGTTCATGTTTATTTATGGAACCAATTTGGGTACCTTTGTGAGGGCGTAATTAGACACGTGGCATAGTTAATAGACTAATTAGTGACTTCATATGATATTTGAAATCACGTTTGGAATCATTGGAGTAGAACCCATACATGTGCCACCTAGTAAGTAGGTGACACATGGCAATCATAGAAGTTGCCAAGTGTGTTGTGTATGTAGGTTTACCATATATAATAAAATAAAAACTAAAGCTTCATTTAGAAGCTTGTCAAAACATGAGTGTGTGTGTGTCATATTTTGTGGCGGCGGTGTGTGTATATATTTATATACTATTAGTTAATTAATAAAAAAAAAAGTAACAGATGAGAATGAGAGCCGAGAGAAAGGAAATGCGATCGAGTTCCGTCCGACTTCACGACACCGTTTCTTCGTCGTGCGACGTCCAATTTCAAAAAGGAGGTCATATTTGAACTCGTGGGGGTAAGCTTAACCTTATGGTATAATTTAATTTGGATTTAATCGATAGAATTTTCATGACCCAAATGGGTTGGTAATATTTAGTTTACCAAAATTGTGTAGGATTAACTATAGGTTCATATTTGGGCTGGTTCTAAGAAAATTCGGGGTTTCTCGGCTTATTCAATTATTCGAAAAGGTGAGTGACACTAATTATGATATGTGGATGGTTTCATGTTTGAGTTCATTTTGTGATGTAAAAGCATGTTAAATTAGCTTAATAAAGCTTATTAGTTCATTAATGGGCAAAATTCATGTGGTTAAATTAGGCCCAATTTGAGTGTGACAGCACGGTGTAATGAATTATGTGAGCATGTTGAGTTGCTTATTTGGGTCAATGGAAATTGCTAGTTCTATGCCACCATGAGGTAATCGATGTGGTGACGACCACGGCCGCCAGAGGCCTATGGGACCGCACGTGAGGCGTGGGTCATAACTAGGTCACGTGGGCTTAGGGAGTGGAGCCGCGGACTAGTTGGTAGTGGTGGAAGTGAACTAGTAATTGCCGGAGACTATAGTTGGTTGTAATGAAATGAAATTGAGCATGTTTATTATCCATGTGCATAATTAGTGTTATTCACAAGCATATAGCTTATATATTGTAGTGGTTATTGAATAACCATCGTAGGTGTTCAAGGTGGAGCTCAGAAGAAAAGAAAAGGACTTGGAGAGAAATCCTGGGGGTGGGATTGTAAATAAATTCTGGTTTAATAGACTTATATTTAGTGAGTAAATTTGTAGAATATTGTAACTAGTTATTTTTTTTTGGGTTGGTGTAATAAAAAAAAAGAAATCGGCTTAATTCTTGTAATATGGGGGACGTATTATGTTGATTGGTTATGGGCTGAGATTGTATTTTTGGTAACTTTTAATTAGGTAAGAGGGTACATTTGGGGACCCTTGACCTATAAAAATATTACTTTTAAAGACGGATTTTGTTAAAGTGTATTTGAGTATTTGTGTGCTCAAACTTTTTTTTAAAAAAAAAAATAATGTATCCAGTTCATTGGCCAAAACTTTTATTATTGTAATTTTCGCAACTTTAATGACTTGAGATGAGCCTTGGTGGCGTGCCACGTATCCCAGATTTACATGTGTGGATCCGGGGCGTGACAGCAGAAGGATGAAGAGATGCAAAAGTGGTTCACTAAAGTTTCTGCAAAACAGCCTGAAGAGTGGAGTACCAGATTAGATGGAGGATTTAGATGTCGAGGATGACTTGTGGTACCCAACGTGGGAAAGCTAAGAATAGACATATTGGATTAGGCATAAAAGTCTAGATTGACCGTCTTCCTAGGAGTTACGAAGATGTACAAGGATCTAAAAATAAAGTTATGGTAGGAAGGCATGAAAATAGTTATTGTTTAACATGTATCCAAGTGTTTCTCGTGTCAGTAAGTCAAGGCAGAGCATCAGAAATCATCTCGATTGCTACAACCGTTATTGATTTTGGAATGCAAGTGGGAGCATATTACCATAGACTTCATGGTCGAATTGCCAAGGTCGCAGCAAGGTCACGGCGCTATTTGGGTGATAGTAGATTGATGGATGAAGTCTGCTCATTTCATTGCCTAGGGTATGACTTATCTAGTAGAGAACTTAAGTCAGATGTATGTTCAGTAAGTAGTTCCACTTCATGGTGTTCTAGTCTCGATAGTGTCGAATTATGATTCGAGGTTCACCTTGAGGTTTTGGGAGAGTTTGCAAGCAGCCATGGGGAATTCTTTGAAGCTAAGTTTTGCTTTTCATCCGTAGACTAATGGACAGACTGAGCAGATAAATTAAGTTATGGAAGATATGCTCAGAGCTTGCGTCATTGGCTTTGAAAGTGCGTGGGAGACCCACTTGCCCTTAATCGAGTTCGCATTTAACAATAGTTACCACTCGAGCATAGCGATGGCTCCGTTCGAAGCATTATATGGGAGACTGTGCCATTCACCACTATGTTGGGCTGAAGTCAGAGACGACAAACTCCTTAGACATGATATGGTTCGAGAGACAAGCGAGAAGATCAATATTGTTTGAGACAAGATAAAAGCTTCCCAGAGCAGGCAGAAGAGTTATACAGATAAACGTTAGAAGGATTTAGAGTTCAGTGTTGGAGATCACGTGTTTCTCAAGGTATCCCCAGTTCGAGGTGTGTTCAGATTTGGGAGGAAGAAGGGAAAGCTATAGCCTCGCTACATTGGACCTTTCGAGATTCTTGATCGCGTGGGCAAGGTCTCTTATCGACTTGCATTGCCGTCGAGAATGTTTGGAGTATACAACGTCTTTCACACAAGCATGTTGAGAAAGTATGTTAACAGATTAGCTCCAGTGATTGACTTTAGGGATATCGAGGTGAATGACAAAGTGTCTTATCAAGAGAGGCCTGTGTGTATCTTAGGAAGAGAAACAAGGAGTTAAGGAACAAGGAGATTCCTTTGGTGAAGGTAGAATGGAGCCATTATGACGAGAGAAAAGCATCCTGGGAGATGGAATCAAAAAATACGAGGGAAGTATCCAGAGTTATTCTGGGATTAGCTTACTCAAATTTTGGGGCGAAAACTTTTGATAGATGGTGGAGAGATGTAGCACCTATATTTTCTTACCTGTTTTCCCAAATTTCTATATTTCCATTTCTGTAATTCCCTTTGTAATACTTTCTATTATATACAATAAGATCTATTTTTCTTAGTCTTTACTATTCAATTTTATTTTTGTATATTTGGCTATGTATTTGAGACCTTGGGGATGCTTTGCGAAAAACGTAACCCCGATCGCTGGAGCCCCGAGAGCTCAAGCCACGCGAGCGCTTGAGTTGTTAAAAGGGGTGAAATGAATATTTTTCCTTGGGACTCAAAATTCTATATATACCCATCCATTTCTGCATTTTTTCCTGTATTTAGAGAGAGAGAGAGAGAGAGAGAGAGAGAGAGAGAGAGAGAGCTTGGTGAGGGAGTGTTCATATGCTTTCTTAAGCATTCACACATACACACACATCCATACTTGAATCCAAACACACACACACACACACACATTCTCCTTGTTGCTGAGATTTCATGAAGATCTTAAAGAGGAAATTCAAAAGTTAGTTCCTCTTGTGATCAAGTTCTAGAGAAGAGGAGTTGAAGCTATATTTCATAATTTCAAGTTCTTTCTCAATATACTTGCATATTTTATCATCTAAGCCTTTGTGAGTATAATTTCTCACTTAGAGACCTTTAGGATCAGTTATTTGAAGTTTTTATGAACATGCATGTGATCCATGAGTAGTTGTAGTTCTTTTATATGGATTGAAACCATGATCATGCACTTTTCTCATGATTTAGTAACTTTTATGATCATCCAAACATGTCCTAAGTTGGTATGAGTATGGATTTTCATCTAGAATCCTTTGATACATAGTTTTTACTAGTTTTCAAATCTTGCACGTATCCTTAGAACCAATTTACAAACTTGCATGTGTATAAAACTTAGAATCTATTTTCTATTGAACCCGAGCGCTCGTACTTGGTGGGAGCGCTCGAGCTCCCTTAGCTCTCGAATCTGCCATTTTTGTTATGTTTCTGGATCTTGTTATGTTTCTTGAGACTATTGTTACATAGATATGTGATTACTTCCTTTTAAACTTGGTATGATCACATGGACACACACACACACTTAACATATTTGCTGAGCTATTAATTATGCATATGTGTTGACTTATGTATCAGTATGGAACTTTAATACGATGCCATTTTCTACGATGCGACGACTCTGATAATGGGAATAATCAATGCATAATAAGATCAAAACTTATAAATAACATTACTCCTCTATCATTGTGCTATGCACGATATTCATTGGTCAACTTCCCTAACTTTGATCTAATCGTTCGTTGTGAGTCTTTAGAATATTCTTCATGTCATGGGAATCCTATTAGATATTGGTGCTGGTATCAAAGGTCAGTTTGAGGGTTGCTGGATCAATGCGGTTATGGTATCCATTAGTGATAAGAAGGATGGTTGATGATTGTGAGTTTGGAATATGGAAATGATTATATCTTGATTGATTCGGCTATTAAAGCACTTTACCATGATCTTGCGGCCATTAAGGCACGATGGTTACTCATCAAGCGACCGTTAAGGCACATTTATATTCATGATGTCAGTAGGTCATGGACCTTGGATATCTTGGCAGAGTTAGCTGTTCAAGCACTTTCCATGATCTTGCGGCCGTTAAGGCACGATGGTTACTTTCTGAGCGGCTGTTAAAGCACTTTTATCCTAAACCAACGGCTTATGCTAGATATGAGGAAGGAATTGTAGTAGATGAATTTGGGTTTTTGGAGAAATGGTTATCGATTGGTCTTTCAATTGTAAGCCATGTGTAATACCTGTAATGTTTCTCTACTTATAATAATATCAGTATTCTGAATTTCCATATCTGGTCAATTATTATATTATTTTATGTGTGTGACTGTATCAGTGTAATTTAATTACTAATTAGACTGTAAGTACCGCACCGACTTAACCGTAATTAGACTTAACTTAGTCCCATACTTGGACCCAGACATTAGAAACATTACCCTTTTGCACGTAAATCGAGACCAACGTGCATAATGAGGACTTATGCATGCAAATTGAGGAAGTGGCACAAAACCCGAGGTGGGCCCTACCATGGCCGGCCACTTGTGACACATGCAACTCCCAAGACACATGTCACCCTCTCCCATGACACTTGTCCATCCATTGGACACTTATCCACCCCTTTGACAATGTCAATGCATGCACACATGCACCCATGCACATTGACACCTAGCATATGCAAGACTCTATATAAGCATGCATATACTCTTCCATACCATTTTTATTGGCCATTACAATCTGCATGAAGAGGGAAAGTTGGGAGATGAACTCTATGGTGGGATGAAGGAAGTTAGAAGAAGAAGAAGTCTCCACCATTGAAGTTGAGTTCAAGCTTACTACAGCTCAAATTCAAAGCCCAAGCTCAATTTCAGGACTTGATGAGTTTACTAATTCACTTTAGAATATATATAGTATGTTTTTATGTTTATTAAGTGCTTGATGTTGATAGTTTGAGAGTTCCATGCCATGCAAGACAAATTTTCAAATCTGGGAAGCAGAAACTTCCAGTAGATTGTTGTTTAGTAAAATAAACATTTTGAGCAGTTCAAAAATGGGAATGAGGCTAGGATTTTTTGTAGAGAAAGCTAACTCATTTATCTACAAATAACTCTTCTATAGCTCAGTCTAAATAGCATTCCTTCGTAGGTAAAATGTACGTAGAATGTAGTATTATCAATCTGGGAAGCAGAAACTTCCAACTGAATGTTGTTTAGTAAAATGAACATTTTGAGGAGTACAAAAATGGGAATGAGGCAAGATTGTTTTTGTGGAGAAAGCTAACTTATTTATCTACAAATAACTCTTCTATAGCTCAGTCTAAATATCAATCCTTCATAGGTGAAATGTACGTACAACGCAGTGCTAAAAATCTGGGACAGAACAGTCCAAAAATTAAGAAATGTCTAAGTAAAATAAATATTTTGAGCAGCTCAATATGTAATTCAAGCTAGATTTTTTTTATACATGATGATAATCCAATTGCCTACAATGTTCTAGTTTTAAGTTTGATCTACAAAACAATTTATCATGCCCAAATAAATCATATCAATTCAGTCGACACAGTGAAATTAATTCCTGGCAAATTGTACAGCTACTTGTATGCTGTGTTTATTGATGATGCTTGTTTTTCGGTACCTGTGTTGTTGTGAATATCTTGTACTATGGTAGTGCTATCGCGTAGATGAGTAGGTTAAGGGTTTCATCTATATGTTTGTTAATATCGAATCCATGTTATGGATCCATGAGCTACATGCTAGGATTTCGTTGTTATGAATATAGTGTGATGACCATAGAAAGTTCATACCCAAGCTATAAGTATGTTGTATGGCATGATTATTACGTTGATAGTGATTGGATAAGTTTCCATCGTTAGTATATTATGACATAAAATAGAATGACGGATGTATAAATGTAACTTCGAAAGTATATTCGGAAGTCCTTTAATGAACTAAATTCCAAAATGAATGACATATGCGCGATCGGGAAAACGTAAGGGTCGGTTGTGCTATGTTAGAAGCAGATTATGCTAAGGATAATTGTCGGATAGGTAATCCTGGTAGCGGAGGTCGGGATAGTGTGAAAAGGGTATGGTTGATGAATGTGAAAATTGTGTTTCATTTCGATTATTTGTGACAAAATTGAGATGGTCTTCGTGACGTGTGTATCATTTCGATCCTTTATAATGAAATGGATATAGTCTTCGTGACGTGTGTATCATTTTGATTCTTCATGACAAAATGGATACGGTCTTCATGACGTGTGTATCATTTCGATCCTTCATGACGAAATGGATACGGTCTTCGTGACGTGTATATCATTTCGATCCTTCACGAAAAAATGGATACGGTCTTCGTGACATGTGTATCATTTTGATCCTTCATGATGAAATGGATATGGTCTTCGTGACGTGTGTATCATTTCGATCCTTCGTGACGAAATAGATACGGTATTCGTGACGTGTGTATCATCTCGATCCTTTGTGACGAAATGGATACGGTCTCCGTGACAAAGCAACGGTTATAAAGTTGGGTATCCTTTCGATTCTTCATGACAAAAATAGATACGGTGATTACTTCGGTTCTTCGTGATGAAGTGACGGTTATTGTGTATCCTTTCGGTTCTTTGTGACGAAAGGGATATGGTGATTACTTCGGTTCTTCGTGACGAAGTGATGACTATTGTGTATCCTTTCGATTCTTCATGACGAAAGGGATACGGTGATTACTTTGGTTCTTCATGATGAAGTGATGGTTATTGTGTATCTTTTCGGTTCTTCGTGACGAAAGGGATACGGTGATTACTTCGGTTCTTCGTGACGAAAGGGATACGGTGATTACTTCAGTTCTTCGTGACGAAGTGATGGTTATTGTGTATCCTTTTGGTTCTTCGTGACGAAAGGGATACGATGATTACTTCTATTTTTTGTGATAAGGTGATGGTTATTATGTATCCTTTCGCTTCTTCATGATGAAAGGGATACAGTGATTACTTCGGTTCTTCGTGACGAAGTGATGGTTATTGTGTGTCCTTTCGGTTCTTTGTGACAAAACAGATGTTCTTTAACTCCTTAATACTTTGGTTCTTCGTGACGAGGTGGTTAGTGAAAGATGTTTGTTTGATGAAAGATGGTTTGGTTAGTGCAAGATGGTATCGTGAAGGTTTGGGGAAAACTCTTCGGTTCTTCGTGACGAAGTGAAGGTTAGAAGTGGTTTGGTTAATGAGAAATAGTTCGGTTAGTGCGAGGTGGTTCAATTATGTAAGATGGTTTTGATTTGTGTGGTGCCAGCCTTCTGGTGTTGTTGTTCAGAGTTGGGACTTTGTATCAGGCTCTATCAATGGATTGTGATAATGTTCTAGGTTGTTGAAGCAAGTTGTATCGATTGTTCGTTTTCTCATTGAATACCTATATGGGCACGTTAGTGGTTATAGTTCGACAGTGAAAACGTGGGAGAACTTTAAAAGACGTAATAGAAGTAGTAAATATATTTCTTGTTGTGTGTGACTATATAAGTTCCATTTGATTTAGTTTTCTCACTCAGCTTTCATAAGCTGACGATGTTCATGTCGCTGGACATTTCCATGTCTAGCTTATCCAAGTGATGAGCACACGGGCTATGATGCTATGCAAGAGGAGAACGTGGAGGAAGAGTACACCGAAGATGGCTATGGATACACTAGTTAAAGAGAAGACTAGTGGCTGTCTTTATAAATGGTTTTGGTTGAAATCTCTATCAGAAGACTTATCATATCTTTTGTAATAGTTTTGTAAGGCCCTAGAGCCATAAGACTCTGATCTATCTACAATGATGTAATAGTTAACTAGTACTGTGGTTTCTTATTGTAAAATATCCATGTAAGCAGATGTGGGTTTTATCCTTTTGGTTACGTTGTTTACTATTAGCATTTGGTCATGGACAATTCGGTAATACAACCAGTCACGTGCCTCAGGGTCGAAGATGGAAATTTTAAAATTTTCCCTATTTTGGCTACGCCGAGGTGTGACAACGTAAAACGTTTTGTGTTTGGACTTTCATACTGTGGTTCGGTTTGTCTAAATTCCTTGATAACTTCTAAATGCGTTCATAACCCGACTGAGAATAATGAACCTAAGTGTTTCCGTAATTGTTTTTAACAGTGCTTTGTAAGAATTTATGCCACCCAGCTTGTATTCAAGATGACGGCATTTTATGCCACTAGACCTTCCACATCCAGCGATGCCAGGTTTAGCAGGTGAGGCCCAGCCTGGAGGCACCAATAGGAAAGGCGGGAATAAGGATGAGGGCCACTATGATGATAGGTATTCGGGAGAGGACTGCTATGCGGATCTCTATGGATTCGCTAGTTGAAGATGGGACCTTTAGTCCTCTGTTATCTTTTTATATTATGAAGTATTAATTTAACTGTTGTTGGACCTTGTGACACTGGATATCACTAGACTATTTTCTTTTATTTCTTTTTATGTGGGTCTATAATATAAATATTGACTTAAGATTGCTAATGTTTAATATTAGTTTGCTGTGTTTGAATTAGATACATTTCCAATATTATTACGTTTCTTGTTAATCTTCTGTCAAGGACAATCAGGAGAATCTCCAACCAGTTGCGTGTCCACAGGTTCAAAGGTAGGAAATTTACTTTTCCCTACTTTGCCACTCTTGGCCGTGACATGGATTCCCTAAACCCACATGTATGGGGTCCTTTCTTCTTAATATTCTATTAACTATTGGTTTTATTTTAATGACATTGTAGAAGTCCAATTGTATTATGCTTAATTGACATTGGATAATTTAGATCAAATTTACTGGTTCTCTATTTGAATGAATATTCTTAATTAATACTGTTTTGTCGTTTCTTGATTAATTTGTGAGTTTTCTTACATTTCATATATTTGTAGTAGTTATGTGATTGGAAAAATTCCATTGATAATAGGGTGTGTGGGACTCAATCAAGTATTTCGTGTAAAATAGTCTATACCCACGAAAGTGAGCTCCATAGAAGTAATTAATACCTATGACCAGTGGGAGTGATCTATTCGCTTATGAAAATTGCTAATTAAGTCACTTTTAGTGAGAGTATTTAAGTTTTTATCCCACTAACAGTGAGGTAAAGGACTATATAAGGGCAGTAAAAGGCAAAAATTTTTTAGTTCTAATAAATGTTTTAAAACACCTTAATAAGTAAGTTATCAGGTATTAAGTGCAATAGTTCTAATAGTGTTACAACTCAAATCCCTAGAAATTAAGGTCTTAGAGTCATTCTCTCCCATCTCATACTCTAAGCTTTCCTCATGGACAATATATCACTCAAACACACATAAAGTAAAATATCAATTCAATTGTGTGTTCAAGAAATCCAATTCTTCACACAGCATCTTCATTCCCTTGAATAGAAATGGACTGTGCAATTTAAATGATGTGAGGTTCCCTAAAGATCACATTGATAATCAAGGGGGCTATCTCTTGATCAAGGTGCTCTTAGATCATGAAATAGGAATGAATCAAGGTGCTCTTTGACGATCATCAAGACCTAGGGGACCACCCAAATTCAATACAACTATCTCTTCTACTTCTGATCTTAATGCTACGAAAGCTACATCTTCCTCTACTGAGTTTAATGCTTTGCTTCCTACATGTTTGGAAGATCCGAAAGTTGTTAAAGTTGTTTCAACAATGAAGGCTATTACACAAAATTTTGTCTCCCTCAACTCTACTGTTTGTTCCTTGAAGGAGGGTGAATCTAAAGTTGCTACAGAAGTTCATAATGAGAAAATGCATGTTGCTATGTCTGCAACTCTAGTTAATGGGACCCATCTTGCTACTATAGCTTCCCCATCCCTCAATGCTGCTGAAAGTGTACTGAAGGATGGTGAAATTTCTGTTGCATTTGTTAAAGAAATTGATTTAGATGCTGAAAATGGTACTGTTGGCACTGATGTTCGCTTTGAAAGTGAACAAGATGATGGTGATGTGTTTCTCGATCATCCACTCAAGATTGGGTATGATGCCTCAATGCGGATTAATTCCAAATTAGTAGACGAAAATACTCTATTAAGGAACCAGATTACATAGCTAAAGGAAGATATGGTCAAAGGGCTAGAGTCATCCCAGTCTTTTTCTACATTTCGGGGGGGTTCCTCTAAGGCAGGAAGAAATCCATTTTCGTACAATAGGAGGAGGGGAGGTCAAAGATTCCAGAATAGTCGATCAGATTGGCGAGCATCCCAGTTTGAACTATTTGATATCTGTCCGGGTGGAAGTTTTAATAGGTCTGATCGTGTGGAGGGTGATAATAATGGAGGAGGCTCTGAATGTTCGTCCCAAGCACAGAAAGGCCCAAATCAACAGTTTGGAGTTGATCTTCAAAAGCCATCGTGCACAGAGTCCCAAGTGTTTGGTGCGTATGGAGTGTCCAACGGTCACAAGTTGACCTCACCTACCCCACCTACCCCATTAATTGCAGCTGGACAGCACATGGCTAAGCCTGCCTTAGCCGTAAATCCTGGCGAATTGTCAATAGAAAAGGCTGAGACTACTTTTGTTACTGCGCTAGAATTTACTAATGTAACCCTCGGTACATCTCAACACATGGGCAAGCCTACTGTAACCGCAATTCCCGGCGACGTGTCCCCAACAATAATCAAGACCATTCTTGATAATGAGCATGAACTTCCAGTTGGCACAAAGGATGTATTGGCTAAAGTAACCCCGATGCCACCTTGCCCTGTTGTTGATAATTCTGGACAGCCAGCTGTCCCTAAGTCTTGGGCTTCTATTGTAACCAAGAAACCTACTCCTGGATTCAATCTTACCTACATTAAACCTGGGGTTGGTAAGGATCGTAAAATTGTTAGCATGCCCCAAGAGGTAATTGTTAAAGGGAGTCATGGTTGGAAGAACACATTAGTGGGTTATTTTATAGGTAATAAACTTCCTTACTCACTAGTTAAAAATGCATTTGCTAGACATTGAAGCAAACTTGGGCTCAATGATATGATAGCCACAGATTCTGGTTTTTTCTTTTTCAAGTTCAATAGCGAAGATGAATGCTTGTCCATTCTGGAAGGAGGCCCTTGGCATATAGCCGGCCAGTCTATCATTCTGTGCAATTGGCACATTGGCCTAACCCTTTCAAAGGAATCAATTTCCACCATCCCAGTGTGGGTACACATCTATAATATACCGCTTGAGTATTGGAATCCATTAGGACTCAGTCATATAGCCAGTGCTATAGGTAGACCGCTGCATGTTGCAAGAGCTACAGCGGGAGGTAGAAGAATTTCGTATGCAAGGATGTGTATAGAACTTAATGCACATGATGAACTGCTAAAAGAAATTGTGGTTGAGTTTGACGATCCTATTAGTGGGGAAAAGGAACAAATATGCCTGCATATTGAGTACCAATGGACTCCTCTGAGATGTGCAAAATGCAATAGATTTGGCCATGACTGCTCCAAACTCAAGGCTTTGAATCCAAATAAAACCACCAATCTTACACCGACAGATGCTGAGAGGGCTTGGAAACTAAAAGGGAAGAGAAAAAGCATTCAAGTTGAATCTGAGCCAATAATCAATCAATCTAGTGGAGAAGGTGTTAGTAATTCAATACCTGGATCTCCCCAGGAGAAAGGGCTTCCTAGTACAGTAGTCACACAAAGCAATGCTTTTGCTATTTTGGACACTTCTATTGAAATAGTTGAAAATAATGCTATACTGGAAACTGTGATTGGATCCCAAACTATCCTTGTTCCAGAAGGAAATTCGAATGTAAATGAACATAGCTACTCTAATACTGATAAATCCAAGTCGGTTGAGATTACTGATTCTTCAAATGTGGGTACCAAGTCTTGTACAAATGTACCACCAGTTGGTCATGTGGAATCAACGTGTATTCCTCAATTCGAGACCCTCAATCTCTCAGACCAGGAAGAAGATGTATTGGGGATAGAGAAACTTACTAAAGATGGGGATCAAGACTCCCAAGGAGAAGAAGATGCTCAGCACATACAAGGGGAAGGCAGTAAACCCCAGTTGGCCCCCACATATCTACACAAAGGGTCAGGTACACTACTTAATAGGAAGAAAAAATAGTCAGGTTCCACAGGTAAAAGGAACAATTCCAACCACCGTTTTTAATGATTTTAAGCACTTGGAATATAAGGGGTCTCAACCAGCCCTTAAAACAATCCGAGGTTGCTAAGTTTATTTATGAAAATAATATTGATGTTCTGTGCTTAGTTGAAACTAGAGTTAGTCAAGTAAATGAGGAGAAAATCTAAAGAAATGTTTTCAATAATTGGAATGTTTCCTCTAATAGTAATAATGACTCAGTGGGAAGAATCTGGTTGGGATGGAATCCTGATAAGATTAACTTAAATATTATTCAATGTTCCCCCCAACTGATTCATACTAGCATTGAAAATGATGACCTTAGTGTTCAACTCAAAGCTTCTTTTATCTATAGGCTCCATACGGGCCAAGATAGAAAGGCACTTTGGAAGGAATTATCTTTCGTTTTTAATCCTAATAAAAAACAAATTTTACTTGGAGATTTTAATGTGGTTTTAAATACACATGAAGGTTCTGACCCAAACTTTATGTTTAATTCTGACATGGTTGAATTTAATAATGTTGTTAACTCCTTATGTTTAACTGATCTAAGATATTTGGGAGAATTTTTTACATGGAGTAATCGGAGGTATGGTAGACCAGACTATACTCAAAGGAAATTGGATAGAGCTCAGGTGAACCAACATTGGCTGGCTAATCTTATTGATTCTTTTGCTCAATTTCAAAAGCCAGGTATTTCTGATCACTCTTCTCTGATTATTTACCTTGATAAGAATAGTAGGAGAAAAGGTAAGGCATTCAAGTTTTTTAATTATTGGACCCAACTTGACTCATACCATGATACAGTTAGTAATGCATGGAGCAAAACTATTAGTGGTACAGCTCAATTTCAAGTTTGTCATAAACTGAGATCTTTAAAGCAAGATTTAAAAAATCTTAGCAAAACTTTTGTTGGAAACGAAAAAATAGCAGCTGATAGAGCTAGGGAGGCTATTCAAACTGTACAATCCGAACTTCTTGAAGATCCTCACAATCACTCCCTTATATCCAAACAAAAACAATGTATGCAAGAATTCCTTAGTGCTATATGGATAGAAGAAGAGACTTTAAAACAGAAATCTAGGGTGCAATGGCTTGAAGTTGGAGACAAAAACTCTCGATATTTTTTCCAACACATTCAAAGTAGAAGGAATAGAAAAAGAATTTTTAAACTTGAAAAACCTAATGGCACATTTACTACTAACATTGAGGAAGCTAAATTGGAAGCTATCAGGCACTTCAAAGCTTTACTTGGCACCAATTCTAATAATAGCTATCCCGGGAGTGAGGCACTGAGAAGAGTAATTGTTAAGAGAATCCCGACGGAATTAAAGGAGGGACTGGACTGTCTGCCAACAGTAGATGAAATTAAAGATACTTTCTTTAGCATGCATGAAAATAAAGCTCCTGGCCCTGATGGGTACAATACTCATTTCTTTAAAAAGTCTTGGTCTACTATGGGGCCCTCTGTAACTGCAGCTATTCAAGAATTTTTTCAAAATGGGGAAATGCTTAGAGAAGCTAATACCACTATTATAGCTCTGATACCTAAAGTCCAAAATCCATCTAAGATGGGGGACTTTAGACCCATCTCCTGCTGTAACACTGTGTATAAGTGTAACTCTAAGATTATTGCTAATAGACTTCAAGTTATTCTTCCTACCATCACTAACCAAGCTCAATCTGCTTTCGTTAAGGGAAGGAAAATTAGTGATAATGTGTTATTGGCACAAGATTTGATTAGAGATTACCAAAAGGTAGGAGGTAAACCTAGAGCTGCTACTAAAGTTGACCTCATGAAGGCATATGATAGTGTAATTTGGAATTTTCTTCTTGATTTATTGGATTGCTTTGGTTTCCCTCCAAACTTAAAGCAATGGATTAGAGCTTGTATCACAACCCCAAGGTACTCTATTAACTTTAATGGAGAGTCTGTGGGCTATTTTGATGGATACAAGGGCCTTAGGCAAGGAGATCCCATCTCCCCATATCTTTTTGTTCTTGTTATGGAGGCCTTAACCCAACTACTCCACAAAAATATTCAAGAGGGCCCGTTTACATTTCATTGGAGATGTGATAAGTTAAAGATTTCTCACCTTTGTTTTGCTGATGATCTTATTATTTTGCTTCATGGTGATATTGAATCTGCTAAGATCATTAGGAAAACTTTAAATCAATTTTATGACTTGTCTGACCTCCAAGCATATAATGATAAAAGTTGTGTTTTTTTTTCCTGGTATTGAAGACCAATTGGCTAATGACATTCAGAGTGAACTGCACTTCACTAAAGGAAAATTTCTAATGAGATATCTCGGAGTTCCCCTCATTACCACTAAGCTGAAAAAGGTTAATTGTGAAGACCTTGTAACAAAGATTTGCTCTAGAATCAACTCATGGAAATCTAAATTCTTATCCTATGCTGGCAGGGCTCAACTTATCCAATCTGTTTTATCAGGGATCCACCAATATTAGTCTGGAATGTTTATCCTCCCAAAAAGTATTCTTAAACAGGTGGATGAAGCTCTAAGGAGGTTTCTTTGGGCTGGAAATACCGAGACGGGGCGTGGTGCCAAACTTGCTTGGAATAAAGTCTGCAAACCAAAAAAAGAGGGAGGTTTGGGATTTAAGGATATTTTTCTTACTAATACCACTCTTAACCTTAAACACATTGGAAACCTTCTTGATCCTAACAATAAATCACTTTGGAAAGGTTGGGTGCACTTGTATATGATAAAAAAAAAGTTTTTGGGAAATCAAAGCCCTTGGACAATGTTCTTGGTATTGGAGAAAGTTGTTAAAACTTAGGGAAATTGTGAGACCTTTACTAATTCATCGAATTGGTAATGGACAACATACATCCCTCTGGAATGACAATTGGCTTCCGTATGGCCCTCTATTTGCAAAGTATTCTAATAGGATTGCCTATGATGCTGCCATTGATGCTAATGCAAAAGTGGAAGTTATCATAAGGAATAATGAGTGGAATTGGCCTGCCTCAAATTCTATAGGCTTAAATGATGTTCGAGCTCTCTTATCTTAGATGTATAGGCCAAATGGTATGAATAACAGTGTGTAAAGGACCACCTCCCCTGATGGAAAATATAATTTTGCACATATTTGGAATTATCTTCGAGTTGAATTCACTGCGGTGCCATTGTATAAACTTGTTTGGTTTTCAGGTTGCACACCTAGACAAAATGTAATTTTATGGATTGCTGTCCAGAATAGACTAGCCACCCATGACAGAATCTATACGTTTACTCCAGGGCCGCTTGCCTGTGTGTTTTGTCATAATAAAATGGAATCCCATAATCACCTATTTTTTTATTGCACTTATGTCTCTTTTGTTTGGCAGGATCTAATGCAGCGATGTGGGCTTATCTGCAACCATATTGATTGGGATACCACAGTCCAATGGATGGCACAGCACTGCAAGGGGAAGAATATCAAACATGCAATACCCAAAATATGTCTTGGAGTTGTAGTTTATGGCATTTGGAGGGAAAGAAACATCCGAACTTTCAAAGGCATCTCTACTCCCAAAGAACACTTACTTCAAAACATGGTATCACAGATAAACAATCAGATTAGATCTAAATGGAAACAGCACTCCCAAATTGAGCTTTTTGTACTTCCGTGGACATGATTGGGATGGTGTTTGTTGTTTTTGGAGTGTTGGTTGAATTTTGGTGTTTTGAGATGACTTTCTTGTAGTCTATCTATTTTTTGTGTGGCATGCTTGCCACTGTCCTTATGCTGTGCTTCTCTGTATCATCCTGGGGTATGCCCCTTGTACATTTGTACATCCTTTTTTTGGAATATATTAACCCTTTTTTCGAAAAAAAAAATTGTGTGTTCAAGAATTGAAGAAATTGAAGTATTAGAATAATAGAATTTACTCATTTGACAATGGACATAAATGGATAAGGGCATAAGGTAAAAAAATGTCTTAGAATGAAGGATTAATGAAAATGCCATGTAATAACATGGCAATAAAGTTTCACTTTTCTTCTATAAAAAAAATGGGACATATAAAAGTAGATATCCTATATATAAGAAATGACTTAAGAAAAAAAGATAATCTTATGTCTCTTATGTGGTATGATTTTCCAAACTATAAAATACACATCAGGATGTTAGGTGAATTACTTCACGTACTTTAATTCACAATGCCAACATTATATTGAGTTTTTCAGTCTAATGGGATGTGTTCACACATTGATGCTGTAGAAGCTAACAAACAAGTTTTGAAAATTATTTTGGGCATTGAGAATACTATTATTGAAATTTAGTTTCTTTCAAAATTGACACTTTTGATTTGGAGTCCAAAAGATTTTATTAAAGATATTTGTATCATGGGATCTGGGATCTTTGTCAATATTATTTACTTTGGATCCTACTTTTAAAAATGGTTTTCTAAATCTTTAAGTAAATATTGGCACTGAGGATTTATAATAGATAAAAACCTCCTCTACACTGTAAGATAAGAGATTTGTACAATATTCTTAAGAGTAACTTAAAAGGTTAGTTAGAGACTTAGAGTCTTGAAAGAATTTTGATCTCTTCTAACCTTGGTATTTGTGTGGACTACATGAAGAATTGGCAGACTAACAAGTCCAACAAAGTTGTAAGGAGGAATAAATTTATTTATTTTTTTGGAATCATACACATACCTTAAGAGAATTGGTCCTATCTTTTGTCTGAACGAGACATTCTATCTCATTTATTGACAATCATTAATGGTTAATGAATCTCCACCTTCTTTTGACAATTGTTAGGCAGTTTATGCCATTAAAGAGTGTAAGAAGGAAGTGGAGAAATATTTGAACAAAATTATAAAGATTGTAATACCTTTTAAAGTAGGTATACAAAAATAGGACAAAATGCGGGTCCGTTCGCAAAAGAATAAAAGATAAAGAATAAAGAGTTATTGTTTAGTACACCATGCCTCATACACCATATAAAAAGGATATGACATGGTGAGTACTTAGTATGTTTATGGATCTTCTTCACCACTTGTGAAATAATCCTTTTAAGGACATAAGTGTAAATCATAAATAGAGTTCCATTTTGGTTATTTCTTGGGCACTTTTTGAGGTAAAGAATGATGAAACCTAATTTAATTAAGTTACACACAAAGTTTTGTCCTCATACTGAGGTAAAGCATGAAATCCATAAATTAAAAATTGGCCCCAAAAAAAGACTTAATGGAATTTCCATTGGCTATAAGATATCTCTTTTGCTCATCAAGAGCTATAGACATAAGTGCTGCTAAATTTATGAGTGATGTTGACTTGAGTGGGAGGATCATAAGCACAATACTTGTGAGTAAATGTGAGTTGTTAACCAATTCAAGAACTACCTATAATGAACAAGTCAACGTATTGTCTGAATCTTGTAAAATTAGAATGATGTTGATGATAAACTTTACTTACTTGATCTCATCTTGCATTCATGTGCCAGTACTAAAAGAAAGTTCTAACTGTTTAGTATGATGTTATCTAGAGCATGAAAAATGCTCAATGGAAGACAATGTTGGAGTTAGGAAATCTTTTTATATTGCTGATTTAGTCTTTTTAATTTTAGGTCATGTTAACCAGTCTTTATTTCATATTTATTAGGCTTTATTTCTTTCCTTTTTCTGGCTCTCTAGCTTTGTATATATATATGTACATGAGATTAGTTTAATAAAATTATTCTTTTCCCTAAACTCTTTTTGGTATCAGAGTCACAAAAAAAAAACCCAACCCTAACCTCACCTCGGCTCCTCTCTGCTCTGGACCTCCCACCAGCCTTTCCAACCTACTGCGCACTGCCTAGCCCCACCACCACCCTCGCCGACCCCTCATGTCCTTGCCCATACTCTATCGTAGGCCTCTGCCTTGCGGCGCACCTACCAGGCCTCTCAGCATGGTCCAGTAGTCTCTCGGTTGCTTTTTTTTGCTCGTCTCAAGCATCTTTGTGATGTATTAGAACCATCTTGTGCTCTCTATCTTCATTCTGGGTAACCTATTCGGTTGCCCACGTCATCATTCACCGAGTGTCCGACTATGATATCTGTTGTTGTTGTTTTCCCTCCTCTTCCGGCAAGTTTATTCTCTTCTCATTATTTTTTAATCCTATAGCATCATGACTGATCCTGGTAAGGCTGATCCTACTGTGATTGTTCCTGCCCGTTCTGATTTATCTATGTTTCACTTGACACCTGCTTAACGTGTCACAAGTGTTTTGTTTAATGGAAAGAATTTCCATGCTTAGTCTAATTCTCTTCGCCTCTATCTTGGTGGCAAATGGAATATTTGGTGGCTACTTGAGATAGTGCCATCTCTACCTAATTATGGTCAACTTCAGTCTCAGATTGCAAAGCTCAAGTCACACTTGGGATTGGGTATGTCCGTCTCATCGTCTGGTCCTACGACTGCTCTTACTACAGGTACCGCTACTGCTCTTCACAGTAAGTCAGATCATGGTGCAAGTAATCACATGACTGGTGACTCCTCTATTTTTACATCTTCCTTTACCCATATTGACTAATCTATCCGTATTCCTAATGGGTCTTCCATTCCCATTCGGAATAAGGGAGATGCATTGTCTTCCGACATTACCCTTATGTTAGTTTACTTTGTTACCAATTTTTCCTATAATCTCCTTTTTGTCAATCGCATTGTAAATTACCATAATTGTGATGTCGTGTTCTTACCAAATTCGTGTTATTTACAGGACTGACTTTAAGGTAGATTTTTGGTAGCGGGTATGAGAGTGATGGCCTCTATTACTTTGGTGATCCACCATCTCCATGGAAGTTCTCGTCCAGCTTACAAGCATCTAATTTACCTGTTTCTAATAATTCAATCTTACCTGATTCTAATAAATATGTGTTTTCTCATCAAACATTAGATATGTGGCATGCAAATTTTCAGTATTTGTGTTAGCTATTTTCTTCATTAAATAAAGCTTGTAAGGATTTTAATTTTGAAAGTGTGGTTTGTAAATTATCCAAGCACACTCGCACTTCTTATGTCCTCGTATGCATAGGGCACCCTGTGCCTTTGATCTTATTCACTCTGATGTTTGGGGACCCTAACCCTCACTACCTTATCTCACCATCATTATTATGTTACATTTATTGATAACTATACCCATTGTAATTGGGTTTACCTAATGAAGAAAAAATCAGAACTGTTTACTCATTTTCAGAATTTTCTTCAAATGGTTAAAACTCAATTCCATATAGTTGTTAGTAATATTTGGTCTGATAATGGCAGAGAGTATATCACAAATGAATTTAGGTTGGAACTTAAAAAATAAGGGATTCTGCAATAGTTACTTGTCCCTATACCCCTGAACAGAATGGTGTAGTTGAACGTAAAAATTGCCACATTATGTCTATGGTTAGATGTCTTCTATATGGTGGTTAGTGTCCCTAAATATCTATGGCACATGGCTGTTCTTACTACTACTTATCTTATAAATCGTACTCCCAGTCATGTTCTGCATGAAAGGCTCCTCTTCATGTTCTTAAACCTGACTGCACCCTCTTCTCTATTGTTCCCCATGTATTTGGGTGTACCTGTTTTATTCAAGATAGGAGTCCTACTCGAACTAAGCTTGATGCTAAGGCTATTCGGTGTGTTTTCTTACGGTACTCATCCATGTCTAGAGGATATACATGCTATGATCCTGTTTCTCGTCCTTTTATCACTTTTTGGATTTCACCTTCTTGGAAACTGTTCCATTTTTTACAGGTCCTGCTTATTCTCCACCAGCAGGTACTATGGAGGACACTGTGTAGGGGTGTATACGAGCTGAGCTTTTAAGGCTCAGCTCGACCAGTTAGTGATGGAAAAACCAATTTAAGTTAAAAGTTTAAACACGCAGCGGAAAATTTAAGTTATAAAAACTTAATGGTAGCACATGATCTACTACTCGTTAATTCCATAGATGGGCACAAGAGGGGACAAGAGTTATACCTTAGTGTCTTGAACCCAATTTTGATTTTCTTCTTCTTCCTGGGTGATGCAGCAGCCTCCACTAGGTTGTCTTCACCCTTATGTCTCCTACAGATGCTTGCCGGAGAGACTAGAGATGGTGGGATCTCTAATAAAGAGGAAAAAGAAGGTTTGGGGCTCTAAAAACAGTTTCTGCAGCTTCTGATGTTCTAAAACGACGAACTCCTTTTTCCAAAACGCAGCTGCCCTATTTATAGATTTCCAGAACCGACCTAGACTTCGACCGATCGAAGATCTTCGATCGATCGAACCATTCTGGATTGATCGAGACTGCCAAGACTTCAATTGATCGAACATACTTCAATCGATCGAACTTGTCTTGACAACTTCCTCATGTGTCTTTCCAAGTATCCTGGCAGAGCTAAGAGTGGGACCTCCTAGGCTCTTTATTGTTGGCTCAGACCAGTTTGTTAATTACCGTGACCAAACTCTTTGATCAGCAAACTAACTAACTGGTCAGTTAACGTTTACTCCACTATAAAATGATAACTGAACTCCAACGCAAAAGAACATATCCGAAACGATAACTAGACTTGTATGTTGTACTAATGTCCCTCTACCTTCCGCATTTGTAATCATATTCAGGTAGTCGGATAACTGTTACTGTCAACCTGAATCATGATTACTTCTTGTATTCACTGAGTCCCATTCACCTCTCATGATTACCAAACATGTTGATAACTCTTATCAACAAGACTACAGTACTCAGTAATCGACTTGGTGACATTCTCAAGGGAATGCTTACTCTGAAACAGAGGGTAGATTCTGTCTTGACAATATATGTTCACAACCCTATGAATATGACATACCCAAGATACCTAGGTGTTGATCTTCTATAGACCTCACTGATTGGTAAGTCAAAGCAGCCATATCCACAGTCTGTGTTCATAATCAATTCAAGGTTAAGAACACGTACCTTGTACAAGTTATGAGTTCCTATCGACTGATTGACAGTCTTGAGTGTCAATAGGAAATCTCAGGTCTGTCAATGCACTATAAGCACTAGCATGTTAACTAAGAGTTATACTCTAGTGATTGAGATTAATCACACCATCCAATGGTAGTTAATCATGCTATAGTGTAAACCTGATGAGATATCCAGTCTCATCATCCACTGTGACACATTCTAAGTAACAAAGAATAGTAATTTGTATCTCACTTGTATGTATCTCATACATACACGAATAACTTACTATGATACTTAAGGATAACAATCATCTCATGAAAGAAACATACATAACTAAATGTAAAGCTGATATCCATATATTAATATGTCAATGTCTCATATATAAAGTAATGGTTTGAGGGCACAAACCCAACAAACTCCCACTTGCACTCATAACCATTCAGAACTACATCTAAGACCTTGACTATCTAGATGACGATCAAAGACCTTCTATGGCAAGGCCTTTGTAAACGGATCAGCAAGATTATCAGTGGTGGCAATCTTGGTGACAGTCACATCTCCACGTTGAACAATATCTCGGATAAGATGATATTTCCACTCTACGTGCTTTCCGTTCCCATGGTTCCTTGGCTCCTTGGACCGAGCCACTGCCCCACTATTATCATAGTAAAGCGTAATAGGTGACAATGTCGCTGGTACCACCTCGAGCTCCATAAGGAACTTCTTGAGCCAAACAGCTTCCTTTGCGGCTTCACAAGCAGCCACATACTCAGCTTCTGTAGTTGAGTCTACAATGCATTTCTACTTAATGCTCCTCCAACTAACAGCACCACCTCCCAAGGTAAAGAGATGTCCGGATGTTGACTTCCTCGAATCTTTATCTGACATAAAGTTCGAGTCAGTATATCCTACTGGAATTAACTCACTACCGCCGTACATAAGCATATAATCTTTAGTCCTTCTCAAGTACTTAAGAATGTGCTTAACGGCTGTCTAGTGCTCTAGACCTGGATTCGATTGATATCTGCTAACCATGCCAACGGCAAAACAGATATCTGGTCTAGTGCATAACATCGCATACATGAGACTTCCAACTGCCGAAGCATATGGAATTCCTACCATGCGATTCCTCTGCTCCTGTGTCTTAGGACACTGGTCCTTGGAGAACGCTAAACCATGCCTGAAAGGTAACAAACTTTTCTTCGAATTATCCATTGAAAACTTAGTTAACACTTTATCGATATAACCAGCTTGAGATAATCCCATTATCTTTCGCTTACGATCCCGAAAGAGCTTTATCCCTAGAATATAGCTCGCCTCTCCTAGATCCTTCATATCGAAAGTACTAGCTAGCCAAACCTTGACCGTTGACAATGCCGTTACATCATTTCCAATGAGTAGAATGTCGTCAATGTAAAGTACAAGAAAAGCCACCACTTTTCTTTCACACTTCTTGTATACACAAGGTTCGTCCAGATTTTGTATAAAACCAAACGACTTGACCGCTTGGTCAAATCGGATGTTCCAACTTCTAGATGCCTGCTTAAGCCCATAAATGGACTTTTATAGCTTGCATACCAAGTTACCTTTCTGACCAGCTATGAACCCCTCTGGTTGTTGCATATAGATGTCCACCTCAAGATTTCCATTTAAGAATGCAGTCTTGACGTCCATCTGCCAGATCTCATAATCTAGGCATGTAACAATGGATAAGAGTATTCTGATGGACTTGAGCATGGCTACCGGCGAGAAGGTTTCCTCATAGTCAATGCCCTCACTCTGAGTATAACCTTTCGCTACAAGCCTAGCCTTATAGGTCTCAACCTTTCCATCAGATCCTCTTTTCCTCTTGTAGACCCACTTACAACCAATGGGTTTAATATTGGCTGGAAGTTCTACAAGATCCCAGACCTGATTAGAATTCGTAGATTCTAATTCAGCCTTCATAGCTTTAACCCAATGATCTGAATCAACATCAGCTATTGGCTCTTCATATGTGGCAGGATCAGATTCAGATTCTATGGAGACAACTTCAAAAACTTCTCCTAAGAACATGTATCTAGTAGGCTGGCTAATAATCCTCCCACTACGACGAGGTACCGGTGCGAAAATGGGTGAAGAAGTGGTATTTTCTTAATTTACATCGTTAATAACTGTGGGTTAGACTGAGGGCTCTCCTTCTATTTCTCTCAGATCTATCCTTCCCATAGGTTTATGGTTCATGATATAATCGTCCTCTAAGAAAACAACATTTGTACTAACAAACACTTTCTGTTCTCATGGATCATAAAAATACCATCCATAAGTACCCTTTGGATACCCTACAAAATAACATACTTCTGATCTAGAATCCAACTTGCTCATCTTTCCTTTCAGGACATGTGCCGGACACCCCCATATCCGGAGATGTTGCAAAGAAGGCTTGCGCCCAATCCACTTCTCCTGTGGTGTCCTGGGAATAGATTTGCTTGGTACTAGATTTAGTATGTATGCAGCGGTTTCCAAAGCATAACCCCAAAGGAATAATGGCAACTCTGAATAACTCATCATTGACCTAGTCATGTCTAAAAGAGTCCAGTTCCTTCTCTCCGCTACACCATTCTGCTGAGGCGTGCCAGGTGCAGTCAACTATGACAGAATCCCATTCTGTACGAGGTGATCAATAAACTCATTAGAGAGGTACTCGCCACCTCGATCAGATCGAATGGCCTTGATATGTGAGCCCAATTGCTTCTCCACTTCAGCCCTAAACTCTTTGAACTTTTCAAAGGCTTCAGACTTGTGCTACATTAGGTAAACATATCCATACCTAGAGTGGTCATCGATAAATGTTATGAAATACCTTGCTCTAATATTTATTGGTCCACACACATCAGTATGAACTAATTCCAACAATGCATTGGTTCTATTGCCCTTTGCAGGAAAGGACCTTTTGGTCATCTTACCCTCTAAACAAGACTCGCAGACTTTCATTGGTTCGAGAACCAAATCGCCTAATACTCCTTCTTTGACTAGTCTGCCAACCCTATTTAGATTGATATGGCTATGCCTCATATACCAAAGCCTTGTTGGATTAGTAGAAGGTTCTTTTCTTTTAGATGGTATAGTTACCATTGAGTTATTAAGTTCCAAGCAAGAATCTTTAGAAATATTGGGAGTGATCACATACAAACCATTTGATTTAACACCAGAACATATAAAAGAACTATTTCTTTTAATAACAACTTCAGTTCCAAAATGAAAAGAATGACCATTATTCGATAAATTAGAAACTGAAATTAAATTACGTCTCATTGAAGGGACGTAAAGTACATATGATAAAATCAAAACTTTATTGTCTAGAAATTCTAAAACTACGACTCCTATAGCAACCGTAGAAACGGTTGCACTAGAACCTGGAGTAAGTATGATTTTCCCATCACTGCACCTCCTGGTTGATCTGAACCCCTACAATGAATTACAGATATGGTTAGTCGTACCAGAATCAATGCACCAAGTGTTTGAAGTATCCGTAATAAAACTTACTTCAATCACATGTGATTCAATCATACCTTGAACTCTTGTAGCTAAGAATTCTGGACAGTTCCTCTTCCAGTGGCCCTTCTCATCGCATTGGAAACACTTTCCTTTGCCTTGGCCACCCACCTTCCCTTTACCCTTACCTTTTCCCTTTGATTTTGCAATCTTAGGGACCGGTCCAACAGTTGGACCACCAGTGCCAGCCTTCTTCTTCCCTTTCTTTCCTTTTGGTGTTGATCGGGAAGAGGAAGCGCTTTTCTCAACGTTCAAGACATTGACCCCAGGTTTGATCACCCCTTCCGCTGCCAAAAGAGAACTCATCAATTAGCTCATTGAAAAATTCATTTGATTCATATTATAGTTAAGTTTAAATTGAGCGAATGAAGGCGACAGCAAATTAAGGATCATATCAACTTGGGTCTGTGCATCGATGTTGGCACCTAGGGTCTCCAACTCGTTTAAATAACCAATCATTTTTAAAACATGTTCCTTGACTGGAGTGCCTTCCAACATCTTTGCACTCATTATCTTTTGCATGGCTACCTGTCTAGCAGGCCTGCCATGCTCCCCGAACATCTTTTTCAGGGATGTGATAATGTCACTGGCAGAATCATTCGATTGGAATTGGTGTTACAACACACCAGCCATTGAGGCCAGAATATAGCAACGAGCCATTCCATTCGACTTCTTCCATTTGTCAAACTCGCGTCTGGCAGCTGCCGAAGCATTTGTCGCGGGTTCTTCGGGGCATGGGGTGGTGAGGACATATATGTGATCCTCCGCAGATAATACAATGTAAAGGTTTCGTTTTCATTCAGTGTAGTTATTTCCAATTAACTTGTTTTGAGTGAGTATGGTGGCAAGTGGACTAAATGTAGATCCAGACATTATGATTTACTGTAAAAATAAAAAAAACAAAATAAATATGAATATCAGATTTGACAGTTTGAAATAAAAGAATCCTTAAAACTCTTATTTTAAAACAAAGTCGTCGGAATATCAAAATGAAAGAATAAAGCCTCCGTGTGGTGGTCAATGTTCGATCTTTTGATTAATCATGACTTGTCCGCTATGCAACTCTTGCAAAACAAGTTATGACTCCTGAACCCTTTTGATCTCTAAGTTTCTGAATAGTGCCCCGTGTGGGATCCCTTATTCATAACTTAGCTAGTGTTTACCATGAACTAGGATCCAATCACAACCGTCTCAAGTAGTGCCTCCGTGTTGTGGTCACCCTCTAACACATCTGATTGATCCTATCAAAAGAAGTTCACATCTAGTAACCAATGAGTAATGCACCCTCCGTATGGAATGATCACCCCTGGCGAGGTGACACAGAATGCTCCACTCATCTTACAGTGAACCGTTAATTGAAGATCGTGGGTGTTTAATAAGACCCTCTCCCACTAGATTTAGTAAATAAGGATTTTGCTTTTGAAAAATGTTTCCACACATTACCCATAAACATCCAATGTTCACTAATGCGTTGAAATGGTTTTTTTGAATTTTATTTTAGAAAACTTGTTTTACGTGCATGCAAGTAGTAGTAATATAATTAAATTCCAACCACAAACCAAGCACATAAAACCAAAAAACTAAAATTGAAAATAAAGACATCCAAACGATGCCTCTATCTCCCACGGCTCTATCTCAATAGAACCTCCTTTTGGTTTGATCGCCTCCAGCTCCATCTTCATGAACAACGACTCCTTACTCCATCTTCATGGATTTTCTAATTCTATTACATTTGTCATATGCTTCTTTCGAAGCTCACAATTTATCTAGAAATAGAAATAGCAACAACAAAATAAAAGGCTAGGGAAACCGGTGCGACTTTCCTTTTCGTAGGATTGAAGTCGCAGCGCCCTTTACATATGCCTTAGTACCAAATAAAACTTAAATTTCAACATGCACCAATCTCAAACAATTTAAATACAAAATTTAAAAGTCTTGGTGCCATGGGAGATAGTGACTAAACTAGCTGCAAAAGGGTTAGTCGAACACACATCTATGCATACATAACAAATATATGTAACTATTGGAATACTTAATTGATTCACACAGTAGATAAACTCTTTACATACTGAATTACAACTTAAAATAGCATCTTACTTTTCTGTCACAGTTCGATCGATCGAAGACCGTTCGATCGCTCGAACATTCGATCGATTGAACACTGTTCAATCGCTTGAACAGTCTGTTTCACATAATGATTTGAAAATTTTACAGAATATTTTAAAATTAAAGTATTTAATTTCAAAAAACACTTTAAAATGTGAAACAGAGAACCTGACAAAGAATCTGTCTCGATCGATCTAACTCTATTTGATCGATCGAACACTAGAAGGTTTCGATCGATCGAAACCTATTCGATCGCTTGAATACAGAGAATGTTCGATCGATTGAAACATGTTCGATCGATCGAACCCACCTTGCATCCTATGCAATCACAGATTTGTACTCTGCTGCGATGACACTACAGAAATAGATCTGTGACGATGCAGTTTCGAAAATAGTTCTAAAATCAACATACCAATCAAAATAGTGTTCCAAAAACGCATCTACAGATCCAAACGAGTGTGGCTTTGATACCAATTGATGGAAAAACCGGTTTAAGTTAAAAGTTTAAACGGGCAGCGGAAAAGTCAAGTTATAAAAACTTAATGGTAGCCCAGGATCTACTACTCGTTAATTCCATAGATGCGCACAAGAGGGGACAAGAGTTATACCTTAGTGTCTTGAACCCAATTCTGATTTTCTTCTTCTTCCTTGGTGATACAGCAGCCTCCACTAGGTTGTCTTCACCCTTATGTCTCCTGCGGATGCTTGTCGAAGAGACTAGAGATGGTGGGATCTCTAATAAAGAGGAAAAAGAAGGTTTGGGGCTCTAAAAACAGTTTCTGCAGCTTCTGACATTCTAAAACGACGAACTCCTTTTCCAGAACGCAGCTACCTATTTATAGATTTCCAAAACCGACCTAGACTTTGAGCGATCAAAGATCTTCGATCGATCGAACCTTCGATCAATCGAACCATTCTCGATCGATCGAGACTGCCAAGACTTCAATCGATCGAACATACTTCAATCGATCGAACTTGTCTTGACAACTTCCTCATGTGTCTTTCCAAGTATCCTGGCAGAGCTAAGAGTGGGACCTCCTAGGCTCTTTATTGTTGGCTCAGACCAGTTTGTTAATTACCGTGACCAAACTCTTTGATCAGCAAACTAACTAACTGGTCAGTTAACGTTTACTCCACTATAAAACGATAACTGAACTCCAACGCAAAAGAACATATCCGAAACGATAACTAGACTTGTATGTTGTACTAATGTCCCTCTACCTTCCGCATTCGTAATCATATTCAGGTAGTCGGATAACTGTTACTGTCAACCTGAATCATGATTACTTCTTGTATTCCCTGAGTCCCATTCACCTCTCATGATTACCAAACATGTTGATAACTCTTATCAACAAGACTACAGTACTCAGTAATCGACTTGGTGACATTCTCAAGGGAATGCTTACTCTGAAATAGAGGGTAGATTCTGTCTTGACAATATATGTTCACAACCCTATGAATATGACATACCCAAGATACCTAGGTGTTGATCTTCTATAGACCTCACTGATTGGTAAGTCAAAGCAGCCATATCCACAGTCTGTGTTCATAATCAATTCAAGGTTAAGAACACGTACCTTGTACAAGTTATGAGTTCCTATCGACTGATTGACAGTCTTGAGTGTCAATAGGAAAGCTCAGGTCTGTCAATGCACTATAAGCACTAGCATGTTAACTAAGAGTTATACTCTAGTGATTGAGATTAATCACACCATCCAATGGTAGTTAATCATGCTATAGTGTAAACCTGATGAGATATCCAGTCTCATCATCCACTGTGACACATTCTAAGTAACAAAGAATAGTAATTTGTATCTCACTTGTATGTATCTCATACATACGCGAATTACTTACTATGATACTTAAGGATAACAATCATCTCATGAAAGAAACATACATAACTAAATGTAAAGCTGATATCCATATATTAATATGTCAATGTCTCATATATAAAGTAATGGTTTGAGGGCACAAACCCAACAAACTCCCACTTGCACTCATAACCATTCAGAACTACATCTAAGACCTTGACTATCTAGATGACGATCAAAGACCTTCTATGGCAAGGCCTTTGTAAACGGATCAGCAAGATTATCAGTGGTGGCAATCTTGGTGACAGTCACATCTCCACGTTGAACAATATCTCGGATAAGATGATATTTCCACTCTACGTGCTTTCCGTTCCCATGGTTCCTTGGCTCCTTGGACCGAGCCACTGCCCCACTATTATCATAGTAAAGCGTAATAGGTGACAATGTCGCTGGTACCACCTCGAGCTCCATAAGGAACTTCTTGAGCCAAACAGCTTCCTTTGCGGCTTCACAAGCAGCCACATACTCAGCTTCTGTAGTTGAGTCTACAATGCATTTCTACTTAATGCTCCTCCAACTAACAACACCACCTCCCAAGGTAAAGAGATGTCCGGATGTTGACTTCCTCGAATCTTTATCTGACATAAAGTTCGAGTCAGTATATCCTACTGGAATTAACTCACTACCGCCGTACATAAGCATATAATCTTTAGTCCTTCTCAAGTACTTAAGAATGTGCTTAACGGCTGTCTAGTGCTCTAGACCTGGATTCGATTGATATCTGCTAACCATGCCAACGGCAAAACAGATATCTGGTCTAGTGCATAACATCGCATACATGAGACTTCCAACTGCCGAAGCATATGGAATTCCTACCATGCGATTCCTCTGCTCCTGTGTCTTAGGACACTGGTCCTTGGAGAACGCTAAACCATGCCTGAAAGGTAACAAACTTTTCTTCGAATTATCCATTGAAAACTTAGTTAACACTTTATCGATATAACCAGCTTGAGATAATCCCATTATCTTTCGCTTACGATCCCGAAAGAGCTTTATCCCTAGAATATAGCTCGCCTCTCCTAGATCCTTCATATCGAAAGTACTAGCTAGCCAAACCTTGACCGTTGACAATGCCGTTACATCATTTCCAATGAGTAGAATGTCGTCAATGTAAAGTACAAGAAAAGCCACCACTTTTCTTTCACACTTCTTGTATACACAAGGTTCATCCAGATTTTGTATAAAACCAAACGACTTGACCGCTTGGTCAAATCGGATGTTCCAACTTCTAGATGCCTGCTTAAGCCCATAAATGGACTTTTATAGCTTGCATACCAAGTTACCTTTCCGACCAGCTACGAACCCCTCTGGTTGTTGCATATAGATGTCCACCTCAAGATTTCCATTTAAGAATGCAGTCTTGACGTCCATCTGCCAGATCTGATAATCTAGGCATGTAACAATGGATAAGAGTATTCTGATGGACTTGAGCATGGCTACCGGCGAGAAGGTTTCCTCATAGTCAATGCCCTCACTCTGAGTATAACCTTTCGCTACAAGCCTAGCCTTATAGGTCTCAACCTTTCCATCAGATCCTCTTTTCCTCTTGTAGACCCACTTACAACCAATGGGTTTAATATTGGCTGGAAGTTCTACAAGATCCCAGACCTGATTAGAATTCGTAGATTCTAATTCAGCCTTCATAGCTTTAACCCAATGATCTGAATCAACATCAGCTATTGGCTCTTCATATGTGGCAGGATCAGATTTAGATTCTATGGAGACAGCTTCAAAAACTTCTCCTAAGAACATGTATCTAGTAGGCTGGCTAATAATCCTCCCACTACGACGAGGTACCGGTGCGAAAATGGGTGAAGAAGTGGTATTTTCTTAATTTACATCGTTAATAACTGTGGGTTAGACTGAGGGCTCTCCTTCTATTTCTCTCAGATCTATCCTTCCCATAGGTTTATGGTTCATGATATAATCGTCCTCTAAGAAAACAACATTTGTACTAACAAACACTTTCTGTTCTCATGGATCATAAAAATACCATCCATAAGTACCCTTTGGATACCCTACAAAATAACATACTTCTGATCTAGAATCCAACTTGCTCATCTTTCCTTTCAGGACATGTGCCGGACACCCCCATATCCGGAGATGTTGCAAAGAAGGCTTGCGCCCAATCCACATCTCCTGTGGTGTCCTGGGAATAGATTTGCTTGGTACTAGATTTAGTATGTATGCAGCGGTTTCCAAAGCATAACCCCAAAGGAATAATGGCAACTCTGAATAACTCATCATTGACCTAGTCATGTCTAAAAGAGTCCAGTTCCTTCTCTCTGCTACACCATTCTGCTGAGGCGTGCCAGGTGCAGTCAACTATGACAGAATCCCATTCTGTACGAGGTGATCAATAAACTCATTAGAGAGGTACTCGCCACCTCGATCAGATCGAATGGCCTTGATATGTGAGCCCAATTGCTTCTCCACTTCAGCCCTAAACTCTTTGAACTTTTCAAAGGCTTCAGACTTGTGCTACATTAGGTAAACATATCCATACCTAGAGTGGTCATCGATAAATGTTATGAAATACCTTGCTCTAATATTTATTGGTCCACACACATCAGTATGAACTAATTCCAACAATGCATTGGTTCTATTGCCCTTTGCAGGAAAGGACCTTTTGGTCATCTTACCCTCTAAACAAGACTCGCAGACTTTCATTGGTTCGAGAACCAAATCGCCTAATACTCCTTCTTTGACTAGTCTGCCAACCCTATTTAGATTGATATGGCTATGCCTCATATACCAAAGCCTTGTTGGATTAGTAGAAGGTTCTTTTCTTTTAGATGGTATTGTTACCATTGAGTTATTAAGTTCCAAGCAAGAATCTTTAGAAATATTGGGAGTGATCACATACAAACCGTTTGATTTAACACCAGAACATATAAAAGAACTATTTCTTTTAATAACAACTTCAGTTCCAAAATGAAAAGAATGACCATTATTCGATAAATTAGAAACTGAAATTAAATTACGTCTCATTGAAGGGACGTAAAGTACATATGATAAAATCAAAACTTTATTGTCTATAAATTCTAAAACTACGACTCCTATAGCAACCGTAGAAACGGTTGCACTAGAACCTGGAGTAAGTATGATTTTCCCATCACTGCACCTCCTGGTTGATCTGAACCCCTACAATGAATTACAGATATGGTTAGTCGTACCAGAATCAATGCACCAAGTGTTTGAAGTATCCGTAATAAAACTTACTTCAATCACATGTGATTCAATCATACCTTGAACTCTTGTAGCTAAGAATTCTGGACAGTTCCTCTTCCAGTGGCCCTTTTCATCGCATTGGAAACACTTTCCTTTGCCTTGGCCACCCACCTTCCCTTTACCCTTACCTTTTCCCTTAGATTTTGCAATCTTAGGGACCGGTCCAACAGTTGGACCACCAGTGCCAGCCTTCTTCTTCCCTTTCTTTCCTTTTGGTGTTGATCGGGAAGAGGAAGCGCTTTTCTCAACGTTCAAGACATTGACCCCAGGTTTGATCACCCCTTCCGTTGCCAAAAGAGAACTCATCAATTAGCTCATTGAAAAATTCATTTGATTCATATTATAGTTAAGTTTAAATTGAGCGAATGAAGGCGACAGCAAATTAAGGATCATATCAACTTGGGTCTGTGCATCGATGTTGGCACCTAGGGTCTCCAACTCGTTTAAATAACCAATCATTTTTAAAACATGTTCCTTGAATGGAGTGCCTTCCAACATCTTTGCACTCATTATCTTTTGCATGGCTACCTGTCTAGCAGGCCTGCCATGCTCCCCGAACATCTTTTTCAGGGATGTGATATTGTCACTGGCAGAATCATTCGATTGGAATTGGTGTTACAACACACCAGCCATTGAGGCCAGAATATAGCAACGAGCCATTCCATTCGACTTCTTCCATTTGTCAAACTCGCGTCTGGCAGCTGCCGAAGCATTTGTCGCGGGTTCTTCGGGGCATGGGGTGGTGAGGACATATATGTGATCCTCCGCAGATAATACAATGTAAAGGTTTCGTTTTCATTCAGTGTAGTTATTTCCAATTAACTTGTTTTGAGTGAGTATGGTGGCAAGTGGACTAAATGTAGATCCAGACATTATGATTTACTGTAAAAATAAAAAAAACAAAATAAATATGAATATCAGATTTGACAGTTTGAAATAAAAGAATCCTTAAAACTCTTATTTTAAAACAAAGTCGTCGGAATATCAAAATGAAAGAATAAAGCCTCCGTGTGGTGGTCAATGTTCGATCTTTTGATTAATCATGACTTGTCCGCTATGCAACTCTTGCAAAACAAGTTATGACTCCTGAACCCTTTTGATCTCTAAGTTTCAGAATAGTGCCCCGTGTGGGATCCCTTATTCATAACTTAGCTAGTGTTTACCATTAACTAGGATCCAATCACAATCGTCTCAAGTAGTGCCTCCGTGTTGTGGTCACCCTCTAACAGATCTGATTGATCCTATCAAAAGAAGTTCACATCTAGTAACCAATGAGTAATGCACCCTCCGTATGGAATGATCACCCCTGGCGAGGTGACACAGAATGCTCCACTCATCTTACAGTGAACCGTTAATTGAAGATCGTGGGTGTTTAATAAGACCCTCTCCCACTAGATTTAGTAAATAAGGATTTTGCTTTTGAAAAATGTTTCCACACATTACCCATAAACATCCAATGTTCACTAATGCGTTGAAATGGTTTTTTTGAATTTTATTTTAGAAAACTTGTTTTACGTGCATGCAAGTAGTAGTAATATAATTAAATTCCAACCACAAACCAAGCACATAAAACCAAAAAACTAAAATTGAAAATAAAGACATCCAAACGATGCCTCTATCTCCCACGGCTCTATCTCAATAGAACCTCCTTTTGGTTTGATCGCCTCCAGCTCCATCTTCATGAACAACGACTCCTTACTCCATCTTCATGGATTTTCTAATTCTATTACATTTGTCATATGCTTCTTTCGAAGCTCACAATTTATCTAGAAATAGAAATAGCAACAACAAAATAAAAGGCTAGGGAAACCGGTGCGACTTTCCTTTTCGTAGGATTGAAGTCGCAGCGCCCTTTACATATGCCTTAGTACCAAATAAAACTTAAATTTCAACATGCACCAATCTCAAACAATTTAAATACAAAATTTAAAAGTCTTGGTGCCATGGGAGATAGTGACTAAACTAGCTGCAAAAGGGTTAGTCGAACACACATCTATGCATACATAACAAATATATGTAACTATTGGAATACTTAATTGATTCACACAGTAGATAAACTCTTTACATACTGAATTACAACTTAAAATAGCATCTTACTTCTCTGTCACAGTTCGATCGATCGAAGACCGTTCGATCGCTCGAACATTCGATCGATTGAACACTGTTCAATCGCTTGAACAGTCTGTTTCACATAATGATTTAAAAATTTTACAGAATATTTTAAAATTAAAGTATTTAATTTCAAAAAACACTTTAAAATGTGAAACAGAGAACCTGACAAAGAATCTGTCTCGATCGATCTAACTCTATTTGATCGATCGAACACTAGAAGGTTTCGATCGATCGAAACCTATTCGATCGCTTGAATACAGAGAATGTTCGATCGATTGAAACATGTTCGATCGATCGAACCCACCTTGCATCCTATGCAATCACAGATTTGTACTCTGCTGCGATGACACTACAGAAATAGATCTGTGACGATGCAGTTTCGAAAATAGTTCTAAAATCAACATACCAATCAAAATAGTGTTCCAAAAACGCATCTACAGATCCAAACGAGTGTGGCTTTGATACCAATTGATGGAAAAACCGGTTTAAGTTAAAAGTTTAAACGGGCAGCGGAAAAGTCAAGTTATAAAAACTTAATGGTAGCCCAGGATCTACTACTCGTTAATTCCATAGATGCGCACAAGAGGGGACAAGAGTTATACCTTAGTGTCTTGAACCCAATTCTGATTTTCTTCTTCTTCCTTGGTGATACAGCAGCCTCCACTAGGTTGTCTTCACCCTTATGTCTCCTGCGGATGCTTGTCGAAGAGACTAGAGATGGTGGGATCTCTAATAAAGAGGAAAAAGAAGGTTTGGGGCTCTAAAAACAGTTTCTGCAGCTTCTGACATTCTAAAACGACGAACTCCTTTTCCAGAACGCAGCTACCCTATTTATAGATTTCCAAAACCGACCTAGACTTTGAGCGATCAAAGATCTTCGATCGATCGAACCTTCGATCAATCGAACCATTCTCGATCGATCGAGACTGCCACCAAGACTTCAATCGATCGAACATACTTCAATCGATCGAACTTGTCTTGACAACTTCCTCATGTGTCTTTCCAAGTATCCTGGCAGAGCTAAGAGTGGAACCTCCTAGGCTCTTTATTGTTGGCTCAGACCAGTTTGTTAATTACCGTGACCAAACTCTTTGATCAGCAAACTAACTAACTGGTCAGTTAACGTTTATTCCACTATAAAACGATAACTGAACTCCAACGCAAAAGAACATATCTGAAACGATAACTAGACTTATATGTTATACTAATGTCCCTCTACCTTCCGCATTTGTAATCATATTCAGGTAGTCGGATAACTGTTACTGTCAACCTAAATCATGATTACTTCTTGTATTCCTTGAGTCCCATTCACCTCTCATGATTACCAAACATGTTGATAACTCTTATCAATAAGACTGCAGTACTCAGTAATCGACCTGGTGACATTCTCAAGGGAATGCTTACTCTGAAACAGAGGGTAGATTCTGTCTTGACAATATATGTTCACAACCCTATGAATATGACATACCCAAGATACCCAGGTGTTGATCTTCTATAGACCTCACTGATTGGTAAGTCAAAGCAGCCATATCCACAGTTTGTGTTCATAATCGTCTCAAGATTAAGAACACGTACCTTGTATAAGTTATGAGTTCCTATCGACTGATTGACATTCTTGAGTGTCAATAGGAAAGCTCAGGTCTGTCAATGCACTATAAGCACTAGCATGTTAACTAAGAGTTATACTCTAGTGATTGAGATTAATCACTCCATCCAATGGTAGTTAATCATGCTATAGTGTAAACCTGATGAGATATCCAGTCTCATCATCCACTGTGACACATTCTAAGTAACAAAGAATAGTAATTTGTATCTCATCTTGTGGACCAACTACTACTATTATTATTATTATATATAGGGTAAGGGTAAATATTCCATATTTTCGGGTGAATATACCATCTAGTAGTATTAAAAGATGGAAATTTTGCACCACAGAGTGGTGTATTTAGCAAAAAATGTAGTTTATTTAGCCCCACTATATATATATATATATTTAAACTAGCCATTATCAAGCCTCTTTACGAGCTTTTTCACGAGCCTACTAACGAGCCTTAATCGAGCTGAGCCTGAGTTGAGCCCGAGCCGAGCATATCTGTACTCAAGCTTGGCTTGTTTATTTATTGAGCTTGATATTCGAGCTCGATCTTGGCTCGTTTATTAAACAAGCCGAGTCGAGCGAGCTGTTATCGAGCCGAGCCACGAGCCCTTGTTGAGCGACTCAGCTCATATACACCACTAATACTGTGGAAGACATTTCTATATTTCCCTGTCTTGTTCCTATTATTGAGCCCTCTAGGCTATGATTGCCTTTGGTTGTCTCCACCGATCCTATACAAGTCTACACTCGCCGTCCATGTGTGGACCACTGCGAAATGAGGAGCGGGTCCTGACGCTCTCCCTCGATAGTGTCCCGGGACGGATCCCAAGGAGCACACTTCAGGGAAAACTAGGACTTCCTCACGCGATCCTAGAGACAAAGAGTCACCACCTAATTTTTATCGGGAATTAGGAAACCCAAGTTTGACTAGCCCAAAATTGAATAAGGTTACTCGCCCTTCATTACCAGAAACAAGGTTCGGGGGTCTTGGTACGAGAGGGGAAGGAGCCCAAGCAGGACTAAAGCACCCCCTCCTCGCCCTACCGAATGGTAGGCCTTGATTCAAATATCCTTGTTATTAATTCATAATAGATGTTGTTTCCTCAAACATACTAGATAGATATATACATGGCAAAAAGAAACATCTAATGAAAATCATTTCAAGAGACTAAATCAAGTAGAAAGCGGATGCTCATGCAATACAAGGGAGAAGTATACTCACAGTGGCTAGTCCCGCCCGGGACCGATGCAAATAAAGTAAACATGTCATGATATGCAAAGGGAACGAGAAGACTTACATTGGTTGACTCAAGCGGAGTCGCGAAAGCAAAAAGAATGGAAACGTGCAATGCAATCATGCAACAATCCTAGATAAGATGTCTCTAACAAATAATCATATAAACGGAGACTACCCTAAAGGAAATGTGTCGTTGAAATCAAAGTTGTAAACCTAGAAAAATTCTAAAAGAAAGGATAGAGATAGTACATGATACATGGGCACTAAGCCACATGTAGACGAGGCAAACCACAAATCGACGTCCGGGTCCAAGGCACTTAATTCTCTGCACTAAGACACCAAAAAATACCCAAAGCATTGCAAAAATACAAGCAAACAAATGATATGCATGATAAACAAAGAAAACATGTCATCAATCAAATTTCCAGATTCAGCAACCTCTAATGAATCCTATCAAAAGTGGTCTTAAACATGAGCTGGATAAAAACCCTTTTACAGAAAGTTAGATACATGTCTTAGGGAACTTCTCCAAAAAGTGGGACCTCAATATCAATTTTATTGTTTGAGAAATAAATGTTTTGGGAACAGTGGATCAGGACTGTCCACTGTTCTTGTAAAAATCATAATTAAATCTACAAAAATCATATGAAGCTCTATTTGGTGTCAAAAGAAAGCTATTTCATTGTAGTATATGATAAAAATAAACCCATGGACATTCTGTAATCACAAGGTTTCTGAAAAAGTGTTTTAAACAGACTCTGTTATTCTGGAAATTTGGTATCATTTGACAAATGAATGCAAAACATAATAGAAGTATAATAGAAGTTCATGAATCATGTTAACCAAGTTGATTTAAGCTTTTGATCTCTCATCCATTTATCCTAGGTGATTTCTAAACCAAGTTTTATTCATCAATTGTTGTTGAGTGATCAAGGTATGACCATTTTGTATACATAATCATATTTGTAATTAAACTTAGAAAATTCCAGAATAGTTGTATCAACTTTAAACGCTTAGAAAACGATCCTAACTCGATCGTATGCTCACGATTTTACATCGGCATATAGATATATGAGTTAGGAATCATCCCCAAAAAGCGGAACGTCGATAACTATTATAGATTTTCTGAAATTCAAGCACAAAGAGACGATGTTCAAATCTGTCAACCGATTTCTCAACAATTTCTAAAAATAGTATATGAATCCTAAAAGCTCTCAAAACGGACCGGATGAAAGCTAATTCATCAAAGTTTACCCAGAAAATTTGAAATCCATCAAACTATGGGTTTTGATGGACCAAATCTAATGGACAAAACCAATCTGCTTTGCTGAATTTTTATCTAGTTCATTTTAAAGTGTGAGGAAAACATTTTAGTGATAGTTGAAGCTTATTAGAGAGATCAAACTCATAGATCAACTTAATTATCATGATTCCCAATCAATTTAGCCCTCAAGTTCTATGAAGAACTTTTAGATCAAGGATCAAAGGGACTTATAAATATCATGTTGGAGATGAAATTCAATAGGAATCCTAGGTAATAGGAATAATCAAGAGATAGGTATGAACATAGAAATCATCCTTCTCATAGATCATATTTCCAAACCATCATGGAATTCAAAATAGATATATGTATATATATATAATCATGTATGCATGAATCTAAACTAAAATTGAAGAATGAAACCAAAATTGAAAATCAAAGTGAAAAACAATCTCTAATTGTAAATTATCAATAAAAATCAAAGAGATTTGGATCTAACTATGTGAGTGTGTGAAGAACATAAGAGGAAGAAGATGAGTGTTCTAATAAGTAGAAATAGAACTAAGTTAGATCCAAATCTTATAGATCTATATATACAAAGTAGGAATTAGAGATGAACTATAGTGTTTACCTCTTGGAGGATTCTCAATTATAAGACCAAAATTGATTTGAAGATCTTCTTCTTCAAGTGTTATTCAAGTGTTCTTCAAGCACTCATCCATGGAAGTTGAGGGAGGCAATTGATGTTCAAATTGTGGTCTAATTAGCCTAAGTTAATCTAAATTCAATTCATAATTTTCTCTCTCTAGAATTCACCTAAATTGAAAGTATATTCAAAGTATACTTATCTCTCTTGTATGTGCTTCTATGTGTGTTTGTATCTCCAAGTATATTCAAGTGTATCTCTTCCAAGTGTCTAGTGTGTTAAGATGTGATCTCATATGAGATGTATGAGATCTTATATAGAGTTTTGAAGACTTAGCTCTTAAGTTTCAGGGTTAAAACAGGATTTTTAGAGCTTAAAAGAGGGTTAAAATGGCCATTTCGGAGCCTAAACGCAATTTCCAGGCAATTTCCTCGCAGTGGGAAGCTTCTAGAAGGGTCTGGAACTCAAAAAGCTCCGTGGAGGACACAAATGGAAGTGGCGGTTATGGTGGGACCCGCCACCCCCATACCCAAAACCGCCATTTACTATTTGGGTCCCTCTGGTCACCCTCAAGCTCTGTTTCAAAAATCACGTGCACTGCTTTTCCAGATTTTTGTAAAAATGCTTTTTGGTGTCCGAAATCGTCCGTTTACGTACCGTTGGAAAGCTGTCAGGTTGAATTTCAGTATAAAAATATTTCCAGAGGTTTTATAATGAGAATTGAAGTCCAATTGAAGTCCGGAAGTCCTCCGGAACTTTCGTCGTCTTTTTGAAATCAAATGACGTCTTTTCCAAAATTGCTTTCAAATGTGCGTCGATTTCGAACTTTTCTTTAAAATTGAATCTCTGGATACCTAGAATACTGCGTTTAGAACACTTAATGTTCATATAACCCTGAGAGAATATGAATTCTGAGAGATGATTTTGACAAAACCGGGATTTATCCATGGAAAAGGGCTTTTCTGAGCTTGAAGTCACCTTCCGAAGTCCGATCTTCTGATTGTGTGGAATCCAGTACCTTCCACGGGGTACTTTTCATCATTGAATCCTCCAAGACGTTGTCCACCCTAAATCCTATCAGTGTGGTCAAAATTGGGTGTCTACAGTTTGCCCCTCTTTGGCAGAGCTTGTTGTGAACAACGTGAACTGCAAGTGAGTGCCAAAGCCTTGAAGGCACCCAAATAACCATACTGAGAGGTTTTAGGAAAAACAAAAAATTCGTAAAATCAAGAAATTCAAAATCAGAGAAAATCAAGAAATTACGAATGCAAGAATGCAATGCAATGCTGGGTAGAGGCGGCTAAGTTGAAGCTGATGCTGGTCGTGCTCCGCTGGAGCTGCCTACGTATCCTTTCCAGGAATCAGACCAGGGCGTAGTTCAAGCGCGCGGGAAAACGGAAAACAAACAACAATAATGCGGATGAAATGCTCCTATCCTAGGATGCTGGTGCAGTATGAAAACGTGAATGTGAAAGTGCTGGAGGAATCATCCTCAAGGGTTCCCTAGATGCAAAATCTAATGCAAAGGATGCAACGACTCTCTCTCACAGTCGAATATGCTAAAGGTATCTTGGATGATTCTCGAGGTTTTTGTCAAAGTTATTCTTCTGATCTTAAGGCTCGTAGGCGTCATCTGTATCCTGGACGACTCTTGAAATAGCGAAGTATCTTGGATGAATTCTGAGTCATGTCAAACAACTGGACGATTGCTGGTGTAGAGTCCTTCTGCTGGGGACGATTGCTGAAACAGGTCCTTCTTCTGTGGACGATTGCTGATGTAGAGTCCTTTTGCTGGGGACGATTGCTGATGTAGAGTCCTTCTGCTGGGGACGATTGCTGAAATAGGTCCTTCTTCTGTGGACGATTGCTGATGTAGAGTCCTTCTGCTGGGGACGATTTGCTGATGTAGAGTCCTTTTGCTGGGGACGATTGCTGGTGTAGAGTCCTTCTGCTGGGGACGATTGCTGATGTAGAGTCCTTCTGCTGGGGACGATTGCTGAAACAGGTCCTTCTTCTGTGGACGATTGCTGATGTAGAGTCCTTTTGCTGGGGACGATTGCTGATGTAGAGTCCTTCTGCTGGGGACGATTGCTGATGTAGAGTCCTTTTGCTGGGGACGATTGTTGATGTAGAGTCCTTCTGCTGGGGACAAATCTTCTGAAACAGGTCTCTCTGCCGGAGACAAATCTTCTGCTCTTCTGAAACAGGTCCTTCTTCTAGACAAATCTTCTGTAACAGGTCTGGAAACAAGTCTTCTGAAACAGGTCTCTCTGCCGGAGACAAATCTTCTGTTCTTCTGAAACAGGCCCTTTTTCCGAGGACAAATCTTCTGTGGCAGGTCTAGAAACAAATCTTCTGAAACAGGTCTCTCTGCCGGAGACAAATCCTCTGTTCTTCTGAAACAGGCCCTTCTTCTGGGGACAAATCTTCTGTGGCGGGTCTAGAAACAAATCTTCTGAAACAGGTCTCTCTGCCGGAGACAAATCCTCTGTTCTTCTGAAACAGGCCCTTCTTCTGAGGACAAATCTTCTGTTCTGATGCACGGATTCTGAGAGATACATAAATTCTGAGAGATGACCCTTCTTCTGAGAGCAACCCACGGATACACGATTCTGATTTTGAGAGAAACCCTACATTCTGGAGGCAACCCACGATTCTGATTCTGAGAGAAACCCTACATTCTGGAGGCAACCCACGATTCTGAGAGAAACCCTACATTCTGGAGGCAACCCTGGATACATGATGCTTGGCATAAACCTTGTATTCTGGAGGCGATTTTGATGCTCAAATTCTGAGAGATACCCTTTATCTGGAGGCAACCCGTGGATACATGATGCTTGCGAGAAACTTAATTCTGAAAGTTCTCTACTGGGGAGATCCTATGATTCTGAGAGATGCACGAATTCTGTATACCTTGACAATATCTGGAAATTCTCTGCTTGAGGAGATATCTGAGGTTTCTGGGACGCGAGCACATATTCTGGAGGCCCTGCTGATTCTTTCTGAGACTCATATTGGTGCTTCGACCAACGCAATCATTCTTGCAACACGTCAGGCTTACTCTAACCCTTTCTGAACATCTCGCATTCTGACCCATCTTCTGAAAGTCCTTTCTGGATGTAATTCTCAAGCGACAGTAGACTCAAATGTCCATTTTCTAAGACAACTCATAATCAATCCCAAAACGACGGGAGTTTGCCGTTTCTCGGCCACTTTCAGGCTGCGGTGCCTTTGATTCTTCTCATCTGGGGGACTTTTTTCAATTCTTGAATGGATTTTTACCAAGATTCAAATCTCCAGAGGTCCTCTAGACAAAGAAACCCTACATTCTGGAGGCAACCCTGGATTCTGAGAGAAACCCTACATTCTGGAGGCAACCCTGGATACGGCGGATTCTGGAGAGCTTGGGAGGTACTGAAAATATTTTCATTTCCAGTTTTTATCATTTGATGTTCTGCTGTTTTGACCACTGCTTTATTTTCTCTTGTAGGTGTGGGCCTTTGAGTATTTTTCCATGACGGCTCCATCATTCCGGGAGGAAGAGATTCATATTTTTCCACGGGCTCTGAAGTGGCGTCGCCAAGCCGTAGGTACCAAGAATGATGCTCATAATGTTATTTCTTGCCGGGATTTTCTTACCCGTCTCAGATTCACCCAAGTTAACTGGCATCCTTGGGTGACAAATGGAGATGTGACTGAGATTGGCTTAGCTAGACAGATGACTGGAGAGAGGATTCTTCTTGAGGGTCCCTCTGTTCTTGAGTGGTATCTTGGAGAGAGAGTAGCTCCTCAGACTGATTTGGAGGATCGTCTCTTAGTGCCACAGGATCCGCCTTCTTGTATGAGGTCGGCGCAGAATTTGGAAGATGAAGATCTTATTAATGCTTTGAACGGAATTCCTTCAGCCTCTTTTACTCTATTTGAGGAGAACTATGACGTCTTCAGGGTTACTCATCTGATGCCTAATTTCCCGCTCTCGGATGACCCGCAGGTATTTCACGACTTCTTCATTTCTGATCGAATGCTTGCTTTATCTTATTTCTCATCATCATTTGCAGGGGAGTTCTTTTGTGGATGGCCCTGGTCGACCTCTACCTCTCATTCCTCCTTGTGATTGGCGAGCCTCGACCATGCTGCGCGGAGTTATATCTTCTGTAGAGATCCCCCGTGATCTTGTAGAGCCTCAGCTAGTTTCAGAACAACATGAGTCCGTTCCCCGAGCCGTTTTCAATGAAGAGCGAGCTTATGCACAGAATCTGAGGGCTTGGAGCCTTGCTCGTGAGGGACATGTAAGTAATTTCTGAACTCATTACCTCTGATTCTTCTGATCTTTCTGACCATATCTTTCTTCTCTTTGCAGTGGGATGGCATGTGCCAGACTTACATAGACTGTGATGCGGCCCTGGTAAATTTCTTGACCTTTTCTTCTTATCTCATTGCTTTTTCAAACCCCTATACTGATTCTTTTCTTCCACAGGTGGCTTAAGGTAGGCAGCTTCAATCACAGTTGGAGCGGATGAATGCAGGCCCTTCTGGTGGGGCTGGTGGGTCTAGGCGAAGGCGCCAAATTGAAGATGATGATAGCTCTACGGCCTCAGATATGCCTGCTCGGTACCCACGGGCTACTCGTCGTCGCTGATGATGATCATATGCACCCATGACTATCTTTCTGTTTTTCTTGCTTTCTGTGCTGAGACTGATGTTGATGTATTCTGTCTGAGACTTGATGGGCTTGTACTCTTGACTTTGCTTGATGCTGTTTTATGCTATCCTTCTGTTTCGCTTTGCATCCCTTGTCACGAGACTGATTTGATTGACACTTTGCACACTGACACACAGGACTCGATTTTACAGGGAAAGGAAATTTCTGACGATTCCTCTTTCTCGACAATGTCTTTTGACTTGGATATTTGAATTTTCTAAGGATTTGCATATTTTGAAAATGAGATTTTATCTTGTAGCAGGATATTGTGTTGGCTTTGCATGTAATCTTGAAGCTTTTGAAAATTTTCCACATAATGTTTCAGTCTTGACATTAGATTCACATCTTTAGATTGCTAAAAAACTTTTCAACTTAATATCAAGAATTACCAGATTTTTCACTTAGGTGCTTTAATTCTGATAGCCAAGTGATCCAGAGAGGACAGGTAGCGAGGTATGGGCAAACGACAGTTTGCCCCTAGTTGATAGAGATAAATGGAAGTTTGGGCAAACGCAGTTTGCCCCTAGTGTGGCAGTGATATCTTGAGGCTTTGGGCAAACTTGAAAGTTTGCCCCTAGTTTGCAAGGTTCCGGGATCGAGAGCCAGGAAAGCTCGCCTACTTATCCCCAAGTGGGAATCAGATCCAAAGTAGTTCGGCCAGGTCTTGAAAGAAAGTATGGTTGAGGGTTTCAGGAGCAGTGACCGAACCGAGTAGGTTGCCTACGTATCCCCAAGTGGGAATCAGGTCAAGCGTAGTTCCTCGAATGCTGGAGGTTTTGAAAGAACAGGTTTTGAAAGAAAAAGGCTTTTAAGCATAGTATCTCTTGAGACGGTCAATGTTGATTGGCTGATTGAACTCAACTCCATCTAGATCCATCAGGTATGCCGCTCCTCCAGAGAGAAGCTTCTTGATGACGTATGGGCCAACCCAATTTGGCTTGAATTTCCCTCTAGGATCGAAAACGGGTGCTTTTAAGGCTTTAAGCACAAGGTCGCCTTCCTCAAGTTTTCTTGGACGGACCTTCTTGTTGAATGCTCGAGCTATTCTTCTCTGATACACATGCACATGATCAATTGCGGCCAACCTTTTCTCATCAAGTAACATTAGCTCCTCATATCTATCTCTTAGCCAATCAAATTCTGGAATCACGGATTCTGCCACAACTCTCAAAGATGGTAGTTCTATTTCAACTGGGAGTACTGCTTCCATTTCGTAAGCCAATGAATAAGGAGTGGCTCCTGTAGATGTTCGGATAGATGTTCTGTATCCCCACAGTGCATACGGTAACTTCTCATGCCAATCTCGGTATGTATCAGTCATCTTTCTTAGGATCGTCTTCAAATTCTTATTAGCTGCTTCAACTGCCCCATTTGTTTGTGGCCTATACGGCGCTGACATGTGGTGCATGATCTTGTATTCTTCTAGTAGATCCAAAACCTCTTTCTGGAAGTGACTGCCATGATCGGATATCAACTCATGAGGGACCCCGTATCGGCAGATTATATTTCTTCTGATAAATCTGGCCACATCTTTAGCCTTCAATGTCGCATAAGACTCTGCTTCCACCCATTTTGTGAAATAATCAATTGCTACCAGGATGTATTGATGCCCATTAGACGCCTTCGGGGTTACTTCTCCAATAACATCTATTCCCCAAACTGAGAATGGCCAAGGGGTAGTCATGTTGTATAGCAGTGACGGCGGCACATGCTTCATATTGGCATGGATCTGACATTTGTGACATTTTCTGACATATTCATAGCAGTCCTTGTCCATAGTAGTCCAATAATATCCTTGTCGGATGATCTTCTTAGCTAACATGTGTCCACTCATATGAGGACCACACACCCCTTCGTGAATTTGCTCCATCATCTTTCTTGCACTGTTTCCATACAGACATGTCAAGTTGAATCCATTGTGAGATCTCTTCAATAGATTTCCGCCACAAATCATGAATTGAGCCGAGAATCTTCTTATGGCTCTCTTGTCTTTCTCGGAGGCGCCTTCCGGATATTCCCCATTTTCAATGAAGTTCCACACGTCGGTGTACCACGGAAGTTCTTCTGCTTCTTCTATTTTCCCAATCATCTCATAAGACGGCTTTTCCCTTTGTTCAATCATCAAAGGAGTTAGCTTTATCCCCACAGGAATCTCAATCATTGACGCTAAAGTAGCCAAAGAGTCTGCTAGCTGATTTTCTTCTCGAGGCAGGTAGAAGAACGTGATATGCAAGAAACGAGTTCGTAAAGAATCAAGATACTCATGATAGGGTTTTAACTTCTCTTCCTTGACTTTCCAATCTCCTCGAACTTGGGATATGATCAAATTGGAATCCTCGAATACATCAAGTTTCCTTACCTCCAAAGTCAATGCGGCTTCTAGCCCCAAGATACAAGCTTCATACTCAGCAGTGTTGTTGGTGGAGGTGTACTTCAGCTTAATAGAGAATGGGGTATGTGCTCCTTCAGGGGATACAAGGATGATTCCTACTCCATATCCTTTTTGGTTTGCAGCTCCATCAAAGTACATTTTCCACACATCTTCTTTTAATTCCATCAATCCTTCGTCAGGGAACATGAACTCTCCTTCGTTTTCCAGATTTATCGGATGTTCTGCTAAATGTTCTGCGACAGCCCTTCCTTTAACAGATTTACTCGTAGCATGTATCAAGTCAAACTCAGATAGCATCAATGTCCATCGGGAGATTCTTCCAGTCAATGCTGGTTTTTCAAATAGGTACTTCAAAGGATCCATTCGGGAGATTAAAACAACAGGGAAGGCCAACATATAATGCCTCAGACGACGAGTGGCCCAAACCAAAGCCCAACATGTCTTTTCTAACGGAGAATACTTCAATTCGTATCCAGTCATCCTTTTACTTAAGTAGTAAGTGGCTTTCTCTGTACGCCCTTCATCTCCTTCTTGGGCTAACATGCATCCCATAGCATTCTCTGACACGGATAAGTACAACAGCAAAGGCTTCCCTGACTTCGGGGGTGAAAGAACCGGTGGGTTTGATAAATAAGCCTTGATCTTGTCAAAAGCTTCTTGACATTGATTGTCCCATTCGAATTTCTTCCCTTTTCTCAACAAGCTGAAAAGCGGATCGCAGGTAGCAGTGAGCTTAGATATGAAGCGGCTGATGAATTGGATTCTTCCCAGAAATCCTCTTACTTCCTTTTCATTTGTCGGAGGCGGCATATCCATAATAGCCTTGATCTTTGTGGGGTCAACCTCAATTCCTCTCTGTGTGATGAGAAATCCTAGCAGCTTTCCGGTGGTAACTCCAAAAGTACATTTCTGTGGATTCAATCTCATTCTGTATTTCCTTAATCTTTCAAAGAACTTGGCGAGTGCTATTAAATGCCCACTTCTTTCTTTGGACTTAACAATCATATCATCCACATAAACTTCTACCTCTTTATGGATCATGTCATGTAACAAAGTAGTAGCAGCACTCTGATAGGTCGCTCCGGCATTCTTTAACCCAAATGGCATTACTCGGTAGCAATACGTCCCCCAGTGAGTTGTGAATGTAGTCTTTTCTCTGTCTTCGGGTGCCATTAAAATCTGATTGTACCCTGAGAAACCATCCATGAATGATAACAACTCATGCCCCGCGGTGCTATCTACCAGAACATCTATGTGCGGAAGCAGAAAATCATCCTTAGGACTAGCCTTGTTTAGATCTCTGAAGTCAACACATACACGGATCCTTCCATCCTTCTTTGGCACAGGAACTATATTGGCTATCCATTCCGGATATTGGGTTACCATCAGGAATCCAGCTTTCAATTGTTTCTCAACTTCTTCTTTGATCTTCAAAGTCCATTCGGGTCTCATGCGTCTCAACTTTTGCTTAACAGGTTTCGAATTTGGAAAGAGAGGGATGTGGTGTTGGACAATCTCTGGATCGATGCCTGGCATATCTTGGTAGGACCAAGCGAAAACATCTTTAAATTCTTTTAATAAGTTGATTAGTTCATTGCTTTCTTGTGAAGTGAGCGTGGTGCCAATATGAACATTTTGTGGATTATTTATCCAAGTTTATTAGCAAAGTTTCTTCAATAATCTTGCATGCAGATTCATTTTCATTTTCAATTAATCTTTGCAAATCCTCAGAAATTTCAAAATCAAGATCATCAGACACAGAAGAGTAAGCAAAATCCTCGTTCATTTCATTAACATTTTTGGGTACATCAAAAGCAAAAGCAGACTCAACATCATGGCTCATATTGGCCTTTACAGACTTCCGGGGAAATGGGGGAGGGGATTTGTTGACTTCCGATTCTATCACCCAATTGTTCAGAGCTCCCTCTATTGGCTTGATTTCTTTCACATTTCCCAGTGCTTCTTCGGCATCCATCAGCATGTTCAGCTCTTCATCCATTAGCATGTTCAAATCATCACTTGTCATCAGCTCAGCCCAGTCCTTCCTTTCTTTCTTGATAGGCGGAGTATACAAGAACGGATCCTCATAGTCGGAGAACTCATGTTTGAAGAAAATCTCAAATCCAGGCTTAATGTTCTTGGTAGCCGGATCATACCATGGTTCAGGGAACCCACAGAAGGGAAAGTCATCGCCTTCTTTCACGAAGTATCCATTCAGGATTCTTGGCCCAGAAACAACCATCGGCCCTTTTCCTTTTGTCATCTTCTTCTTATCTTCTTCAGTCAATTGATACCCAAGCCCAGATTTATCTTTCTGTTCGTGGAAGTTCGGTGGTTCAGTTATTCCTTGTTGACGACGACCTAGTCCCATTCCAGGAAAATAGTTCATCTTCCGCACCATATGAGCCACTTTAGGATTGGCATACTGGTCAAAGTACAATGGCATGACTTCAGGGATCCAATTCTGTCCCACTTCTTCTTGTAGATCTTTGGCAACCGGGTTTCCCTTCTCGAACATCTTTCTATATTCGCGTCCGGTGATGAACGGCTTCTTTTTCTTGATCGGAGTGATTTCTTCGCCCCAGACAGATGCATCAGGAAGTTTCTTCTCATAGCTGAGTCGATCCCAAACGGATTTCTTTTTCTTAGCTCCTTCATTTATCATTCCCACAAAGTTGAATCCTCCTAATTCATTTTCTTCTTCCGGTGTTTGGACTTCTAGCACAGGACCATGGCTTGTCCCTTCTTCTTTGATCCAGCTATCCCCAAAGATTGTTACCACATCCTCTTTCCAGATGAACTTGACTTTCTGGTGGAGAGTGGAGGCGACTGCATCATTCACATATAACCACGGACGTCCCAATAGCAGATTAAAGCTAGCCGGAATATCAATCACATGGAAATCAGCTTCTTTGTTTAATGGCCCGACTTCAATTTTCAACTTAATCATTCCCACAATGGCCCTTTTGGTGTTATCATAGGCCCTCACAGTTTGTGTTGATGGCAAGAGTTCTGAAATAGACAACCCCATTCTAAGAGCTGTTTGGAGAGGACATACATTCAAGGCTGACCCATTATCTACCAAGCAGACCGGTACTCTATTCCCCAGGCAATGTACAGTGATGTAGAGAGCTCTGTTGTGGTGTGCCCCTTCCGGCGGTAAATCTTCATCTGTGAATGTGATTACAGGCTTACAAGGCTTTGAAGAGATCATGTTTACTAGATCTTCGGGAGTAGTATTGACAGAAACATCCAAACGATTGAGAGTATCGAGCATGGCCTGCCTGTGTTTGTGAGAGGTCATAAGTAATCCCCATACTGAGATCCAAGCTTGTGTTTTCTTCAATTGCTTTAGGATTTCATCTTCTTCTTCGCTCACGGCTCCTTTACCAGCCTCTTTTGCTTTGACGACTTCTTTCTCATTCCATGTTTCTTTTCCACGATTTTCTAACTCATGAGGCTTGAAATGACGTCCGGAACGGGTCAAGTGGTTTGCTTCATTGGTGATCCAGATAGACTCAAGTTCTTTGGCTAACTTTTCGGTGCCAACAGTGATTTTCCAAACAGAATCATCGGGGATTATGGTATTATTAACGGAATCATCCTCATCATCATACCACCAATCTTCTTCTTCTTCCATCATTGCAATAAGATCGTCATCTTTGATTTCAAGGTTCTCGACAGGCTTTAGCAATTCTTCTATCGGCTCAGTGCTTTGTTTCTCGATGACTGCTTCTATGGGCTTTTCTTCCTCATACCAGATCGAGTCGTCGGTGATGGCATTGGGATCCCACCATTCAATTGTAAGATTTCCGTTGGCTATTTCTTCTTCAAAAGCCAGTGCTTCTTCGACCCATTCTTCCTCTTCCATATTCCTCAAGATGCAAATTGCAGCGTCTTCCAGAAGTTGAACATCCATAGCTGGTTGATTCGAGGATGTGATGTAGGTCTTTGGGTTATAAATCTGAGATCCTTCTTCTACAAAGTTAACATTTGGCATGTTCCCCTTATGATTAGGGAGAGGATTCTTCTGAACATTTGGCTGAGAGGGAGGAGGGGAGATGACCCCTTTTTCAATCAAGTCTTCAATTTCATGGCGAAGTCTCCAGCATCTATCTGTGCTATGTCCACGGCCTTGATGAAAGTCACAAAAGAACTCTGTTTTGAAACCCGGTGGAAGTGGATTTGGCTCTGGTTTAGGTTCCAATTTCTGCAAGTACCCTTTTTCTATCATTCTTTCAAGTGCGGTGCTTAGTGGCATCCCCAAGTCGGAAAATTCTCTTTTCTCTCTCGACTGTTTCTGATTTTGACTTCCTCTTGCATTAGCCATACTTCGACGCTCTTTCTGAAAAGGCTGAGGAGATAGTGTGTTGACGTCAGCAGACTGATGATAGACTGGCCTTTCTGTCTTTCTGTATTGATTGCTCGTGCTTTCTTTCTTGATCTTTCCATCTCTAATGGCATCTTCTATCAAAGTTCCCACATCAAACAGCTGTTCGAAACTCACAATGGACTGAAATTCTAGCCTTTCCAAGTATTCGGGCTGTAGATTCTTGATGATCATTCGGACCTGATCTTTTTCCGCTGGCCTGCTAGTCATTTGAGCAGCTTTAGCTCTCCAACGAGTAAGGAAACCTGCGAAGGATTCCCTATACTCTTGTCGGGTGGTTTCTAGATCTCTTGCAGTTACATCAAACAACTGGTTATATGAATATTGAGCCACGAAAGCTTTGGCCAATGCCTCCCAATCTCTGGTTATGGCTGGTTCCAACGTCAAGTACCATGAAAGTACTGCTCCACTCAAAACTCTTGGAAACAATAGAGCGAAGAGGTCAGATCCAATGCCCATGGGCTGCAAAATTCCTACATAAAGCCTCAGATAGCTCTTTGGATTTCCGGTTCCATTGAAAAATTCAATATGCGGCATCTTAAACTTCTCTGGGAGTTTGGCTTTTGGAGCGTCACACAACCCTTCAACATCGAACAAATACTCATTCACCCCTTTGCTCTTTCTGATCACACTCTCTAGTTTGTCGATCTTGGCCAACTTGTCCTGAATTTCCTGATCTAGCTGAACCTTTGGTTGAACTGTCTCCCCAAAATCTTCTTCTTCATGATGCTCTGGAGGTGGTGGTGGTGGATTAGTTAGCTGCTCAATCATTCTCATCATAGTGGCAAGTTGTTCTCGATTCTGCTCCCTGCTCTGATCCAAGGCAGCTTGCATTGCGGCCAATCTGGCTTCCATATCCGCTTCGTATGTCATATCTTCAACCCTAGTCGACTCGACTGTTCCTTCTTCTAACCCTGATCTGATCAAACGGCTGTTCGGAGCTCTGACCCAGAAAGGAGTACAACTTTTCGGTCCTATCTTTTCTTATCTGGTTTATTTAGGGATTTTCAAATAATCAGGTATCTTTATTGCAAAAGAATTTTTCAAAGAATGATATAAGAAGGTGGATTTACAAAGATGGAAATCATAAATGGAAAATCATTTCCTTTTTCAAAAACATTTTTCTTAAAATCAAAGAAATCTTTTCAAGCTTTCAAAATTCTGAGGAAAACAAATCTTTTCTTTTGAAAGTATATTAGAGGCGTCGCACTCGTGAGTCGTATATGCAATGCTCGTGTAGTGCATGCAAATGCAGATGAAATGCAATCTAATCTAAATGCAATGCACCTTAATCTAGCTTAGACCTAGCACATCAGCACATAAGCACATAAGATTCCTTGAGTATGCTAATCACCCTACTAATCCAATCATTATCCAAGGATTTTAAGTTTTGAAATTCTTGATGGTTCATGTTTGAAAATTGAAATTTTTCATGAAAATCTTTGAAAGAGATGGGGAGATTTGTAATTTTCAAAAGAATTTTTGAACCATCAATGCTTGTGGTGAGAAATCATGATTCTTAAAAATTGAGGTGGGAATTTTGAAATTCTAAGATCTGAGAGGAAGATTTTGAAATTGAATCATCATGATTTCTTGAAGACCAAAGTAAATTTTTTTTTTGAAATTCTCTAAAATCTAGGAGAATTTGAAATTGAATCATCAAAGTAGGAATTTTGGATTTCTCTAAAAATCTAGGAGAATTTGAAAGTGAATTTCAAAGCGAGTTTTCAAAAGGGATATTCCCGGAATTTTCAAAAGACTTGGGATTTTCAAAGAAGTGCTTATAATTTCAAAAATTTTCAAAATTGTCCTCAAATAATGATTGGATGTTCGGATAAAGACCATACTATCCTAGAGGAATCCACCATACAAGGTTTGATGATGCCTTCGCATACACGTCCTCATCATCCACATAATCCCTTACGGGCAAGCGCAAGTAATTCATCACATTGTCCTAATCAAAGATGATAATCAAGATCCTAATTGAAGGGTTCTATAGAAACTATATGCAAAGGCCGGGTTTTAGTCTCATAAAGGGTCCATTAGCAAGCTCAGCGGTGTGGTTGACCGCCTCCCCGAGGGCGTGCCGTTCACACATAGGCTCTATATACCGCACGCGGTACAAGGCTAACGGTGACTACATGCTACCAAAACTCTTGACAAATAGAGGAAAGAGGGCCCTCTATCTTCAAGGCAATGATCTCAAGCAGTCGCGGTGAAAGAACAATGCAAGTGCAAATGCAGGCAGAAACAACATGATTATTGAATTAATAACAAGGATATTCATTGGTTCAAGTCAAACCCTCGAAGAACAAGAAACCATCGGTTTCATGTTCAAATCCCCAGCAGAGTCGCCAGATTGTGGACCACTGCGAAATGAGGAGCGGGTCCTGACGCTCTCCCTCGATAGTGTCCCGGGACGGATCCCAAGGAGCACACTTCAGGGAAAACTAGGACTTCCTCACGCGATCCTAGAGACAAAGAGTCGCCACCTAATTTTTATCGGGAATTAGGAAACCCAAGTTTGACTCGCCCAAAATTGAATAAGGTTACTCGCCCTTCATTACCAGAAACAAGGTTCGGGGGTCTTGGTACGAGAGGGGAAGGAGCCCAAGCAGGACTAAAGCACCCCCTCCTCGCCCTACCGAATGGTAGGCCTTGATTCAAATATCCTTGTTATTAATTCATAATAGATGTTGTTTCCTCAAACATACTAGATAGATATATACATGGCAAAAAGAAACATCTAATGAAAATCATTTCAAGAGACTAAATCAAGTAGAAAGCGGATGCTCATGCAATACAAGGGAGAAGTATACTCACAGTGGCTAGTCCCGCCCGGGACCGATGCAAATAAAGTAAACATGTCATGATATGCAAAGGGAACGAGAAGACTTACATTGGTTGACTCAAGCGGAGTCGCGAAAGCAAAAAGAATGGAAACGTGCAATGCAATCATGCAACAATCCTAGATAAGATGTCTCTAACAAATAATCATATAAACGGAGACTACCCTAAAGGAAATGTGTCGTTGAAATCAAAGTTGTAAACCTAGAAAAATTCTAAAAGAAAGGATAGAGATAGTACATGATACATGGGCACTAAGCCACATGTAGACGAGGCAAACCACAAATCGACGTCCGGGTCCAAGGCACTTAATTCTCTGCACTAAGACACCAAAAAATACCCAAAGCATTGCAAAAATACAAGCAAACAAATGATATGCATGATAAACAAAGAAAACATGTCATCAATCAAATTTCCAGATTCAGCAACCTCTAATGAATCCTATCAAAAGTGGTCTTAAACATGAGCTGGATAAAAACCCTTTTACAGAAAGTTAGATACATGTCTTAGGGAACTTCTCCAAAAAGTGGGACCTCAATATCAATTTTATTGTTTGAGAAATAAATGTTTTGGGAACAGTGGATCAGGACTGTCCACTGTTCTTGTAAAAATCATAATTAAATCTACAAAAATCATATGAAGCTCTATTTGGTGTCAAAAGAAAGCTATTTCATTGTAGTATATGATAAAAATAAACCCATGGACAATCTGTAATCACAAGGTTTCTGAAAAAGTGTTTTAAACAGACTCTGTTATTCTGGAAATTTGGTATCATTTGACAAATGAATGCAAAACATAATAGAAGTATAATAGAAGTTCATGAATCATGTTAACCAAGTTGATTTAAGCTTTTGATCTCTCATCCATTTATCCTAGGTGATTTCTAAACCAAGTTTTATTCATCAATTGTTGTTGAGTGATCAAGGTATGACCATTTTGTATACATAATCATATTTGTAATTAAACTTAGAAAATTCCAGAATAGTTGTATCAACTTTAAACGCTTAGAAAACGATCCTAACTCGATCGTATGCTCACGATTTTACATCGGCATATAGATATATGAGTTAGGAATCATCCCCAAAAAGCGGAACGTCGATAACTATTATAGATTTTCTGAAATTCAAGCACAAAGAGACGATGTTCAAATCTGTCAACCGATTTCTCAACAATTTCTAAAAATAGTATATGAATCCTAAAAGCTCTCAAAACGGACCGGATGAAAGCTAATTCATCAAAGTTTACCCAGAAAATTTGAAATCCATCAAACTATGGGTTTTGATGGACCAAATCTAATGGACAAAACCAATCTGCTTTGCTGAATTTTTATCTAGTTCATTTTAAAGTGTGAGGAAAACATTTTAGTGATAGTTGAAGCTTATTAGAGAGATCAAACTCATAGATCAACTTAATTATCATGATTCCCAATCAATTTAGCCCTCAAGTTCTATGAAGAACTTTTAGATCAAGGATCAAAGGGACTTATAAATATCATGTTGGAGATGAAATTCAATAGGAATCCTAGGTAATAGGAATAATCAAGAGATAGGTATGAACATAGAAATCATCCTTCTCATAGATCATATTTCCAAACCATCATGGAATTCAAAATAGATATATGTATATATATATAATCATGTATGCATGAATCTAAACTAAAATTGAAGAATGAAACCAAAATTGAAAATCAAAGTGAAAAACAATCTCTAATTGTAAATTATCAATAAAAATCAAAGAGATTTGGATCTAACTATGTGAGTGTGTGAAGAACATGAGAGGAAGAAGATGAGTGTTCTAATAAGTAGAAATAGAACTAAGTTAGATCCAAATCTTATAGATCTATATATACAAAGTAGGAATTAGAGATGAACTATAGTGTTTACCTCTTGGAGGATTCTCAATTATAAGACCAAAATTGATTTGAAGATCTTCTTCTTCAAGTGTTATTCAAGTGTTCTTCAAGCACTCATCCATGGAAGTTGAGGGAGGCAATTGATGTTCAAATTGTGGTCTAATTAGCCTAAGTTAATCTAAATTCAATTCATAATTTTCTCTCTCTAGAATTCACCTAAATTGAAAGTATATTCAAAGTATACTTATCTCTCTTGTATGTGCTTCTATGTGTGTTTGTATCTCCAAGTATATTCAAGTGTATCTCTTCCAAGTGTCTAGTGTGTTAAGATGTGATCTCATATGAGATGTATGAGATCTTATATAGAGTTTTGAAGACTTAGCTCTTAAGTTTCAGGGTTAAAACAGGATTTTTAGAGCTTAAAAGAGGGTTAAAATGGCCATTTCGGAGCCTAAACGCAATTTCCAGGCAATTTCCTCGCAGTGGGAAGCTTCTAGAAGGGTCTGGAACTCAAAAAGCTCCGTGGAGGACACAAATGGAAGTGGCGGTTATGGTGGGACCCGCCACCCCCATACCCAAAACCGCCATTTACTATTTGGGTCCCTCTGGTCACCCTCAAGCTCTGTTTCAAAAATCACGTGCACTGCTTTTCCAGATTTTTGTAAAAATGCTTTTTGGTGTCCGAAATCGTCCGTTTACGTACCGTTGGAAAGCTGTCAGGTTGAATTTCAGTATAAAAATATTTCCAGAGGTTTTATAATGAGAATTGAAGTCCAATTGAAGTCCGGAAGTCCTCCGGAACTTTCGTCGTCTTTTTGAAATCAAATGACGTCTTTTCCAAAATTGCTTTCAAATGTGCGTCGATTTCGAACTTTTCTTTAAAATTGAATCTCTGGATACCTAGAATACTGCGTTTAGAACACTTAATGTTCATATAACCCTGAGAGAATATGAATTCTGAGAGATGATTTTGACAAAACCGGGATTTATCCATGGAAAAGGGCTTTTCTGAGCTTGAAGTCACCTTCCGAAGTCCGATCTTCTGATTGTGTGGAATCCAGTACCTTCCACGGGGTACTTTTCATCATCGAATCCTCCAAGACGTTGTCCACCCTAAATCCTATCAGTTTGGTCAAAATTGGGTGTCTACACCATGCTCTCCTGACCCCACGCTAACTTCTTCTTTGGAATCAGGTATGTTACATCCCCCCGTAGTTTTCGAAGTTGATATTGCTCCTCCTCGTTACCCTACTCGCATTCGTCGCCCTTCTTCTCGCTTTATACTCTCAAGTAGTATTAACCATCCCATTTCCAAGTTTGAGTCTTAACAGGAACTGTCCAAATCTTTTCACTCATTTCTTAATGTAGTTGATTCTGTCTCTATTCCTAGCTCGGTGCATGAGGCTCTCCAGAATCCTAAGTGGGTGGCTCTATGGAAATGGAAAGGGGTGCTCTTCAGGGCGATCAGATTTGGAATCTTGTTACTCTTCCTCCTGGTAAGTGTACAGTACGCTATAAATAGTTTTTTAGTATTAAGTATTTGGCAGATGGGACTATTGATTGGTAGAAAGCACGTCTGGTGGCCAAGGGCTTTCCTCAGGTTCCTGTTAAGGACTTTGGTGGCTATGTTTGCTCCTGTAGCCAAGTTAACTATAACTCGCTTTCTAGTTTCTCTTGCTGTATCTCACTCTTGGCCTCTTCATCAACTTGACGTCAAGAATGCCTTCCTTAATGGTGATCTTTCTGAAACTATTTATATGGATCCTTTACCTGGTTTTTGGGCTTAGGGGGAGTATTCGGGAAAAATGTGTTGCCTTAAAAAATCTCTCTATGGCCTGAAATAGTCTCCTCATGCTTGGTTTGGCCATTTCAGTGAGGTGGTACTTACTATAGGTTTTACTCGATGTCACTCAGATCATAGCTATTTTCTTCATCGTAATTTCCAAGGGAAGTGTATTATTACCTCGGTTTACATCGATAATATTATTATTATGGGTGACTATGCCTTAGGTATTGTTCAAGTTAAGCATGATCTCGGGGTGTCATTTGATATTAAGGATTTGGGTCCTCTGAGATATTTCCTTGGGATTGAGGTTGCTAGCTCATGCCAAGGTATCTCTCTATCTTAGCGAAAGTATGCTTTGGATCTCCTTTACGATACCGATATGCTTGGGTGTAGACCGGCCTCTTCTCCTATGCATCCAAACCTGAAATTATCTACTGAGTTGGGGGAATTATTACCTGATCCCTTGATATATCAGCATCTTATGAGTCATCTTATATTTGAAGAACATAAGACCGGATTTGACATTTGCTGTTAGTATTGTAAGTCAATTTATGCACGTGGGCCTCTCAATTGGATGCTGTGTATCATATTCTCCGTTATCTTAAGACCTTTCTGGGTCTTAGTTGATTCTTTAAGATAGGAATATAGTCAGGTCTTTCCTGTTTTACTGATGCCCAATTATGCGGGTTCAAAAAGTGATAGACGTTCTACTTCTGGTTTGTGTACCTTTCATGGTGATCACATAATATCGTGGAAAAGCAAGAAATAGGCAGTAGTCTCCCGTTCTTCTATTGAAGTTGAGTATCGTGCTATGGACGTGTGAAATACTTTAGCTTCATTCTATTCTTGATGAGTTAGGGTTTCCTATGAAGGGCTAGTTTGTTTTGTGATAATAAGTTGGCTATTATGTTATCATCCGACGATGTCTTTCATGAGAGAATGAAGCACATAGAAGTCGATGTTCACTTTATTCGTGAAAAAATTAAGTCAGGGGTTATCTCACCAAGCTTCGTCACCTCACGTGAACAAACAACAGATATGTTTACTAACTCTATTGGTCCTGGTCTTCTTCATTCATCTCTTCACAAGCTAGGGCTAGTCGATATATTCGCCCCAGCTTGAGGGGGAGTGTTGGAATTAGGAAATCTTTGTATTGCTGAATTTATTCTTTTTATTTTAGGTCATGTTAACTAGTCTTTATTTCATATTTATTAGGCTTTATTTCTTTCCTTTTTATGGCTTTCTAGCTTTGTATATATATACATACATGGGATTAGTTTAATAAAATTATTCTTTTCCCTAAACTCTTTTGACAATATGCCCTAGCCCTTCTATTTTGGTAAAAGAATAGCTTATTAAGATTCATGGTATTATTGACTCGTTGAATTTTGAAGCTATACTAGGCGAAAGAAAGTGAGATAGAAATGAAAGAATACTCAAGAAAATTGGAATTTTGTTCTAATAAAGATAGTCATTTGGATTTATAGCTAATTATTTCCTATGTGGATCTCTTTAAATGGTGTTTAAAGTTTCACAATTTTGTAAGTTCGACAAAGAATATTGTGAATACTTGAATAAACCTTGAGGTTAGTGGAAGTAATTTGATGTGGATAATCTTTCATTTTTAGCCATTGTCTTAAATTACTACATACAAATGACTTATTTGATTCTCTCCAACTTTTGAAATAGAGGTTTTAAGTGAATTCTTCTGTCATTGGACATAAAAATCACAAACAGATGTCTTAAAAAGACATTACGTTTATCTTATGAGCAGATTTTGGAGACATTCAGCATGAATGAATGTACTAACGATCTTAAAGGTTGGACGATACTTGTAAATAATTAAGAATAATTAATAGAGCAACTTTATGGCTGTTGGCTAAGTATTTGTTTTCTCAAGGTCATGGTGATGTTTATTGAGACCCTAAAAGTTTTGTTGTAATAAAATTTCTTTTAAAGACTTAAGACATGTAATAAGTTTATTGTGATAAGTTTATTGTGATAAAGTTTCTTTAAAAGAATGATAGGTATTATAAGTTATGTAAGTACATTAAGATAAAATATTTGTCTCTTAAAAAAGAAGTTCAGAAACGATGAATGTCAATTGAACACATTAGTACGAGTTTTAACATAGAAAAATAATTCATGAAAGTTATACTAAAGACATTTATGAAGCATGCTAAATAACTTGGGTATTGCCAATAGAAGGTTTGAATTATGGATTGCTAGTGCTTATTGTTTGACATGATATTTTGGAAGGTTTGAATTATGGATTGCTAGTGCTTATTGTTTGACATGATATTTTGATCAATTATTTTGTATTCTTAAATTTCTGTCTTGCATTAATGTGTACATATATATAAATATATATGTGAATGAATGAATATGACATAAATGATATTTTCAAAAACATTATGAGACCATTAATATAAATTCCCAATTTATAGGCCTTGTTGAATAAGTCATTAGTATCGTAGTACATGGAAGGGACCATACTCTTAATTTAGCATGAATCCGCCATGACTCACATTTGTGGTTTATTTAATTAAGGCGAACCAGTAAGAACTAACTAACTTTATTTTATTGTGCACTTTATGTTCCTTGAATTAGAACATAAGGATTATTATACGGACCAAGTAGGAGACTATTGAAATTAATTTTGTTTAATATAAATTCAAAATTAATTTCCTTTTCTAACTTTATGTGGTCCATATAATAATATAGGTCTAATAAGGATATAATTAGGAAAGTGTATATTGATAAGGATTGTGTGGGAATTAGTTTCCTAATTCAAACCTACTATGATCGATGGAAGGTAGAAATTAAGTCCTATTAATTATGAATTCGGTCCTTTCTTTCCCTATGACTAAGTAGGCGGTTCCATTAGAAACCAACAACATGTGAATACACATATTATACATAAAAGATGGTTTATAGGGCAAGAGCGAGAAATCCAATATCCAAGCTTTGTAGATTGCAAAGTCCAGTTCGTTATCGTCACCAAGTAACTGTCGCACGGTTCAAAGGTATTCTGTCTTGAGATTATGGTTATTGATCAAGGTATGAAATTTACAATTTTAATTTATAGTTGTTATGTTGTGACTTGTGAGATCATGAAGATCACGATCTTAGAGATTTATAGTTCATGTCTTATTAGATTTAGGTATATACGATTGTATACTTCCGCCTTTCGCATTTATGGAATTTCTAACACAAATTTCTAAAAAGATAAAATATTTTATTTGTTTAAATGACTTTAGCACCTATTCGTTAATGCAATAATATTTATTTGTATTTTTCCACAATCATTATCTAATATGTGCAAAATTATCCAGCAAAGGCAAAAGCTCTATCTCTATTTAACCCAAGCAGTTCGCCTCGTGTTATCCTTTCCCGACCAACAGGCCGGGAATGAAGTACGGGCCAGACTAGTCACAGGCGCAGCCCGATCATGTCCAATGACATGCTCCAGTATAAGCCAGATAGTTTCCTACATAGGCTAGAAGACTAATGGAAAGAGAAGATTGTTTCCTAATCCAATTAGAAAACACCCGCGATTTGTGCTAATCAATCCCAATCTGATTATATTACCTTATCAACATTACTTACCTTGTACGAGTAGGTCTCTTGTATCTATAAAAGAGACTACTCACCCCCTTCAAGGGAGTCGTACACTTTTTATCTCACGGGCATAAGTTTTACTTGGCCGATCTCTGGTAGCTCCATTCTTATTATTGGTTCACCAAAGGCCCTCGGCTGATTCATTCCATAGTATAAGTGCTCTGACACATCACATGGACGTCGGTCTCTTCTTTAACAGGGCTAAACCACATAATTCTCATCTCATTCTTCTTATTCTCTCTTAACCATATCTAGGCATCATCACTTTGGCACCGTCTATGGGAATTGATCGATTTGTTAAGATAAACAAATCTTTTGACTGATCGCTATGCCGGCGAAGAACGGTAAGAAGACTGCAACCCCAACAGGTCAGGCGGATTCGCAGGCCAGGTAACTAGTGGCCTCCATGACCTTAGATCAAATCACCGCAGCTCTTGCACAACTCCTGGAGGGCTAGTGTCAAGCGTAGCAACAAATTGAAGCACTGCTGGTCCGGCAGAATAAGCCCCCTCAAAACAAGGATTAGTTCAGGAATGACGCGTGTAATCAGGTGCCTGTGCGGACCCTATGGCATGCCTATACTGCACCATTATCCCCCATGGCTTGGGGGAGACCCGAGAATGATGAGTGTAGCCGTGGCCCTGAGCAGACTCGGCAATGTGCCCGGGCCAACCTAAGCCGAGCGAGGGATGCCAGAGAAATCATCAATGATAGACGTGCTACCAAAAGGGAGGGGCAAAGGCAAACGGCCCAGTAATCAGCCCAGGGTGGCCCGGCCAGGAGTCGAGGTGACCTTAGGCATACAATTAACCAAAGTCAAAGCCATGCACTTTCCCTAAGGACAACACACTTTGTAGAGGAGGCTTCTTCATCTGACCCGACCTACCGTATCGAATAGAACGGGATATCGTTCGGGAGGATGTCGAGGCCTACATCTATGACCTGCAGAGACATATTGAGAAGTTGAGTCGCAAATCAGGTCGTGATTACACCAATACCGAAATTAAGTTATCTTTCACCATTCGTATCACAGGTTTTCCAATTCTGCACAAATTCAAGCAACCTCACCTTAATTCTTATGACTGTTTGGGGAGCCTGGTCGATCATTTCTGGACTTATAAGGCTCAGATGGCGTTAGTTACCAATGCTGATGAACTTCTCTACCTGGCCTTTCCCAGCACCCTTAAAGGGCTAGCCGTACTGTGGTCCACTCACTCAAATCCCGATCGGTTAGCGACTTTAAAGCGCTCAGTAAGCTCTTTGTCAGCCAGTACGTGGGTATGCTCGACTGATCGCAGTCGAACACCTAGCTATTGGCTATCAAGTAATGCAAAAGAGAATCACTGAAGGACTATGTTGACTGATTCAATCAACAAAAGCTTTAGATCTGCAACCTGAACGAAATAGTGGTAATCATAGACTTTTACAAAGGGGTTCAAAACACCAAGGTAGCTACGTCGTTCCACCGTGGCCGACCGGCTACCCTGGTTGAACTCTCAGAGAGGATTGGGAAGTACATCGATATTGAGGAATTCCTAAAATCTAATCAGGAAAGTTTTGCTAAAGACGACTCCCCAAAAGCCAAGCAAAAGTGGGAGAGTTTAGAGAAGAATTTCGGGAAGCGGCCGAGGCAGGATCAGCAGTGGGGTAGTCGGGATCAGACCTCGATCGCTTTCACACTGCATTCTTATCCTATTCAAGAAGTTATGGTCACTGGTGAAACATAGAAACTGCTTAAGAAGCCAAATAAACTCAAAAGCCCGCCTGAGAAAAAGAACAAGAGCAAGTACTACCGGTATCACAAAGATCACGACCACGATATGGAGGATTGTTTTAAGCTCCAAATTACCATCGAGAAACTCATTGAGTAGGGTCATTTGGCTGAGTTTGTCACCATAGATAGATGACCGCGACAAGATACCCAGGCTCCTTAGTAGCCATAACCCCTCGACCACAATAACATGGTCATCAGAAGAACGTTGGGCAGAGGGAACTCATAGTTGGCCAGGAAGATGCATGCTCAGGCATCTTGGTTGAATGTCCAGCAAGTCAAACCAACCAACTCCTCTTTGCATGATTTCCTGACCTTCTCGTCCGATGATGTCAGAGACCTACACTACCCCCATGATGATCTACTGGTAGTGACACTCTCAATAGCCAATTACGTAGTGAAGAAGGTGCTCGTGGACACCGGTAGCTCCTCTAATATATTGTTCACCTCAGCTTTTGACTAGTTCGAAATATCAAGGGATAGGCTTCAACCAGTGGCCACTCCCTTGATAGGATTCAACAGATTCAGCAAGCAATTACTTGGGAGGATCAAGCTACTAGTTCTTTTGGGGACCTACCCACAATAGGTCTCTATGCTCACAAATCTTGTTGTATTGGAGACTCCATCTGCCTACAATGTCATCCTGGGGAGGCCAACACTCAATAAGGCCAGGTTAGTTATGTCAACTTACAACTTGGTTGTTGAATTCCCGACCCGACAGGGGCCCAAAAAATATGAGAGGAGACTGGTTATCACCTGGAGCTGCTATGTTAGTTCATTGCACAAAGAGGCTATTTCAGAAGCACTAAATATTCAAGAGATTGACCCAAGAGATGCTAAGGACATTGTCAGGCCAGTCGAAGAACTCGACCAGGTGGTGTTAGATCCTCAATTTCCCGACCGGTCTGTTAGCATCGACACCTTCCTAGAATCAGATCTTAAGGAAAAGCTAGTACAATTCTTGAGGCAAAAATAGGGTGTCTAGGTCATGTCCTATCGATTCAACGTTGATCCGAGCCACCGCTGGGTCAAATAAAAGAGAAGGGGAATGGCCCCTAAAAGGCAGGGAACTATAAGCGAGGAAGATGGAAAGCTTCTCAAAGAAAAATTGATTCGAGAAGTGCAATACCCTGATTGGTGATTGTTGTATTTAATTATTGGTTTGGTTTTAAGGCATGTGTAAAGGGCGTTGCGACTTCAATCCTATGAAGAGGAAAGTTGCATCGGCTTCCCTAGCCTTCTTTTGTTTTCTTATTGTTGATTTCTATTTCTAGATAAATTATAAGCTTTAAAAGAAGCATAGGTCCAATATAATAGAATTAAAAAATCCATGAAGATGGAGAAGCAAGTCATTGTCCATGAAGATGGAGCTGGAGGCAATCAAACCACGAAGGAGGTTTTATGGAGATAGAACCATGGGAGATAGAGGCATATGAATGCCTTTGTTTCAATTTTAGTTCTTTGTTTTATGTGCTTGGTTGTGATTGGCATTTAATTATATTGTTACTACTTGCATGCTCGTAAAATAAGTTTTCTAAAATAAAATTCAAAAACTATTTCAACACATTAGTAAACATTAGATGTTTATGGGTAATGTTTGGAAACAATTTCAAAAGAAAAATCCTTTACTACCAAATCTAGTGGGAGAGGGTCTTATTTATAACACCCACGATCTTCCATTAATGTTTCACTGTAAGATGATTAGTGCATTCTGTGTCACCTCGCCAGGGGTGATCATTCCATATGGAGGGTACACTACTCATTGGCTACTAGATGTGAACTTCCTATGGATAGGATCAATCAGACGTGTTAGAGGGTGACCACCATACAGAGGCTCTACATGAGGCGGTTGTGATTGGATTCTAGTAATGGTATACACCAGCTAAGCTATATATGGATAAGGAATCCCACATGGGGCATTATTCAAAAACTTAGAGATCAACTAGGTTCGAGAGTCATAATTTATTTTGCAAGAGTTGCATAGTAGACAAGTCATGATAAGTCGAAAGATCGAACATTGACCACCACACAGAAGCTTTGTTCTTTCGTTTCGATATTCTGGCGACTTTGTTTTTAAAATAAGAGTTTTAAGGATTCTTTTATTTCAAACTATCAAAATATGATATCCATATTTATTTTTTCTTTTGATTTTTACAGTAAATCATAATGTCTGGATCTACATTTAGTCCACTTGCCACCATACTCACTCAAAACAAATTAATTGGAAATAACTACACAGAAAGGAAATGAAACCTTGACATCATTTCAACTGTGGAGGATCACATATATGTCCTCACGACCCCATGCCCCGAAGAACCCATGGTAAATGTTTCGGTAGCTGCCAAATGCGAGTTCGATAAATGGAACAAGTCGAATGGAATGGCCCGTTGCTACATTTTGGCCTCAATAGCTGGTGTGTTGCAACACCAATTCCAGTCGAACAATTCTGCCAGTGACATTATCGAATCCCTGAAAAAGATGTTTGGGGAGCATGGCATGCTTGCCAGACAGGTAGCCATGCAGAAGATAATGAGTGCTAAGATGTCAAAAGGGACTCCAGTCAAAGAACATGTTTTAAAAATGATTGGTTATTTGAACGAGCTAGAGACCCTATGTGCCAACATTGACGCACAAACCCAAGTTGATATGATCCTCAATACGCTGCTGCCGTCATTCGCTCAATTTAAACTAAACTATAATATGAATAAAATGGATTTTTGAATGAGCGAATTAATGAACTCTTTACTAGCAGTGGAAGGGGTGATCAATCCTGGGGGCAACATTTTGATCGTTGAGAAAAGCTCTTCTTCCTCCCGATCTACACCAAAAGGCAAGAAAGAGAAGAAGAAGGCTGGCACTGGTGGTCCAAGTGTTGGACCGGTCCCTAAGATTGCAAAATCTAAGAAAAAAGGTAAGGGCAAAGGAAAGGTGGGTGGCCAAGGCAAAGGAAAGTGTTTCTAATGCGGTGAGAAGGGCCACTGAAAGAGAAATTGTCCAGAATTCTTAGCTACAAGAGTTCAAGGTATGATTGAATCACATGTGATTGAAGTAAGTTTTATAACGGATACTTATAATGGATATTTCTAAAGACTCTTGTATGGAACTTAATAACTCAGTGGCAACTGTACCATCTAAAAGAAAGGAACCTTCCACTAATCCAACAAGGCTTTGGCATATGAGGCTTGGTCATATAAATCTGAATAGGATTGGCAGACTAGTCAAAGAAGGGGTCTTAGGCAATTTGGTTCTCAACCAATGGAAGTCTGCGAGTCTGGTTTTGAGATTAATCAATAGGCCCTTTCCTTCAAAGGGCAATAGGACCAATGCATTGTTGGAATTAGTTCATACTGATGTGTGTGGACCAATAAATATTAGAGCATGGGGTGGTTATGAGAATTTCATAACATTTACTAATGACCACTCTAGGTATTGATATGTGTACCTAATGCAGCACAAGTCTGAAGCTTTTGAAAAGTTTAAAGAGTTTTGGGATGGAGTAGAGAAGCAATTGGGCACACATATCAAAGCCATTCGATCTAATCGAGGTGGCGAGTACGTCTCTAATGAGTTTATTGATCACCTCATACAGAATGGGATTTTATCACAGTTAAATGCACCAGGTATGCCTCAGTAGAATGGTGTAGCGAAAAGAAAGAATCAGACTCTTTTCGACATGACTAGGTCGATGATGAGTTATTTTGAGTTACCATTATTCCTTTGGGGTTATGCTTTGGAAACCGCAAGACACCACGTGAGATGTGGATTGGGCGCAAGCCTTCTTTACAACATCTCCAGATATAGGAGTGTCCGGCACATGTGCTAAAAGAAAAGATGAGCAAGTTGGATTCTGGATCGGAAGTATGTTATTTCGTAGGGTATCTAAAGGGTACTTATGGATGGTATTTTTATGATCTAAGAGAACATAAAGTGTTTGTTAGTACAAATGCTATTTTCTTAGAGGATGATTATATAATGAACCATAGGGAAGGATAGATCTTAGAGAAATAGAAGGAGAGCCCTCAGTCCTACCCACAGTTGAAAATTATGTAAGATAAGAAAATACCACTTCTTTACCCTATCCTGCACGGGTACCTCGTCGTAGTGGGCGGTTTATCAGCCAGCCTGATATAAACATGTCCTTAGGAGAAGTTTTTGAAGCTGTCTCCACAGAATCTGAATCTGATCCTACCACATATGTAGAGGCAATGGATGATGTAGACTCAGCTCATTGGGTTAAAGCTATGAAGGCTGAATTGGAATCTATGGATTCTAATTAGGTCTGGATGTTGTAGAACTTTCAACCAATATTAAACCCATTGGCTATAAGTGGGTCTACAAGAGGAAAAGAGGATTTGATGGAAAGGATGAGACCTTTAAAGCAAGGCTTGTAGCGAAAGGTTATACCTAGAGGGAGGGCATTGACTATGAGGAAACCTTCTCGCTGGTACCCATTTTCAAGTCCATCAGAATACTCTTATCTATTGCTGCATGCCTAGATTATGAGATCTGGCAGATGGACGTCAAGACTACATTCTTGAATGGCAATCCTGTGGAGGACATCTATATGTAACAACCAGAAGGGTTCATAGCTAGTGGGAAAGGTAACTTGGTATGCAAGTTGCAAAAGTCCATTTATAGGCTTAAGCAAGCATCCAGGAGTTGGAACATACGTTTTGACCAAGCGGTCAAGTCATTTGGTTTCATACAGAATCTGGATGAACCTTGTGTATACAAGAAGTGTGAAGGGATTGTGGTGGCTTTTTTTGTGCTTTACATTGATAACATTATACTCATTAGGAATGATGTAGCGGTGTTATCAACAGTTAAGGTTTGGCTAGCTAGTACTTTCGATTTGAAGGATCTACGAGAGGTGAGCTATATCCTTGGGATAAAGCTCTTTCGAGATCATAAGCGAAAGATAATGGGATTATCTCAAGCTAGTTATACCGATAAGGTGCTAACTAGGTTTTCAATGGATAATTCGAAGAAAGGTTTGTGACCTTCCAGGCATGGTTTAGCGTTCTCCAAGGACCAGTGTCCAAAGACACAGGAGGAGAGGAATCGCATGGTAAGAGTTCCCTATGCTTCGGTAGTGGGAAGTCTCATGTATGTGATGTTATGCACTAGACCAGATATCTGCTTTGCCATTGGCATGGTTAGTAGATATCAATCGAATCCAGGTCCAGAGCACTGGACAGCCGTTAAGCAATTCTTAAGTACTTGAGAAGGACTAAAGATTACATGCTTATGTACAGTGGTAGTGAGTTAATTCTAGTTGGATACACTGACTCAGACTTTATGTCAGATAAAGATTCGAGGAAGTCGATGTTTGGTAATCTCTTTACCTTGGGAGGTGGTGCTATTAGTTGGAGGAGCATTACGCAGAAATGCATTACAGACTCAACTACAGAAGCTGAGTATGTGGCTGCTTGTGAAGCCATAAAGGAAGTTGTTTGGCTCAAGAAGTTCCTTATAGAGCTCATGGTGATACCAGCGTCGCGGTCACCTATTATGCTTTATTGTGATAATAGTGGGGGCAGTGGCTCAGTCCAAGGAGCCAAGGAACCACGGGAAGGGAAAGCACGTAGAGTGGAAGTATCATCTTATTCGAGATATTGTTCAACATGGAGATGTGACTATCAGTAAGATTGTAACCGCTGACAATCTTGCTGATCTGTTTACAAAGGCCTTGCCAGAGAAGGTTTTTGATCCTCATCTAGATAGTCTAGGTCTTAGATGTGGTCTTGAATAATTATGAGTGTAAGTGGGAGTTTGTTGGGTTAGTGCCCTCAAACATTACTTTATGTATGAGACATTGACATTTTAATATATGGATATCAGCTTTACATTTCACTATGTATATTTTTTTCATGAGATGATTGTTACTCCTTAAGTATCATAGTAAGTAATTCGTGTGTGTATGAGATACATACAAGTGAGATATGGATTACTATTCTTTGACACTCAGAATTTGTCACAGTGGGTGATGAGACTGGATATCTCATCAGGTTTACACTGTAGCATGATTAACTGCCATTGGATGGAGTGATGAATCTCAATCACTAGAGTGTAACTCTTAGTTAATATGCTAGTGCTTGTAGTGCATTGATGGACCTGAGCTTTCCTATTGACATTTAAGACTGTTAACAGTCAATAGGAACTCATAACTTGTATAAGGTACGTGTTCTCAATCTTGAGACGATTATGAACACAGACTGTGGATATGGCTTCTTTGATTTGCTAATCAGTGAGGTCTGTAAAAGTTCGACACCTGGGTAACTTGGGTATGTCATGTTCATAGGGTTGTGAATATATATTATCAGGATAGAATCTGCCCTCTGATTCAGAGTAAGCATTCTCTTGAGAATGTCACCAAGTTCAATACTAATAACTGCAGTCTTGTTGATAAGTATTTATCAACATATTTAGTAATCATGAGAGGTGAATGTGACTCAAGGAATAAAAGAAGTATTCATGATTCAGGTTGATAGTAATAGTTATTCGACTACCTGAACATGATTACGAATGCTAACGGTAGAGGGACATTAGTACACCATACAAGTCTAGTTACTCCTTCAGATATGTTCTTTTGCGTTGGAGTTCAGTTATCGTTTTATAGTACAGTAAACGTTAACTGATCAGTTGGTTAGTTTGCTGATCAAAGAGTTTGGTCATAGGAATTAACAACTGATCTGAGTCAACAATAAAGAGCCTAGGAGGTCCCACTCATAGCTCCGCTAGGATGTCTAGAAAGGCACAAGAGGTTCTTGTCAAGACGGGTTCAATCGTTCGAAGGAGTTTCGATCAATTAAAGTCTAGGCAGGTTCGAGCAATCGAAAGGTGTTCGATCGATCAAAGGTTCGATTGATTGAAGCCACTTTGATCGGTCGAAGGTTAAAGTCGGTTTTGGAAATCTATAAATAGGGCAGCTGCGTACAGGTTTGAATAATCGTCGTTTTTCCTATACGAAAGTTGCAGACACTGTTTAGAATTTTCCAAGCCTTCTCATCCTCCCCCGTTGGAGTTCCCACCAACTCTAGCCTCTCCGGCAGCATCCGTAGGAGTCATAAGGGTGAAGACAACCTAGTGGAAGCTGCTACATCATCAAGAAGCTTGAAGATTTCAGAATTGGGTTCAAGAGACAAAGGTAAAACTCTTGTCCCCTCTTGTAAGCATCTATAGAATTGACGAGTAGTAGATCCTGGGCTACCAATAAGTTTATTGAAACTTAACCTTTCCGCTACTCGTTTAAAATCATTTTAAACCTATTTTTCTTTCAGTATGTACCCCGACGACGAAGAAAAAACATCCTTCATCACTGACCAGGGGACATACTACTACAAGGTGATGCCCTTTGGCCTAAAAAATGTTGGGGCTACTTATCTGTGATTGGTCAACCATATGTTTAGAGACTTCATTGGGAAGACTATAGAGGTGTATGTTGACGACTTCCTGGTCAAGAGCTGGGATGAGTCCGACCATCTCAAGCACTTGGTTGGGGCCTTCAGTATCTTAAAAAAATACCGGAGAAGGTGGAACCCGGCTAAGTGCCCATTTAGAGTCTTACTCGGGAAGTTCTTGGGACACCTGGTTAGTAGACGTAACATTGAGGCTAACCCTGAGTAGATTTAAGCCATTATCAATATGCAGTCACCCCGATCGACGAAAGAAGTTCAGAGTTTGGTAGGACGGGTGGCGATGTTGAACAGATTTGTATCCAGGGCAACCAATTGGTTCATGCTATTCTTTAAAATCCTCCACAAAGCCTTTGAATGGTCAGAGGAGTGTGAGGAGGCATTCCAGGCACTCAAGCGGTACCTGGTATCACCTTCCTTGCTCTCAACACCCATACTAAAGGAGGAGTTGTTTCTTTAAATGGTATCACCTGCGGTGGTAAGCTCGACACTGATTAGAGAAGAGCACGGGATATAGTACCCGGTCTACTACACAAGCCGGGCCCTCCAGGGTGCAGAAGGCCTCTATTCCCGTATAGAAAAGCTCACCTTTGCATTCATCACTTCGGCCCGGTGACTCCACCCATACTTTCAAGCCCATGTCATAGTAATACTCACGGATTAGCACCTGTGTAGGATCCTGTGCTGACCTGAAACATCCAAGAGACTCATGAAGTAGGCGTTAGAGTTGGAAGAATTACCTCGTTAAGTTCACATATCTAGAAGACCCGATCGAAGAGCTCAATCTACCTAAGCTATCGCCCGTGCTACAGTCTGACATCTTGACCTGGGTGCTCTATAATGATGGTTCCTCCAACAAGCAGGGCAGCAGGGCAAGGATCATCCTGACCATACAATGGGATCCAGCTGGAGTGCACCCTTGGGTTTGGGTTTTCGGCTTCTAATAATGAAGCCGAGTATGAAGCCCTATTGGTCGAGTTACAGTTTCCTACCTTAATGGGTGATCAGTAAATTCAGGGGTACAATGACTCCTAGTTGGTGGTCAACTAATTGTATCAGGAGTATGAAGCCCGAGAAGATAACATGGTGGCCTACCTAGCCCTTGTCCAGACAATTACAAAGAAGCTCAAAGGGTTCTCCATCATACAAATCCCGAGGGAAGAAAATATAAGGGCCGATCAATTTGCTCGACTAGCATCATCTTTTGAGTTGGACCTCCCCGAGATAAGGATAGAATACCTGCCTCAACCCAGTGTGTCCAACTCAGAAGGCATGGAGGTTGACTAGTCGACTTAGGGCCCAACTAGATGGATCCCTATTAAGATGTTTCACCCAACCAGAAGCTTGCCAACTAGGAAGGATGAAGCACGACAGGTGAAATAGTGATTGGTAAGGTACCACCTCATATATTGTGTACTCTACAAGAGGGGATTTTCCATCCCTTACCTCCGATACATCCATCCTGCCCAGGTACAGGAGATCTTGTTCCATATTCATGAAGGGGTATGTGGAAGACATGTCAGAGGTCGGGCCCTCTCCCGCAGAGCACTGCTGTAAGGCTATTACTAGCCCACAATAGCCTGGGATTCTTGGGATTATATCAAGTGGTGCAATAAGTGCCAGAGATATGCAAACATGATCAACTGACCGACAGAGCCCCAAACTCCGATCCTCAGTCCCTGGCCATTTACCCAGTGGGGCATCAACATAGTCAGACCGCTCCCCATGGGAAAAGGTCAGGTCAAGTTTGTCGTCATCACGGTAGATTACTTCACCAAGTAGGCCAAAGTTGAGCCCTTGGTAACCATAACTGAGAAGAAAATGGAAGGTTTCGTGGAGAAAAATATGCTCAGCAGGTTCGGTGTTCCCTGGGTATTGGTCAGTGATAATGGAAGATAGTTTGACACACTGATATTTAGGTAGTTTTGCTCGGGTTATAGAATATCAAACCACTGCTCTTATCCCGAGCATCCTCAAGCCAATGGACAGGCTGAGGTAACAAATCGAACAATCCTACAATCCATTAAAACCAGGCTTCAATAGACCAAGGGACTCTGGGCTGATGAACTACCAACCCTTCTGTGGGGCAACCGTACACTCCTTGAGCAGCAATAGGAGAAATACCTTTCTCGCTCACCTATGGCTTCGAGGTAGTGGTACCCATAGAATTTGGACTACCAACATATCGGGTGGTAAATTTCAGTGTCCAAGGCATCGAAGAAGTCCTTAGAGGGGAGCTCGACCTGATAGAACAAAAAAGAGATTGGGCATACCTAAAGGTGGTAGCATACAAGCAAAGGGTCTCACGGTACTTCAACAATAAGGTAAAGCATCGCAGTTTCCAAGTCAGAGACCTTGTCCTTAAGGTAGTAAACCAGTCTACCAAAGTCTCGAGTAATGGGAAACTGGGATTAAACTGGAAAGGCCCATATAAAGTTACCCAGGTCAATTGACCAGGAACCTACTGGCTGCAGACACTGGACGGATAAGACATGTCACACCCCTGGAACGTGGAGCATCTACGGAAGTATTTTCAATGAAATGGGGGCCAACATTGGTTAGGGTTTTCTTTATATAGGTTGTAGCTCTTTCTGAGTAGTTTTTTTGATTGAATAAAAAGCTTTTCTTTTACAAAAAAGTGTCCCTTACCACCGTTTCGTGACAATAAAAGACCTCGGGATAGCACTCGAGGCACTAAAATGACCTCGAGAACGTACCTGAGGCACCAAAAGGACCTCGAGATTGCACTCGAGGCACCACAAGGCCTCAGGATTGTGCCCAAGGTATGGGTTTTGCTTATGTCCATAACCTACGATGGGGGGCAAACCCCCTTAGGTGGCTGATGATAGCAAACTTCAAAAGACCCTGGGACTACAAACCTTCTAGGTCGGTTCCCTAAAGTCGTTTCCTCTGTAGTCGCCCGCCTTAACAAAAGCTTCGGGGCAGGGGAAATATTGAACTAATATAGGAAATTACACCGAGCACTAACAGGACTAGGAATTAACCCTTGAACATTCCTAAGTGCCTGCAGAGCTCAGAGTTTACCGAGTGGGACAAACAGACCTAAAGCCCCCTAGTCATTAACGGCTCGAGAAATTCAAGGGCCCTATGGGTCTGTTTAAGACCAAGTGTTCCCTACCAGTTACAGCTCTAAACCTTTTGCTAAGGTAGGGTTTTTAAAGACTTACAACCGGTCGAACACAGGCAATCGCAAACAAAAATAAGCAAAAGTGTACAAGTATGAACGGTATGTCAAAAAGTGACCTCGATGGGCCTTTTTCATTACTAAATACAGACATTATATTGCTTGGGGGACAATTATAGTAGCCTCTCCCCCCCCCCCCCCCCCCTCCCTCCCCCCCTAAAATAAAAAAATACATATGCACATCACTACTGGTCATCCACGATGATCACAACATCGTCGGTCTCCCAGACATCTCCTTCGGCAGCATCAGCCCCTCCCCCGACAGCCTCAGCAGGGGCCTCCTTAGTAGCCTTACTGGGGGCATCCTCAGCAACCTCCTTCTCCTGCCAAAAGTCGGATTTAACCCAGGAGTAGCCTGAGAGGTCCCAGTCTGGATGGTTTGAGACCGTACTCTGAGCAAGGTTGGCATACCCCTGGATGAAGCCGGCCTAGAACTCTTCCTCCAAATCCTTCACCTCTGCCTCCCGAGCAGCAACAACCTCAGCTAGGGCTGTATTCTCAGCTTCTGTAACCGCCTTCTCAGCCTTTGCAACCGCCTTCTCAGCTTCTGCAGCCTTCCAGACCACAACCTCGACTGTCAGTTCCTCCTATGCTGCCCCCAAGTCCAGGGCTAGAGCCTTTATCTTTTCCTTCTCTGCGATGAGTGCAAAGCGGGGGTATTTGTAAAATACAACCGCGCTAAAAGAAAGAATTGTATTAGTTTTTATCACAACTTCCCGTTTTATCCGCGATTTGCATTGCAAGTCTAATTTTCATACAATATGATTAATCTATGATAAGTTGTATTGTTTTAGCTGTTGTTTGTGCAGATTACTGCTGGGTGGACTAAACAGATGAACATCAGAATAACTGGAATGCTGGAATGAGAACAAAAGAAGTAAAAGCTGAAATGTGGAGTTCGATCGATCTAAGAAGGTTCGATCGATCGAGAGTTCGATCGCTCAAAGAGAGTTGAAGCGATTGAGGCTTAAGGGTTCGATCGATCGAGTGCAGTTCTATCGATCGAACGGGGTATTTCCAGTAACATTTGCGTGCGCAGCAGATGCGGGTTTTAACCCTAGTTTCTTAGGTTTTCTTATATATATGTGTATTGTACACGTCCATAGTGACGCCCACTTTATATTTTTACACAGTTTTAGAGAGAGAGATAGAGAGTTTGTTTGGTTTTGTAGGTTTTCATTGAAGTTTCATTTGTGCAGTGGATATTCTTAAGTTTAATACAAGTATCTTCTATTCCAAATTATCTATATACTGCTCCCTTAGATTCTGCACTTGGTAGTCGTAGTTTAATCACTCATCTCGTGATATTATATGCTAAATAGTTGTAAAACCATAGATTTCGTAGTTTTCATGAAAAACTCGCAACCAAACAAGGTGTTAATGTTTTCTTACGTTAAATATCGATCTAGGACACTCCAGACGATGTCTGAGTAGTCCCAGGTTGGGAGAACACGATGAAACAGTGATCTCCAACCTCTACCATGCAGCAGAATAATCGCTGTGTTCGATCGATCGAAGTTAGTTCGATCGATCTTCGATCGATCGAACCAGAGACAGTCAATCGATCGAAGTCAGTTCGATCGATTGAGGGATGAAGGTCTTCGATCGATCGAAAGCGCGTCGATCGATCGAACTCTCGGATTCTTGAGGATGTTCCCTGCAGTATTCCAGGACCTTTTGTTTTAGGATTTGTTATCATTCTGTCCCAAATAAATGCTCAGTCTGTCAAAACAGTTTTAAAACTAAGGCCCTAAGGCATTTTCTTTCAATACATTTTGCAAACCATCTTCAATGCTAACACCATTGAGGATGCGAGTCTTAACTATTGGATTAAACCGCTTTCACGTATCTTAATTTAACTGTGATGATATGGTCCCGGTCATGAAAGGGCCATGGATTCTCTATCTTTAGAGGAATATAGAAAACTGTAGGTAACATACTCCTTTGTGCTTCAAGGTAAATGCATGGTAGATGGTTAAGGTTACTGCGGATTCGTGTAATCCCAACACTTTCTTTTAAAGTTAAACATCCTAATTTCAAGTACTGTTTTAATTAGCTAGTTAGATCGTTAGTCATTTTCTTTAGTAATCTTAGCTGTGGAACTTTGTGTTCCGCACCATTGCTTAATCTTATTCATTTTATTTTATTTTCTTTAGAGGTTAGTCTAATTCAATAGGTCAACACCTTCCCTGTGGGATCGACTGGGTCTTACCAGATATTACTTGCACGTCTACCTACACTTGGGTATTGCACAAGAGCGCATAGAAAAATTCTCGTGTCAAGTTTTTGGCGCCGTTGCCGGGGAAGGCAACGATCAATTCCTTAGATTACCTCAATCTCTCTTCATCTCTTTCTGTTTTTATTTTCTCTTCTTTTCAGTTCTTTTGGGTAAGTTCTCACCCTAGGGACTCTCCTAGTTCATGTCCGAGAATTCTATTGAAGGAATTTTTGGAAATCCTTTCTACCTGTCTGACTCTGATAGTTCCATCAACCCAATAGCCACTCCAACTGCATCAATGGATGATCGTCAGAGTGAAAATGGTGACAATGTTGTGGTACCAATTGATGAGGCACTCCGTCCTCTTTGCGATCTCATGCAACCAGAACATGCACCTACGCCCTCTTGCATTCAAATCCCACCGCATAATGGCGAATTTCAGTTTCGCAATGGGATGATTCAACTGCTTCCCACTTTTCATGGGATGGAAAGCGAGAAGGCATATTTACATGTCACTGATTTCGAGGATGTTTGCAAAACATTCTCGCAAAATTGTCCTAGGGAGGTGACGCATTTAATGCTATTCCCCTTCACTTTGAAAGATAAAGCGAAGGCGTGGCTCCACTCCCTAAAACCTAATTCAATTTTCACCTGGCATGCGATGAGCACCGCGTTTCTAAAGAAATTCTACCCTACTCGCATGACCATAGACCTTCAGTGTCAAATCAATTCCTATAAACAAAAGAGCAATAAAACCTTCACACAAGCGTGGGAGCGTTTCAAAGATTTTCTTCTCTCATGCCCACACCATAGGTTTGAAAAATGGCGAACTATCAGCTTCTTTTATCAAGGATTGAATGGTAAAACAAAGAAGTTGGTGGAAACGATGAGCTCTGGACCATTTCTGCGTAAAAACACTGAAGAGGCTGAAGCCCACTTCGAATGGTTAGCTGAATACGCTCACGAATGGTCAAATTCTGACAATGTCTCACGCTCACAGATATCCTGTGTAGAGGAGAAAAGCCTATACCAGCTAACCAGCGAAGATCACCTCATGACTAAGTATGCAGAGCTAGCAAAGAAGGTAGAGGAGTTAAACATGAAAGGAGAGAGCTCTAGGCAAGTCTTGCCTGAGGAACCATGTGGCACATGCAACATGTTGGGACATACAACTCAATATTGTCCTAATGTGCCATATTTTCAAGAGCAAGCCCCTATAGAGATGAATGCCATGCAAGGTTTTCGAGGGGCGGGGAATTCCAACAATAACTTTCAAAATAACAATAGATGGAATCACCCCGGTTTTGATTGAAGAAATAATGCTGGGGCCCAAAATCAATATCAACAACAGCCCTACAACAACAATCAATATCAAGGGCAAAACAATAGGCCAGCCTAGCATTACAATCAAAACAGAACCAATAATTACAATCAAGCTCAACCCTCCAATGCACCACAAACCAATACCTATGTGCCACCGCACAAGAAGGTACAAGAAGAAGAGCCACTTGCTAATGCCAATCTAACGCAGCAACTCATACAGATGATGAGTAGAATGTCTGCCACATTAGAAAGGATAGATGCACGGCAAGAGGGCTCAGGAGGAACATTCCCTGCCCAACCACTTCCAAATCCAAAGGGACATAACAATGGTCCTAACAATCAAGAACATGATAAAGCTGTGACTACACTGAGAAGTGGAAAAATCATAGAGAAAAGCATGCCTCTGTCCACTCCCGAAGTGTACAAAGAGGAGGAAGTGGTGGATGAAGAAGTTGAGCGACCATCTACTCGAGAGGAGGAGCAGTCTACTAATGACGAACCAATCAAGGCAAACATTGAAGCTCCTAGAGTAGAGGAAGAAGTTGAGCGAAGGCCTGGGAAGGAGTCTGTTAAGGAGGAACCACCAAAATGCCCCTTGCCTGCACCTTATCCTCAACGGTTGAAGAAACCCAAGAATGAGACGAAGAATCAGGAGTTTCTGGAATTGTTTAAGCAAGTTAAAATTAACCTTCCACTCCTAGATGCTATCAAGCAAGTGCCGGCCTATGCTAAGTATCTCAAAGATCTATGCACGGTCAAGAGGAGGCAAAGCGTGAAGAAACATGCTTATGTCGCATGCCAAGCCAGCGCGATCATTCAAAATGAATTGCCTCCAAAACTCAAAGATCCCGGCACACCTACTGTCTCATGTAGAATTGGGAATCAAAGGATAGATAACGCACTCCTCGATCTAGGAGCAAGCGTAAACCTGCTGCCTTATTCAGTCTATAAACAGCTAGGGTTGGGTGAACTCAAACCCACTCGAGTTGCTTTGCAATTGGCAGACAGATCTGTGAAGTACCCTAGAGGGGTGTTGGAGGACGTCCTTGTCCAAATAGACTCTTTTGTATTTCCGGTTGATTTCGTGATATTGGACACAAAACCTGTGTCTAATCCTGGTGCACATATCCCGGTTATTTTTGGACGTCCATTCCTCAACACCATTGATGCCACAATCAAGATTAGAACTGGTATCATGACTATCGTATTCGGGAACATGACGTTGAATATCAAGATCTTTTCTAATCCCCAACCTGAAGAATACGATGATGAGGAAGAAATCCATTACATAGACACAGTCATTGAAGATGAAGTTGATTTGGTCGACTACAAAGATCCTTTGGAAGTTGTGATGACTCAATTTGGTGATATCTATCAGCCTGCTGAGTCCACCCCATTGGATGCTGACCTGAACCAGACGTGTCTGATGATGGATACGATAGAGGAGGATAGAGCCGATTGCATGTGGATACAGCCATATGAACAACTGCCTCCTAAAACCAAGTTGGTAATGCCCTCTAGTTTCCAGTTTTCGGAGTTAGAATTGAAGGAGCTTCCCAAAGAGCTAAAATATGCATTCCTGGGGGCTGGAAAAACTTATCCTGTGATCATTTCATCTGCTTTAACTCATGAACAGGAAAGTAAGTTAGTGGAAGTGCTTACCAAGCATAAGGATGCTATGGGATGGACAATTGCTGACCTCAAAGGCATAAGCCCATCCATATGCACGCATAAGATATATCTGGAGGAAGACGCTAAACCCTCAAGGAAAATGCAAAGGCGTCTGAATCCCAACATGCAAGAAGTAGTTAAAAAGGAAGTGCTTAAACTGCTTGATGTTGGGATGATATATCCGATATCTGATAGTCCTTGGGTCAGTCCTACCCAAGTAGTTCCAAAGAAAGCAGGCATAACAGTCATCCCGAACAAAGATGGTGAATTAGTACCAACACGCGTCCCCACTGGATGGAGGATGTGTATTGACTACAGGAAGTTAAATACTGTGACCCGAAAAGACCATTTCCCTTTGCCATTCATGGACCAAATGCTAGAACGTGTGGCGGGTCACAAGTATTACTGCTTCTTGGATGGATATAGTGGATATAATCAAATTGAAATTGCTCCTGAAGATCAGGAGAAAACCACATTCACTTGTCCATTTGGTACATTTGCCTACCGACGAATGCCGTTTAGCTTATGTAATGCACCGGCTACCTTTCAGCGGTGTATGCTAAGCATCTTTAGTGACATGGCCGAAAACATCCTTGAAGTCTTCATGGATGATTTTTCAGTGTTTGGCCATAGCTTTGAAGATTGCCTCAGCAATCTCGAGCAAGTTCTAATGAGGTGTGAGGACAAACACCTAGTCTTGAATTGGGAGAAGTGTCACTTTATGGTGACCAAGGGAATAGTCCTCGGCCACATAATATCCGATGAAGGAATCCAAGTGGATAAGGCTAAGATCGACATAATCTCAAATCTACCTGTCCCCCGTACAGTGCGAGACATTCGTTCATTCTTGGGGCATGTAGGATTTTATCGTCGATTTATCCAAAATTTCAGTGCAATCTCTCGACCCCTTTGTCAACTTCTTGTTAAGGATGCACCTTTCGAGTGGTCGGAGAGTTGCCAAAAGTCCTTTGAGGATCTAAAAGATCTCCTCACCTCCGCACCTATAATACAGGCACCCGACTGGAGTTTGCCTTTTGAATTAATGTGCGATGCTAGTGATTACGCCATTGGCGCAGTCCTAGGCCAGAGAAAGGACAATAAGCCATACGTGATATACTACGCCAGCCGAACTTTGAATGACACTCAAATGAATTACACTACTACTGAAAAGGAGCTGCTGGCTGTAGTATTCGCTCTGGACAAGTTTAGGTCTTACCTGATAGGGTCACCAATCGTCTGTTTTACAGATCATTCGGCCCTCAAGTATCTTTTGTCAAAGAAAGACGCTAAACAACGGCTTATTCGCTGGATACTCTTACTCCAAGAGTTCGATCTAACAATCAAAGACAAGAAAGGAGTAGAGAATGTGGTTGCGGATCATTTGTCCCGGTTGACTTTTGTTGACAATACTGAATCCCAATCCATTAAAGATGAGTTCCCAGACGAACAACTACTGGCAGTAAGTAGTCTGCCTTGGTATGCTGATATTGTAAACTACCTCGTCACGGGTGAAACACCAACTCATTGGTCGAACCAAGATAGGAAACGGTTCCTCTCGTTCGCGCGTCACTTCTTCTTTGATGACCCATACCTTTTCAAGTACTGTGCTGATCAGGTCATCAGGCGCTGCGTCCCCAATGAGGATATAACCGTAATATTAGCGTCATGCCATTCTGAGGCATGCGGTGGCCACTTCGCGTCACAAAAGACTGCACAAAAAGTCTTACAAAGCGGTTTTTACTGGCCCACAGTCTTCAAAGATGCTTATTCCTTTTGCAAGACATGCCAACGCTGTCAAAAGCTTGGAACCATTTCTAAAAGGAATTCTATGCCTTTAACCCCTATCATCACAATTGAAATATTTGATTGTTGGGGCATAGATTTTATGGGCCCATTTCCCAAGTCGAATAACTGTGAATACATACTCCTTGCTATGGAGTATGTATCGAAATGGGTAGAAGCGATACCAACGAGACGAAATGACCATAGAACGGTCATGTCATTTCTAAGAGAGCATATTCTGTCTCATTTTGGTACTCCGAAAGCTTTACTAAGTGACCAAGGCAAGCATTTCTGCAATAGGCCCTTGGAGTCACTTCTCAAGAAATACGGGGTCCATCATAAAATTGCTCTTGCCTATCATCCACAGTCAAATGGGCAAGCAGAATTGGCTAACCGAGAAATCAAGCATATTCTCGAGAAGACGGTTAGTTCCAATCGAAAAGACTGGGCATACAAATTGACAGACGCGTTATGGGCATACCGTACTACCTATAAGATGAATCTTGGTATGTCCCCGTACAGATTGGTTTACGGAAAAGCTTGCCACCTCCCCGTTGAAATTGAACATAAAGCTTATTGGGCAACACGCTCATTGAACTTTGATATTCAAGAGGGAGGTCAGCTACGCAAGCTTCAACTTGCAGAGTTAGAGGAAATACGACGAGATGCGTATGACTCTGCAAAGTTACATAAGGAAAAGTTGAAGGCTCGCCATGATCGTACGATTTTTCGTAAATCATTTGAGCCGGGGCAGAAAGTCTTGCTGTATGACTCTCGCCTCCACCTTTTCCCAGGAAAGCTCCGTTCCCGTTGGACAGGCCCGTTCATTGTAAAAACTATTTTTCCACATGGGGCGGTTGAGATTGTCAACCCAAAGAACGATGATTGTTTCAAGGTCAATGGCCAAAGATTGAAATCGTTCTTGGAAAACTTCCACACTGAAGTTGAGCACATCCAGCTGGATGAGCCCAGCTATTCTCATGAGTAAAAATCCAAAGTGAAGTTCCAGTTGTTGTTGTATTTCTTTTCTTTCCTTGCATTTTAGTTTCTCTCTCTTTTGTTTCTTTTTGGTTTTCGTTCTTTATTTCGTGTTTGTGATCTAGTTCTAATCCATTATACCTTAAACCACTCTGTTGCAGGTGCATAGATGCGAGGTGATGATGTTCATTCTGTCGGTTCTTGGGCTGATTCAGAATGTCGTTGTGGTACCTGGACTGAGGGTGAGCTCACACCCTGCCCCTTGCTTCATCAAGACCCTGAAGCTCATTCTCTTATTGATGCTGCTCAAGGGTACATTCCATATCCACCAGCCCTCCTGGACATCAATCCATACGAAAATATGGGATTTCAGGATGACGATGATGTGGAGGAGGATGATGACCTGTACATGGGACGTATGGTGGATGATGCACTCATGGCCCAGTGGGAAAATGATGATATGTGGGAGCCATGGGTGGATCATGACCTCCAGGATGTCATCCCAGACCGCCACAATGCCGTCTTTGTTTTCGTGGACGATTTCCTTGTTCCTGAGTTGGTCCCATACCGCTACGTGCACCTGAGCTACCTGCGATTCAGGCTCCAATGCCCATTACCAGCCAGTGCATTTTGGGAACCTATGCCAATAGTGAGGTTGGAACTTGTCACATTTCTTTGTATTTTTGTTTCTATTCATTGTTTTTCTTTTCGTGTTCATTCGTGTTTCTTGTGTTCTGTTATTTTATTTTCAGTTGTTGTTTTTTGTCCAGGATTGTCACTATGTTCCTAAATGGTATTCCGGTATTTCTCCCACATCAACTGATTCATGGTCTTGGGCCCTATATAAGGCCCCCACACACTCCGCCGCGAGAGGACAGTCCGTTGCGAAATCACACTCCTTTATCCTTGTCTCCATCCGGATCACCTCTTGCATGGGCTTTCAATTCTGTGGAGACGCCAGACTTGTTTGATGATGTCCTTGCTGCTTTTCGATTATTCTGGGAAAGGGAATCATCGAGTTTGGACTTCACTTCTGAAGATTCGGCGGGTTATGAAGAGATTGTGGAAGAGGAAATCTTTATACTCGAAGATTAGTGCTGCATTTCAGTTGTTTCCGTTCAATTTCATCTTTTGTTTATCAACTGGAATGTAATCCTTGACAAATTGTTATTGGTTTTGGTTTTTAGATTTATTTTGTTTGGTTTTCTTTAGTCAAATAAGGTTCTAAATACCATGTGGGAGGAATTTGGTTGCAATGTGGATGTTTTTATAAATATTTGATTGATATAAAATTGCAATTTTCTATTCTGAGGATGAATTTCTGTCATACATGCTTGTACTTCAACTGTTTTTTTAGTCTCTCTGCATGTACAGATTTGTTTATGATAGTTGGGGGTGATGTGGTTCATGCCCCAATTGAATTCTGGAATTTTTGTGTTCGATCGATCGAACCCAGTTCGATCGATCGAAACCTGGATGTTCAAGCGCTTGTCTTTTCTGTTCAATCGATTGAGGGATTTGTGTTCGATCGATCGACCATAGTTCGATCGATCGAACGAAGCTTTTAAACGAGGCGTCTTTAGTACACCTCTTCATTTCTCTCACTTTCAATCTCAATCGCTCGAACACAGAGGGAGGGCAACTCGGAAATTGTCGAATCCTTGCACTAAATAAGACGCCCTAATCACCCCTCTGATCATCCTCATCGTCATATCATCATCCCCTCCAGCTCCACTGCGTGCTCTACACCGAGGTAGGCCCCACTTGTTTGTGTCTTTCTTTTCCTTTATGTTCGTGTTAGAAAATCCCAAGGGGGTGTCCCCTTGGTTTTAGGATCTCCTTTTGTTAGCTCATTATTTGTGTAACTGTTGTTTCCTTTTCGTTTCTGCGATCGTTGCACACCGATGTGTTCGATCGCTCGAACTGAATTCGAGCGATCGAAGGGGAGATGTTCGATCGATCAAACAATGTTCAAGCGATCGAAGTCTACTCCAGTTCAATCGATCGAACCCAGTTCAATCGATCGAACTCCGGCAGTGGCAGTTTTGTTTCTTCTTCTCCCTGTCCTTATCTGTGTCTTGTGTGGTCTATTTTTTAGGGTTGCCGCGATGAATTTAGTGACGGGCTACCATAAGTCTAAGCCCCTCAGCCGTATTATACCAGATCCGGTACCCGCACACGGGTTCCGGAATGACGAGGACAGGCTATGGTACGAGCGATATTTTCAGACACGGATGGTGATGGTCGAGCGCCCTATTGAGCACATTTGGACGGAGAGCCCATGGTTCCTTACACGGATCCGCTCTATGCCGCACTGGTTCCATCTCCTTTCATTGGCCAAGAGTGTCAATCTGTCCTGGATTCGAGGTGCGTGTGCGACTATGATCAGCGACCCGGTTGCACCATTCACCTACCATGCCTTCTTCCGGAGTCGCTCATTCATTATCAGTCCAGCCACCGTTTCAGCCGCGTTGGGGGTACCAGAGGTACCAGATTATGTTTGCCCCCACCGGCCTGATGCACCAGTGACCCCACCATCCACTATTATCCGTGAGCTCACTGGAGGCGCCGTTCCATCTTGGGATGGCAATGCTTTGATCGAGGACCACTTTCTCACTGATGGCTACCATATGATCCACTTGGTCCTCAGCAACTGCCTCCTAGTGATTTCCTATCGAGAGAAGATCGCGGCTTGGTATGCGTGAGTCTTATATGCAGTGGGGACGGGACAGCCAGTTTGTATACCACGCCTATATATTGACTTTATGGTCCACCCCACCCGTTAAATCTCGTCCAAGAAGCACCTGAAGGGTGCTTGGGCTATTCAGAGGGTGATGGCTGAGGCCGGTTTCCCCGTGCTTGCTGGCGATGATGTTCGCCCTTCTCCCCGCCGATTCAGCGAGGCAGCGGCTCGCCGCTCCGACGCCCAGAAGAGGAAGCGAAAGGGGAAAGGGAAAGCGAGAGTGAGGGGGAGGAAGAAGAGGCGTGGTGGGACGGACACGGAGGCGGGAGCTTCAGGGACACCTACTGAGGTGGAGGAGCTTGATTCGGATGATGATGAGGATGATCCAGTTGCTGCGGTTCGGCAGTTTGAGCTGCGACAGCGGTCGCAGACTCAGGCCCAGGGAGAGTCTTCTTCCTCTGTGCCTCTCCCGACAGTTCACGAGCTACTATTGGAGGAGAGAGAGGCCAGGATTAGACTCGAGGGCAGGATAGACCATCTCCAGACTTTGCTGGAGTCCATTTTGATTCAGATTGGGGTTGAGTCGACTGTTCATTCTACTCCGCATCCATCGATGGCCCCGTCTGCACCACCTACCACTGATCCACCATCTGCTGCTGCCTCGGATTCTGCTGCAGCCGATCCATCTACTGCTACCCCTGCTACTACATCGTTGCCGCCTGCTCCTATCGACATCCCTTCCGATGTAGCTGATGATACGCCATCTGGTGTCGATTAGTTTTAGTTGGGGAGGTGGTGTTTCTGTATTTTTGGGTCAGTTTTTGTATTGATATTGGTTATGGTTTTGGTTGGATGGTTTTGTATGGACATTATGTATCACTGCTTGTATTTTATTCAGTTCATATTACAGTGGTTTAGTTTGTTTGGATCATGGTTTTATTGTGTTACTCTTATCTATTGATCCTGTTTGTTTTGGAGATTGTGTTCTGTTTTTTCTATGCTAGGTTGCTTTGCTTGTGATCATCCATTTGCTCCATCCAGGTGATACCCATATATTTTATTTATTGAAAATCAACTTCTGGGGACTTTGTTGTTTTCAGTTGGGGGTAGGAGAGACAATAGATAGGTATACACCCGTAATAATCAGGTTTTGCACTTAGATATGTTTTAAATTTAATGAGAACACAGTCTGTTAAAATTTTGAAAATTTTTGAATCGTATTGTTAGAATAACTCTGAATAACCTCTCCTGCTTGTTAATACGACAATGACACATTTGTAGTATTCTCGTTTTTTTATGGATTAAATCCACTCGTTTTTCTGTATCACTGAAATGAATTACATTTGTGAAGCTATTATATACCCAATACTTTTGTGCACTAATTGGCGGCCATGTAGAAAACCTAAAAATTGAGTTAATATGAATATTGTGCGAAAAGAACAAGTAGTGGAAGCTAATAACCCTTTGTGAGCTATTGAGCCAGTCGTCATTTCTGAGGGGATTCTCATACATTGTCGAATGGTCTTTTCTGCATATACTTGTGAATTCGTTGTTAAGTCTCAGTTTCTTTTAAAGTTTTGACTGCTTGTTAGAGGAGTACGTTCAGGATTTACCAATTAAAACTCAATGAACACTTAAGTGCTAAAAATTGAAAGTTGAGAAAATGATTAAAAAGCACACTCTTCTCTACAACACTCCCCCCTACTAAATAAAAGCCGCAAGTCAAAGTCTTGAAGATTCTCAACAATTGATTTGAACATGGAAGTGTGAGTTGAGTTATCCACGGTATTTCGCTCCTCTAGTAAGTAGTGTTCCATTCATGAGACTATACACTCTTAAATGTCCGTTTTTCATAGAGTCGAGTATGAAAGCATTAGCACTTATAATATCATCCTTATCAAAGCTTTCATACGATGTGTGATCATTGTAAAGCAAGTTTTTGAGAGACGTTCTTTTTGAGTGTGACCAATGTGAGAATTGAGCTAAAACTGCAAGTTTTCCAGAGTACAATAGTCTATATAACTCTTAATAAGGTTGGACGCATGGTTGTTAATTTCACACACACGGGTGCATGATGGTAATACATTTGTTATATTTTACTTGGTGATATAGGGGAGCATGTGGGTCTCTTTCATGGGTTGATAGAGGATATTATATTATTGTGGAGTTTAGTTAACAATTTAATGGAAGGGTGAATTCTACAAGTTATTCTAAATCTTTTTGAGCTAAAATTGGAGAATTTTGTGGGTATATTCACTGCAAACCCTCACGAGACAACACTCGTCCACTAGGGGGAACCTAGGGGTTTAACGGCTTGTTGCATTTGCTAAATGCAACCGCGATTCCTGCGAAAGTGAGTTAGGATCTTTCTTTCTATCTTAGTTTAGGTTGTTTTTAGTTTTTCTTTGTTTCTTAGTTGTGGTAGTATTAGTTTAGGAGTTTTTATTTTATTTTATTTTCGCTTTATCGCTAGGGACTAGCAATAAGCTAGTTGGGGGTTGTGCAAAGCGGGGGTATTTGTAAAATACAACCGCGCTAAAAGAAAGAATTGTATTAGTTTTTATCACAACTTCCCGTTTTATCCGCGATTTGCATTGCAAGTCTAATTTTCATACAATATGATTAATCTATGATAAGTTGTATTGTTTTAGCTGTTGTTTGTGCAGATTACTGCTGGGTGGACTAAACAGATGAACATCAGAATAACTGGAATGCTGGAATGAGAACAAAAGAAGTAAAAGCTGAAATGTGGAGTTCGATCGATCTAAGAAGGTTCGATCGATCGAGAGTTCGATCGCTCAAAGAGAGTTGAAGCGATTGAGGCTTAAAGGTTCGATCGATCGAGTGCAGTTCGATAGATCGAACGGGGTATTTCCAGTAACATTTGCGTGCGCAGCAGATGCGGGTTTTAACCCTAGTTTCTTAGGTTTTCTTATATATATGTGTATTGTACACGTCCATAGTGACGCCCACTTTATATTTTTACACAGTTTTAGAGAGAGAGATAGAGAGTTTGTTTGGTTTTGTAGGTTTTCATTGAAGTTTCATTTGTGCAGTGGATATTCTTAAGTTTAATACAAGTATCTTCTATTCCAGGTTATCTATATACTGCTCCCTTAGATTCTGCACTTGGTAGTCGTAGTTTAATCGCTCATCTCGTGATATTATATGCTAAATAGTTGTAAAACCATAGATTTCGTAGTTTTCATGAAAAACTCGCAACCAAACAAGGTGTTAATGTTTTCTTACGTTAAATATCGATCTAGGACACTCCAGACGATGTCTGAGTAGTCCCAGGTTGGGAGAACACGATGAAACAGTGATCTCCAACCTCTGCCATGCAACAGAATAATCGCTGTGTTCGATCGATCGAACCAGAGACAGTCAATCGATCGAAGTCAGTTCGATCGATTGAGGGATGAAGGTCTTCGATCGATCGAAAGCGCGTCGATCGATCGAACTCTCGGATTCTTGAGGATGTTCCCTGCAGTATTCCAGGACCTTTTGTTTTAGGATTTGTTATCATTCTGTCCCAAATAAATGCTCAGTCTGTCAAAACAGTTTTAAAACTAAGGCCCTAAGGCATTTTCTTTCAATACATTTTGCAAACCATCTTCAATGCTAACACCATTGAGGATGCGAGTCTTAACTATTGGATTAAACCGCTTTCACGTATCTTAATTTAACTGTGATGATATGGTCCCGGTCATGAAAGGGCCATGGGTTCTCTATCTTTAGAGGAATACGGAAAACTGTAGGTAACATACTCCTTTGTGCTTCAAGGTAAATGCATGGTAGATGGTTAAGGTTACTGCGGATTCGTGTAATCCCAGCACTTTCTTTTAAAGTTAAACATCCTAATTTCAAGTACTGTTTTAATTAGCTAGTTAGATCGTTAGTCATTTTCTTTAGTAATCTTAGCTGTGGAACTTTGTGTTCCGCACCATTGCTTAATCTTATTCATTTTATTTTATTTTCTTTAGAGGTTAGTCTAATTCAATAGGTCAACACCTTCCCTGTGGGATCGACCTGGTCTTACCAGATATTACTTGCACGTCTACCTACACTTGGGTATTGCACAAGAGCGCACAGAAAAATTCTCGTGTCAGTGAGGGCAAAGTCAAAAGCTTCCCGTGCTACCTTCTCTGTGGATAGGGTGGCCTCAGTAGTGGCCAGTCTCTCGGCCACCCCGGGCAGGTAGGTCTCGCCCCCTGCTGCCAAGAAACTAGTCTACAAAAATGAAACAGAAGCCATCAGTCTTTGCAAATAAAGAAATAAAGAAAAATGTGCGTAAGATTACCTACCATGTGGCTGATGTTGTACAGCCACCCGATCAATGCCTCAGGGCCCAACCTAAAGCACCTATCAACTTGGCTTTGCAACAGCCCAGGTCGGACCTTCGCCTGGACGTCATTTGCCACCTCCATGACTGGAATCCTGGTCGGGATGTTGTCTGCTGATGCCTAGAGGGCACAATAACCTCCACTCGAGAAGTTAACATACCGACCGGTATAACACCTGCAGGGTGCCTGGAGGGTACATCGACTTCAACTCAAGGAGCTAATGTCCTGACCACCTCCTTCTCTGCTCGGGGCCCATGGTGAAGCCTCTATAGTTGCTAGCCCTCAGTAGGGCCCTGTCGCATCCTCCTTTGGCTCGCCCACCAAGGTGGCTTCCTTCTCCTTCAGAGAAGCCATATCTATGGGAGCTATCTCTGTGAAACAAAAAAATAAGAGGGATCAAAGGGAGAAAAGGTAGACAAGCCATTGGATAAATAATGAAAAATAGTCGAAGAACATACCCGTAATAATTGAGGGGAAGACAGGAGCTTCAAAGGCCTGGCTGAGCTTATAGGTTTCTTTACGAGGTTCCGTTTGGGTCGCACGTTGGCGATGTTAGTTGGCTCCTCAGCCAAGGCCAGGATCCTCTCTTGACACTCCTTAGGAATGCTCAGCGGGTCAGTGCCCCCACTGTAAAAAGAACACCTTGGATATCTATGGACCACAGAATGCGCGGATGCGGGTCCTTCCATCTTCCCTCGATAGTGTCCCAGGACGAATCCCAAGGAGCACACTTTAGGGAAAACTAGAACTTCCTCACGCGGTCCAAGAGACAAAGAGTCGCCGCCTAATTTTTATCGAGAATTAGGAAACACCCAAGTTTGACTCACCCAAAATTGAATAAAGGTACTCGCCCTTCATTACTAGAAATTAGGTTCGGTGGTCTTGGTACGAGAGGGGCAAGGAGCCCAAGCAGGACTATAGCACCCCCTCCTCGCCCTACCGCACGGTAGGCCTTGATTCAAATATCCTTGTTCTTAATTCATAATTGGTGTTGTTTCCTCAAACATACTAGATATATATACATGTCAAAAGGGAACATCTAAGGAAAATCATGTCAAGAGATTAAATCAAGTAGAAGTCAGATGCACATGCAATACAAGAGAGAGGTATACTTATAGTGGTTATTCCCACCCGGGACTGATACAAAATAAAAGGAAATATGTCATGATATACAAAAGGGAACAAGAGAACTGACAATGGGTTGACTCAAGCGGAGTCGCCTTAGCAAAAAGGAATGGAAACGTGTATTGCAATCATACAACAATCCTAGATAAGATGTCTCTAACAAATAATCATATAAACGGAGACTATCCTAAAGGAATTGTGTCATTGAAAACAGAGTTGTAAACCTAGAAAAATTCTAAGAGAAAGGATAGTGAAGGTACACGATACATGGGCACTAAGCCACAAGTAGACGAGCCAAGATCACAAATTGAAGTCCGGATCCACGACATTCAATTCTCTGCACCAAAGCACCAAAGAATACCCAAGCACTGGCAAAACACAAGCAAACATATGACATGCATGAAAAGCATGTAGAAAATATCATCAATCAAATTTTCAGATTTAGTAACCTCTAATGAATCCTATCAAAAGTGGTCTTAAACATGAGCTGGGTTAAATCCCTTTTACAAAAAGTTAGATACATGTCTGAGGTAACTTCTCCAAAAAGTAGAACCTCTTAACTATTTTTAAAGTGAGAGAAATAAGAGTTTTGGGAACAGTGGATCAGCACTGTTCACTGTTCTTGTAAAAATCATAATTAATTCTGTAAAAATCATAGTTCTATTTGGTGTCAAAAGAAAGATATTTCATTGTAGTTTATAAACAAAATAATCCCATGGACATGTCATGATCTTAAGATTTCTTAAAAAGTATTTTAAACAAACTATGTTATTCTGGAAGTTTGATATCATTTGATAAATGAATGCAAAACACAATAGAAGTATAATAGAAGTTCATGAATTATGTTAATTCCCAATACATCTTATGTGATGGTTGAAGCTTATTTTGAGAGATCAAACTCATAGATCTACTTGATTAACATAATTCCCAATCAATTTAGCTCTCAAGTTCTATGAAGAACTTTAGATCATGGATCAAAGGGACTTACAAATATCATTTTCGAGATGAATTTCAATAGGAGTTCTAGATAATAGAAATAATCAAGAGATGGATATGAACATAGGAATCATCCCTCTCATAGATCATACCTCTAAACCATCATAGAATTCAAAATAGGTACATATATATAATCATGTATGCATGGATTTAAATTAAAACATAAGAATGAAATCAAAATTAAAAATCAAAGTGAAAAACAATCTCTAATTATGAATTATCAACAAAATCAAAGAGATTTGGATCTAGCTATGTGAGTGTGTGAATAACAAGAGATGAAGAAGATGAGTGTTCTAAAAAATAAAATAAAACTAAGCTAGATCCAAATCTTATAGATCTACATGTAAAAAATAGGAATTAAAGATGAATTATAGTGTTTACATCTTGGAAGATTCTCAATTGTATAACCAAAGTTGAATTGAAGATCTTCTTCTTCAAGTGTTCTTCAAGCACTCATTCATGGAAGTTAATGGAGGCAATTGATGTCTAATTCATCTAATCTAATTATCTTGAGATTAGTTTGGGGAATTCTAATTCATAATTATCTCTCTCTAGAATTCTCTCTTAATTGAAAGTATGTTCATGGTGTACTTGTATCTCTCATGTATATTCAAAGCTTCTCCTTAGATATTCCAAGTGTCATTCAAGTTACTCCAAGATACTGCTTAGATGATCTCATATGAGATGCATTAGATCTTATATAGAGTTTTGAAGACTTAGCTCTTAAATGACAAGGTTAAAATAGAATTTTTATAGCCAAAAAGAGGGTTAAAATGGCCATTTTGGCGTCTAAACGCAATTTCCAGGCAATTTCGTCGCAGTGGGAGCCTTCTAGAAGTGTTTGGAACCAGAAAAACGTAATAGAGAACATAATATATAGGTGGCGGTTATGGTGGGACCCGCCACCCCACAACCCAAAATCGCCACCTCTTTTTCTTGCTCCTCTGGTCACCCACAAGCCCTGTTTCAAATATTACGTGCACTGCTTTTCTAGATTTTTGTAAAAATGCTTTTTGTTGTCCGAAATCGTCCGTTTACGTATCGTTGGAAAGCTGTCTGGTTGAATTTTAGTATAAAAATATTTCCAGAGGTTTTGAAATGAGAATGGAAATCCAATTGAAGCCCGGAAGTCCTCTGAAACTTTCGTCGTCTTTTTGAAACCAAACGACGTCTTTTTCAAAATTGCTTTCAAATGCGCATCGATTTCAAACTTTTCTTTAAAATTGATTCTCTGGATACCTAGAATACTGCGTTTAGAACACTTGATGTTCATATAACCCTAAGTGAATATGAATTTTGAGAGGTGATTTTGACAAAACCGCGATTTATCCATGGAAAAGTGCTTTTCTGCGCTTGAAGTCACTTTCCGAAGTTCGATGTTTTGATTGTGTGGAATCCAGTACCTTCCACAGGGTACTTTAATCATCAAATCCTCCAAGACATTGTCCACCCTAAATCCTATCTGTGTGGTCAAAATTGGGTGTCTACAATTTGCCCCTCTTTGGCAGAGCTTATTGTGAACAACGTGAACTGCAAGTGAGTGCCAAAGCCTTGAAGGCACCCAATAACCATATTGAGAGTTTTTAGGAAAATAAAAATCCACAAAAACCAAGAAATTCAACACTAGAGAAAATCAGGAAATTACGAAATTCAGTAATGCAATGTTGGGTAGAGGCTACTAAATCTAAGCCGCTACTGGTCGTGCTCCGCTGGAGCTGCCTACGTATCCTTTCTAGGAATCAGACTAGGGCGTGGTTCAAGCACGCAAGGAGACAAAGAACACACAAATAGTAATATGGATGAAATGATCCTATCCTAGGATGCTGATGCAGTAGAAAAACGTGAATGTGCAAGTGCTGAAGGAATCGTCCTCAAGGATTCCCTAGATGCAAAATCTAATGTAAGGGATGCAACAGGTCTCTCTCACATATGGAAACTTGTGACACAATCCTTCCTATTGATTCAAGTTTCTTAATGATGAGGGTTCTAGACAAGTCTTATTCTCAACAAGTCTTATGATAATTTCTTAAACTTAACTTTATCCTAGACATGATATGATCTTAAATCTGACCTATTCTTATACTTAGGCGTGGTCATAAACTCGACTTAAAACTCGGCATGATCTTAAACTTCATCTAAAATATGATCTTAAACTCGATCTAAAACTCGACATGATCTTAAACTCGATCTAAAACTCAACATGATCTTCAACACTATCTAAAACATGACATGATCTAAAACTTGATCTAAAACTTGACATGATCTTAAACTCGATCTAAAACTCGACATGATCTTAAACTCGATCTAAAACTCGACATAATCTTAAACTCGATCTAAAACTCGACATGATCGTAAACTCGATCTAAAACATAACATGATCTTAAACTCGATCTAAAACTTGACATGATCTTAAACTCGATCTAAAACTCGATTCTGTCTTAAACTTGACCTGATCTTAAACTCGATTTTGTCTTATATTCGATCTGGTCTTAAACTCAATTTTGTCTTAAACTTGACTTAATCTTAAACTCGATCTAAAACATGACATGATCTTAAACTCGATCTAACCTTAAACTTGATTTTGTCTTAGACTTAACCTAATCTTAAACTTGATTCTGTCTTAAACTCAACCTGATCTCAAACATGACATGAACTTAAACTCGATCTAATCTTAAACTCGATTCTGTCTTAAACTTGACCTAATCTTAAACTCGATTCTGTCTTAAACTTGACTTGATCTTAAACTCAATCTAATCTTAAACTCGATTCTGTCTTAAACTTGACCTAATCTTAAACTCAATCTAATCTTAAACTCAGTACCTGAGAGTCCTAACCACTTAGACGATTGATGAAAGTCCTCTGCTGGGGAGATTGCTGATGTAGAGTCCTTCTGCTGGGCACGATTGCTAATGTAGAGTCTTTCTATTGGGGATAAATCTTCTTAAGCAGGTCACTCTATCAGAGAGAAATCTTCTGATCTTCTGAAACAGGTCCTTCTTCGGGGGACAAATCTTCTAAAATAGGTCTGGAGGCAAATCCTCTGAAACAGGTCTCTCTGTCGGAGGCAAATCTTCTGTTCTTCTAAAACAGGTCCTTCTTCTAGACAAATATTCTATTCTTCTAAAAAAAAATCCTTTTGTTGGGGACAAATCTTCTATTTTGGTGCATAAATTCTAAGAGATACACAAATTCTGAGAGATAATCTTTATCTGGAGGTAACCTTAATACACGATTCTACGATGCACACGATTATGGTAATTCTGGTATACAAATTTTTGAGAGATACCCTATATCTGGAGGCAACATGAATTCTGAAAGTTGTCTGCTTGGGGAGGTATCTGAGACTTCTGAGAGGTGAGCACATATCCTGGAGGCCCTACTCATTCAATCTGAGACTTATATAGATGCTTCAACCAGCTTATGTACGTTGGGTTCATTCTGGCCCTTTCTGAATATCTTGACCCCGGTTTGAAAATCATGCCTTCTGATTCATCTTCTGTAAATCCTTTCTGGATGTAATTCTCAAGCACCGGTAGACCCAAATGTCCATTTTCCAAGACAACACATAATCAACCCAAAACAACGGGAGTTCGCTACAAATCATCATTTCTCGGCTATTTCAAGCTGTGGTGCTCTCGTTTCTTAATGTCTGGGGACTTTTCTTCAACTCTGAACGGTTTTTGCCAAAATTCAAATTCTCATGGGTCCCTTAAACTAATTCCAACAAGTTTTGAGCACTCTTAAGGCTTTTATATCAAGATTGGACCAATCCAGGGTCAAAAATAAAGTTCCTGATATCATAATTCTGATTCACAATTGATAGGTACTCAAAAGACATGATGACCTTGACCAATTCTAGTAGATATTCATGCAAGGTACTCTGATCTGTTTCAACAACGGCTCAATTCATCATCCAAGGCCGGTATTTTGATTAGCATTTTTCCATTAACAACTCGACACCTCATCTTAACTAGGATTAACTGATATAATAACAACGTTTGGAACTTCTGCTTGTTTGCACCTTTAAATGCTCTTAAAGTTTTTTGAAAATTTATTGTAGATCACTCTTGACCCACGCACTCGAGATCACGATAGACTAGATGACGACAGACTAGACCACGATTGAGATTGATAAACATTGACACAGGAAGTTGACATTCTTGACATTGAAGTAGAAGTTTGGAGAAGACAACTCAATTTTCCTTAATCTTAATGCGCGTTTGTCATGTTTGATGTATCTCTTTGGTTTCTTGTGCACTTCTCATCTTATTGTGATAATACTCAGTTAATAAACTAATGCTTTGAAAAATACTCCATATGGATCTCAATCAATCCTTTGCTTTCTCTAAAATGTGCTTCGAATAAGTGCCTTAGCTTATAGAATAAGAGACAATTCATTTCATATGTTTTCAAAGATATACTTGATGATTCAGGATTCACTTATGATATGAGAGGGGGTATAGGAAAACGATGTTTGCCCCTAGTTGATGGTGATAAATGGAGGTTTGGGAAACGAAGTTTGCCCCTAGTTTGGTAGTGGTATCTTGAGGCTCTAGGCAAACTTGAAAGCCTTGCCCCCTAGTTTGCAAGGTTCAGGGACCGAGAGCCAGGGAAGGTTGCCTAATTATCCCCAAGTGGAAATTAGGTCCAAATTAGTTCAACAAAGTCTTGAAAGAAGGTATTTGAGATTTGACTGAGTGTTTCAGGAGCAGTGACCGAACCGAGTAGGTTGCTTACGTATCCCCAAGTGGGAATCAGGTCAAGCGTAATTCCTCGAAGGCTGAAGGTTTTGAAAGAGCAAGGATTTAAGAATTGGGGGCTTTTCAAGCCATGTCATCAGACAGATTTTCTGAAGCAGGTCACTTGTGGTAGCATTTAAAGAAACTAAACTACCTCTCATTTTTCTTTTCTTTTCTTCTTTCTTTTTCTTTCTTTTGTTTTTGACGGTTGGTTCTTTTCACCTTTTCACTAGCCAGCCAATTTTACATTTCTTATCATACATCATACATGTTTTTAAAGCAAGATTAGCCCTTCAAATCTTTGGGCTTACTCAAAGAGATTACAATTCAAAGCTTTTAGGACATTTTATGTTCTGGATTTCTCAATCTTCTTCATTCTCCTTTTGTTCTTCTCTTCTCTCTTTTCTTTTCTCTCTAAAGTTTTGACTGGCTAGGATCAGGTTCTTGAAAACACCACACAAAATTTTCTTTTCTTCATGCTCTAACTTTTGCCTAGGCACCCTTTTGGGTTTTCATCCTAGCGAGCTTCTTTTTTTTTTCTTCCTTTTCTTTTCATGCTCTAACTTTTGTCTAGGCGCCCTTTCGGGTTTTCATCCTAGGGAGCTTCTTTTTTATTTTTTCTTTTGAGAGAAGTAGTTCATTTGGCTACCATCAAGGACAAAATGTACATGGCTTGCAGGTTAGACAGGTTTGAATGGCTTATTTTTCTGGGCTCAAGATTTCGAATTGGAAGATCAGGGATTTAAGCTATTCCCAAGTCACTATCAAGTGCATCTTTTCAAGATTTAAGCAAAAGCATCTCAAGATTCTTAATCAATTCTTAGCTTCCTTCGGCGTCCGTGAAAAATCAACTTTGCTCCTTTTAAATTCTTTTCAATGCACAAAATTATCGACAGTGTATTTTTCACAATAATCAGAGAATTGATATTTTCAACTTAGAGATTCATTCGTTCATGACAAGGCGCATTAGATCAAGAAAATGAAGACTTTATTTCATTACTTAGAAGGATTATAGTACTCGACACAGACTCAAAACACAACTTGACGATAGATAGACTTGACAACAAGACTTAAAACTGACTCGACTGGACCCGACCTGATCTCAAGTGGAGCATCACTGTAACTCGTTTATTCCTCTTAAACATCCATTCGGTGTCAACAAGCAGCTATTCCAAACATCATCACAACACTGACCCTTGTAGGCTCTCCCAGATTCTTCATTCTTTAACAAAGGCTTGAATTCTTTGGCTAGCTCCTCAGGCCTTTTGAGGTGGAGGAATGATGATACCCTTTTCGATCAAGTCTTGAATTTCATGCCTGAGTCTCTAGCATCTATCTGTGCTATGCCCACGACTTTGATGGAAATCACAGAAGTACTCAACCTTGAAGGCTTGTGGAAGTGGATCAGGTTCCAGCTTGGGTTCCAACTTCTTCAAGTACCGTTCCTCTAGTATTTCTTCAATTGCGCTGCTCTGGGACATTCCTAGCTCAGAAAATTCTCTCTTCGCTTTCTTTTGCCTTTGATTCTGGTTTCCCCTTGCAACTCTGGTATTCTTTCCCCAATGCTATTGATTTGGTGTCTTTGGCAATCGTGGTAGCAACACATCGATATCAGGTAATGGATATTTGTTCAAATGAAGCGGCCCTTTGAACTTTTTCGAAGTCCTTGCATTGGGCATATCAAATAATCCTTCCTTATCAAGCTTGTGGTCATCTATTCTTCTGCTCTTGGGGGTAGTATTCTCTAGTACACCACTCGTAGAGAGCTTGTCAAGGATTTCCTGATCCAGTGTTTGTATGCCTAGATTAGCCAATCTTTCAAACCACTCATTATCATCACAAGGTGCAAGAGGCGGAGTCAGAGGCGTTGTGTCAGCCAATTGCTTTATCATACCTATCATTTTCACAAGCAGTTCACTGATTTGGTGGACAGTAGATTCCATAGCAGTCATCCTAGCATCCATATCGGCTTCATGTGTCATCTTTCCAACCCTGACTGATTTGGCTGATCTTACCCCAAACTATGATCTGATCAAACGACTGCTAGGAGCTCTGCCCCAGGAAGGAGCATAACTCTTTGGTCCTATCTTCTTTTCTCTTATTTATTAGGGATTTTCAAATAATCAGGGGTCTTTATTGTAAAAGAATTTTCAAAGAATGGTTTTTTACAAAAAGTGGATTGAAAATCAAAGATGGAAATTTTTTTTCCTTTTCAAAACATTTTCTTAAAATCAAAGAAATCAAGTTTCCAAAATTCTGAGGAAAACGAATCTTTTCTTTTTCAAAAGTATATTAGAGGTGTCGCACTCGTGAGTCGTATATGCAATGGTCGTGTAGTGCATGCAATGCAGATAAAATGCAATCTAATCTAAATGCAATGCACCTTAATCTAGCTTGGAGACCTAACATATCAGCACATAAAATCCTTGAGTATGCTAATCATCTTACTAATCCAATCATTTTACAAGGATTTTTAGCTTTGAAATTCTTGATGGCTCAGGTTTGCAAAATTGAATTTTTCATGAAAATCTTGAAAGAGAGGGGGAGATTTGTAATTTTCAAAAATATTTTTGAACCATCAATGCGCGAAATGATGATTTTTGAAAACCAATGTAGAAAATTTTAAATTCTCTAGAATTTGGGGAGAATTTGAAATTGAATCATCAAATAGGAATTTTGAAATTCTCTAAAATCTAAGGAGATTTTTGGAAAGATTTTTGTAGAAGTGAATTTCAAAGTAATTTTTCAAAAGGGATATTCCCGGAAGACTCGGGTTTTTCAAAGAAGTGCTAGTATTTTTAAAATTTTCAAAAATTGTCCTTAGATAATGATTGGATGTTCGGATAAAGACCATACTACTCTAGAGGAATCTATCGTACAAGGTTTGATGATGACTTTGCATACACGTCCTCATCATCCACGTAATCCCTGACGGGCAAATGCAAATAATTCATCACATTGTCCTAATCAAAGATGATAATCAAGATCCTAAGTGAAGCTATATAAACTATATGAAAAGGCTGGGTTTTAGTCTCATAAAGGGTCCATTAGCAAGCCAAGGGCTCTATATACCGCAAGCGGTACAAGGCTAATGGTGAGCACATGCTACCAAAACTCTTGACAAATGAAGGAAAGAGGGTCCTCCACCCACAAGGCAATGGTCTCAATCAGTCGTGGTGAAAGAACCATGCAAGTGCAAATGCAGGCAGAAACAACACGATTATCGAATTAATAACAAGGATATTCTTTGGCTCAAGTCAAACCCTCGAAGAACAAGAAACCATAGGTTTCATGTTCAATTCCCTAGCAGAGTCGCCAGATTGTGGACCACAGAATGCGCGAATGAGGGTCCTGGCGTCTTAGCTCGATAGTGTCCCGGGACGGATCCCAAGGAGCACACTTTAGGGAAAACTAGAACTTTCTCATGCAGTCCTAGAGATAAAGAGTCGCCACCTAATTTTTATCGGGAATTAGGAAACCCAAGTTTGACTCGCCCAAAATTGAATAAGGTTACTCGCCCTTCATTACCAGAAATTAGGTTTGGGGGTCTTGGTACGAGAGGGGAAGGAGCCCAAGCAGGACTAAAGCACCCCCCCCTCGCCTTACCGAACGGTAGGCCTTAATTCAAATATCCTTGTTCTTAATTCATAATTGGTGTTGTTTCCTCAAACATACTAGATATATATACATGTCAAAAGGGAACATCTAAGGAAAATCATGTCAAGAGATTAAATCAAGTAGAAGTCGGATGCACATGCAATACAAGAGAGAGGTATACTTACAGTGGTTAGTCCCACCCGGGACTGATGCAAAATAAAGGAAATATGTCATGATATGCAAAAGGGAACAAGAGAACTCGCATTGGGTTGACTCAAGCGGAGTCGCAAAAGCAAAAAGAAGTGGAAACGTGTAATGCAATCATGCAACGATAAGATGTCTCTAACAAATCTATATAATATTCTAGCTCAGTTTGTTACTAAAAATTTATGACTAGGACAAATTTTATGACTAGGATCATTCTCATTGGCTAAGTATTTGCTGACTCAACACTATACGTGGGCCAAAGGAAAGAAGAATGAAAAAACGCCCAAAAGAATGCATGACCACATATCTCTACATTCACTCTCTCTCTCTACCCAACCGCTACACAGGTCTCTCTCTCTGCTCATCACCACCACCTCAATGACTTTCCTCAATCTCTCTCTCCGCCCATCTCCACCACCTCCTCCGACGAACGAAGAAGAAGAAGAATGACCCTTCGTCTCACTCTCTCTCTCCTCGCCCATCTCCGATCCCAAGGTGGTCTGATCCAAGCAATCGATCCAAGCAATTGCAAAAATTGCTGAAGAAAAAAAGAAAGAAAAAAAAAAAACAATCCCAAGGTGGTCCAATCCCAACAATTGGTTGTTCGATCCATTGCTGAAGAAGAAGAAAAAAAAAAAATAAAACTCAGGTCATCTTTCATCTTTAAGATCTTTTAACTTTGGGTGCCTTTTCTTAGCAAAAAAAAAAAACTTTCGGTGGCTTTTTTTTTTTTAATTTCTTCTTTTTTTTAATCAGTGATTTTGTGAGTTCCTATTGCATACACACACCAGTTTAGAAAATTTGTGGGTTCCATTCATAGGCTTGAATCAAATTTAGAAATTCTCTAGAATTTTTTTTTCCAGTAAGAGTTCTCTAGAAATTTTTTTTAGTTAGAGAACTCTAGAATTTTTTTTTTTTTTTTTTGGGTATGAACATCAATATTTTCACACATATTAGCACATTGTTGGTGTAAGTATCCTTGATTTTTGAATCTGCCTATTCTTGCTTGATTTTCTTATTTTCACACACACTCTGTATTTTGAGTAGCCATTAGTTAATGAGTAATATTTTTTTTTAAGAATCGAATAATTCCTGATGTTAGATTTTAGGGCTTCTTATTCGTGCTGCCTTTTTCAAGGTATCAATTTAGCGACCCCAATGGGCGTCTTTGTTGGGTTTCTCTTATGATCCCGAATCTTTGGGTTATCGCTGTCATTGTTTTTTAGTAAAATAATCAAGAGTAGCAATAACAAGAGAATGAATCGACGAAGTAGGTACTAATTTGAAGAACACTTGCTCTGTTATCACCAAATTTTAGAGACACCCACTAGATCTATTTAAGGGAGATCAAAATCCAAGATATATTTTTTAAAGCAACTATGAAATCTATGACCCTGGTTTTTAAAGGAACTATGAATTCTAAGACCCTGCTCAAGGACTGCATTTTTGGTTCCTCAATAATTGATTAGGCTTAAAATGTAACGCATTAATATACCAAGTAAATGGTAATTGCTGTCTACTTTTCTGGGTTTTTCATTCTCATTTTGAATCCAATTGGAATATGATTTTCTGTTTGAATAATCTATGCCTGGACGGAGAGTGATGATAGGTTTATTGTTTTGTTTAAGCCCATGAATGTACTTTTACTGCAATCGCCTTCAAATTTTCTCATACATGTTCATCTTAGTTTTTTTAATTTTTTTTTCTCACTCTCATTTCCTGTTTCTCCGAATTTTTTTCTCATCCACCTAATTATTTTGTCAAATCTGTGTCCCTATCCAGCTGGGTTGGAGGTTGAAACTCTCACGAATGCAGTGTAATTTGATTTCTTTATGGCTTTCCTGTGATTGTGTTTTCCCAATAGATTTCCCAAGATTGTGCTTTTCCACAATCTGTCCCATTATATTTGCTTTCCCATTATACTCCAATATATAGCCCATTATTTGCTTCCCCCATTAAGGAAATTGCGTGTTAATATTTCTGTAATAATTGTTTCCTAAATGCTAGAAAACTCCTAAAATTCAAAAACTGGTAAAATTGTATGTTTTTATTTCCTAATTTAATATTTTCTAAATATTTTTTGAACATTTCTGTTTGATTGTTTCCATAGTTGTCTTGAAACTGGTAACTAAAAGAAGCAAAAAAAAAAAAGATTATTCAAAGACTAATTTTAAGAGGATTACACTATATTAACGTGGGTTTTTTTTAAGCATGAATCCTTGATTAGGGTTGCATCTAGAGGAGATCTTACCCCATTGTTAGTGTAAGTATCCTTGATTTTTGAATCTACCTGTTCTTGCTTGATTTTCTTATTTTCACACACAAGCTGAAGATGTTTTTTTTTTCATTGTTGTATATCCTTCACTGGTAGTGTCTCCTTCTTTTAATTCGGTACTTTCTTTAGGCAAGTGTAAGTTGGTAAAAATAGTATTTTTTGGCCTTGGTTTCTTTATTTTTATGGATACTATTTCTTACCTTTCAGTTACTTTATAGTTTATATCTCTTAGAAGTTTTGAACAATCCACCTTAAATACATTTTTTTTCCTCTTCACAGTTTATGAAAACTTTTGTCCAAAGAATAAGAAGAAAACTCCCTCAAGGGAAGAAGCAGAAATCAAAATCAACGGGTGAGTGAGTTCCTTTTAAGAATCCCAAGTTCCAAATAATTTTTTAAAATTGATTACGTGCTTTACATTAAATCTGAGACAATTTTTATTTGCTGATAAAATTGTTATCAATCTGTGTATTACCATATTACTTCATTGTATCTGCATGATATGTCTATGATTAATTTTGTGGTTCCCAAATTTTTTTATATCCAAATTTGTTAATTTTGTTCGAAAACACATATGGCATTCTTTTAAATTGAGCCAATGTACTTGGAGTCCAATGCTAAAGCGTATGCTATGGTTTTTCTAGCATAGGATGATGCTAAAGATTGTATTCCAAGAAGGTTGGAAAAAGTTCATGAGTAATACAATGCTAATAATTATTTACTTCCAATTTCTCTTTTTTGGGTTTGCTATGATTTTGGATTTTGTTATTTCACTGAATTTAATTCATCTTCACTTAATTGATTTGATATAGCAGTAATTGAATCATGTTATGTATTCACGTAGATATTTAGCTTTTGTTTGTGATTTTGTATGTAATTCACGTATATAGAATTGAATTGTCTGGTGGGGAGGGTAGGTAAAGCTTAAAATGTATTTTTGTTGCTACTTAAAATGTAATTTTGTTGCTATTTGTTTGTAGTGCAAGTTGTGCAAACTCTACTTTTTTTTGCCGTGCCCAAGGGCCAAGGGCACTGCCAATTCCTAAAAGGGAAAATATTAAAACAAATAATTACTTGATTCTTTTGGTCTGTGATGTTTTCTATTGTATTTTTCAGTTGTGATATTTCAAAATTTGTGTGGACCAATTTTTTTTGTCAATGTATTAAATACATGTGCTAAGAATGGCATGTGGAGTTAGTTACTAACCGAACATACATATGGTTGAAATTTTTAGGTAGTGGCTTTAGCCACGGGCTATAACTAGTAATCATATAAACGGAGACTATCCTAAAGGAATTGTGTCGTTGAAAACAAAGTTGTAAACTTAGAAAAATTCTAAGAGAAACACGATGCATGGGTACTAAGCCACTTGTAGACGAGGCAACATCACAAATCGAAGTCCAGATCCACAGCATTCAATTCTCTGCACTAAAGCACCAAATAATACCCAAGCATTGCAAAAACACAAGCAAACATATGACATGCATAAAAAGTAAGTAGAAAATATCATCAATCAAATTTCCAGATTCAGCAACCTCTAATGAATCCTATCAAAAGTGGTCTTAAACATGAGCTGCGTTAAAACCCTTTTACAAAAAGTTCGATACATGTCTTAGGTAACTTCTCCAAAAAGTAGAACCTCTTTACCATTTTTGAAGTGAGAGAAATAAGAGTTTTGGGAACAGTGGATCAGGACTATCCCCTATTCTTGTAAAAATCATAATTAATTATAAAAATATCATGTAAAGCTCTATTTGGTGTCAAAAGAAAGCTATTTCATTGTAGTTTATGACGAAAAAAAACCTATGAACATGTCTTGATCTAAGGTTTCTGAAAAAGTATTTTAAACAGACTCTGTTATTCTAGAAGTTTGATATCATTTGACAAACGAATGCAAAACAAAATAGAAGTGTAATAGAAGTTCATCAATCATGTTAATCAAGTAGATATAAGCTCTTAATCTCTCATCCAATTATCCTAGATGATTTCTAAATCAACTTTTATTCATCAATTCTTGTTGAGTGATTAAGGTATGACCATTTAATATGCATAATCATAATTGTAGTTAAATCTAAAAAATTCCAGAATAGTAGTATCAACTTCAAATGCTTAGAAAATGATCTTAACTCAATCGTATGCTCACGATTTTACATCGGCATATAGATACATGAGTTAGGAATCATCCCCAAAAAGCGGAACATTGATAACTATTATAGATTTTCTGAAATTCAAGTACCAAGAGACTATGTTCAAATCTGTCAACCGATTTCTCAACAATTTTTAAAAATAGCGTATGAATCCTAGAAGTTCTCAAAACGGACCGGATGAAAATTAATTCATCAAATTTTACCCAGAAAATTTGAAATCCATCAAACTATGGGTTTTAATGGACCAAATCTCATGGACAAAACCAGTCTATTTTGCTGAATTTTCATCTAGTTCATTTTAAAGTGAGGAAAACATCTTATGTGATGGTTGAAGCGTATTTTAAGAGATCAAACTCATAGATCTACTTGATTAACATAATTCCCAATCAATTTATCCCTCAAGTTCTATGAAGAACTTTAGATCATGGATCAAAGGAACTTACAAATATCCTATTAGAGATGAATTTCAATAGGAGTTCTAGGTAATAGAAATAATCAAGAGATGGATATAAACATAGGAATCATCCCTCTCATTGATCATACTTCTAAACCATCATAGAATTCAAAATAGATACATATATATAATCATGTATGCATGGATTTAAATTAAAACATAAGAATGAAATCAAAATTGAAAATCAAAGTGAAAAGCAATCTCTAATTATGAATTATCAACAAAATCAAAGAGATTTGGATCTAGCTATGTGAGTGTGTGAAGAACAAGAGATGAAGAAGATGACTGTTCTAACAAATAAAGTAAAACTATGCTTGATCCAAATATTATAGATCTATATATATGAAATAGGAATTAGAGATGAATTATAGTATTTACCTCTTGGAGGATTCTCAATTATATAACCAAAGTTGAATTGAAAATCTTCTTCTTCAAGTGTTCTTCAAGCACTCATCCGTGGAAGTTAGTGGAGGCAATTGATGTCTAATTCATCTAATATAATTATCTTGAGATTAGTTTAGGGAATTCTAATTCATAATTCTCTCTCTCTAGAATTCTCTCTTAATTGAAAGTATGTTCAAGGTGTACTTGTATCTCTCATGTATATTCATAGCTTCTCCTAAGATATTCCAAGTGTCATTCAAGGTACTCCAAGATACTACTTAGATGATCTCATATGAGATGCATAAGATCTTATATAGAGTTTTGAAGACTTAGCTCTTAAGTTACAGGGTTAAAACATGATTTTTAGAGCTTAAAAGGGGTTAAAATGGACATTTCGGACTCTAAACGCAATTTCCAGGCAATTTCCTCGTAGTGAGAGCCTTCTAGAAGGCTTAGAAACTAGAAAAATGCAATGTAGAACACAATATGTAGGTGGCAGTTCTGGTGGGACTCGCCACCTCACAACCCAAAGCCGCCACCTATTTTTCTTGCTCCTCTGGTCATCCACAAGCCCTGTTTTAAATATTACGTGCACTGCTTTTCTAGATTTTTGTAAAAATGCTTTTTGGTGTCTGAAATTGTCCATTTATGTACCATTAGAAAGTTGTCAGGTTGAATTTTAGCATAAAAATATTCCCAGAGGTTTTGAAATGAGAATGGAAATCCAATTGAAGCCTGGAAGTCCTCCGAAACTTTCGTCGTCTTTTTTAAAATCAAACGACACCTTTTTCAAAATTGCTTTCAAATGCACATCGATTTCAAACTTTTCTTTAAAATTGAATATCTGGATACCTAGAATACTACATTTAGAACACTTAATATTCATATAACCCTGAGTAAATATGAATTCTGAGAGATGATTTTGACAAAATCGGGATTTATCCATGGAAAAGGGCTTTTCTGAGCTTGAAGTCACTTTTCGAAGTTCGATCTTTTGATTGTGTGGAATCCAGGACCTTCCACGACATTGTCATCGAATCCTCCAAGACGTTGTCCACCCTAAATCCTATTAGTGTTGTCAAAATTGGGTGTCTACATTATCCCAACAGAAAGAACAAAAAAGAATTAAAAGCAGATGCAAGATGGGAGCTTACTTCTTCTCCCAAAAAAGAAAAAAAGAAAAAGGACCTCGCTAGGATGAAAGAAATAACTTTTATCTTGTTTAGACCAATGGGATGGCGTTCTACCAGTTGCCAGAAAATTTACAATCGGCAAACCACAACTGTTTTCCTTGTGATACTTCAAACAATTGTTCATCGGGAAATGAATCACGTAGAGGGATATGGTCATAAGTAGATTCTACTAAAATTCGTGATAAGTGATCAGCTACTACATTTTTGGATGCCTTTTTATCTTTTATTTAATAGTCAAATTCTTGTAGAAGGAAAATCTAACGGATAAGTCTAGGTTTCATGTCTTTCTTAAATAATAGGTAGCGAAGCACTGAATGATCCATGTAGACAATAACCCTGGAACCTAATAAATAAGAACGAAACTTGTATAATGAAAAGACAACGGTGATGAATTCTTTCTCGGTTGTTGTATAATTTAATTGTGCATCAGAAAGAGTTTTACTTGAGTAGTAAATGACATGAGAGACTTTATTGATATTTTTGCCAAGAACCGCTCCTACGATATAGTCGGACGCATCACACATGAGCTCAAATGGTAAGGACCAATCTGGGGAATGAATCACTGGTGCGGCTGAAAGAAGCAATCAGAGTGATTTGAAAGCTTTCAAACACTTGTCATAAAAAATATAAGGTGCATCCTTGGCGAGTAAACTGCACAAGGGAAGTGATATTTTGCAAAAAAAATTTATGAACCGTCTTTAAAAGTGGCGTGTCCAAGAAATGAACGGATTTGTCTCACCGAGGGTGGTGGCGGAAGTTTTCCTATTAGGTCTATCTTGGCATTATCAACTTCTATTCCCTTTTTTTAAACAATATGTCCCAATACAATGCCTTTTTGAACCATAAAATGACTCTTCTCCCAACTTAAGACTAGATTTGTCTCCTCACAACGAATTAGGACTTTAGTAAGCTTTTGGAGACAATCCTTAAATGTATGACAAAAAAGGAGAAGCCATCCATAAATACTTCTAAGAATTTTTCTACCATGTCTGAGAAAATAGAGATCATACACTGTTGAAAATTTGCGGGTGCATTACACACCCCGAAAGGCATACGTCTATAGGCAAACATACCAAATGGGTATGTGAATGTTGTGTTTTTCTGATCGTCAGATAGACAGTGACATGGTTTTAGCCGAAATAATCATATAGGAAATAGCAATAACTCTGTCTGGCTAGATGTTCTAGAATTTGATCAATGAAAGAAAGGCGAGAGTGATCTTTACGGGTCATCATATTTAATTCCCCATAGTCTATGCATACTCGCCATCCCGTGTTTTGGCGGGTAGGGACTTATTCTCCTAAGGCATTGGGGACAACTATTATCCATAATTTCTTTAAGATGACTTGTGTAGGACTTACACATTTTCTATCAGAAATTGGGTATATGATACCCGCGTCTAATAATTTAACTTCTTTCATTACTACTTCTTTCATGTCCGAGCTTAGTCTTCGTTGCATCTCCCTAGCTGGTTTAACATAATTTTCTAAATGATTCTATGCATGCAAACAGAGGGATCTATTCCCTTGAGATCTACCACTGTCCATCCTACAGCTTTCCTATGTGCTCCTAAGACTTCTAGGAGTTGCTCCTCTTGTTGAGAGGATAAATTCATAGCAATGATCACTAGTAAGGTCTTTTCAGCTCCTAGGAATGCATATTTAAGGGACTCTGGGAGTGGTTTCAACTATAAACTGGGTAGACACTCAATTAAAGGAAGAGTGTGAGAAATTGCCAATAGAGGAAGCGATTCGATTCGAGGGTTCCATGGAAGTAAATTTGCATTATGATTAGTCTCAAGGAGTGCAATTAGCTCTCCAATAGATTGTTCGATATTAAATTTCTCAAAATTAAGGTAAGCTAAAAGTGCTTGTAATGGGTCTGTGGTAAAGATATTTGGCGATGCTTCCAAAATTAGCTCTTCTAGTGTTTATACCAAAAAATAGTCTGCATCATCATCGTCGTTAAATGAGGGTTGATTAGATGCATTATGTTGGCCCAAAAAGGAAACCTTAGAGGGGGGTGAATAAGGTTTTTAAAAACTAATTTAAATTTTGTTCAAATTAACTTGCCCAAAAAGAAAAATCACAAAAGCAAAGGAAAGATAGAGAGAAGAGATACTATGCAAACCAATTTTTAGGTGGTTCGGGAAATCGCACGCCGCGCCCTACTTCCACCCCTCAAGAACACCTCTTGAGGATTTCACTATCTCAATCTTCTTTGGGTGAAGATTAAACCCTTACAATCTCTCCAAGGAAGAAAATCCTCTTCACTTGAACTAGGGTTACACCAACCCTTAATACACACTACCTTTATAAATAAGATTTGATACAAGAATGAAGACTCTCTCAATAGAGTGGATAAATACAAGATGAAGCTTCACAATAAATTGCTCTTTAGATATACAAATGAAGACTAGAGCAATAGAATTTATGATCTCACCAAACTAGGGCTCAAGGAGTAAATGTGATGAAATTTTTAGTTGGATTGATAAAAAAAAAGTTCTTAAATGAAGTTCAAATATCTGTATTTATAGCTTCCTTGGGATTTCCAACTGTTGGAAGTAGTTGGGAGAATTAAATGCTTCATTTAATGCAGTTAACTAGCCGGTACTGTGATTATCGCAGTCATCCAGTCGACTGGATTCTCAGGACAGTCGACTGACTTTTGAAAGGATATAGAAAAGCACAAGACTCAGTCGACTGCGTCGGGAGGCCAGTCGACTGGATTGCACAGATAATCTCTCTGTGTACCCAGGTCGACTGTTCAGTCGACTGGATAATCAGTCGACTGAAACGACTTCACAGTTGACTGCTCTTTGTAGATTTTCAAAGATAGGTTGGGTTAACTATGTAAATCCCTTTTCCAATCAAATTTGAGCCCTTAAGTAAGATGTTCACATAAATAAATTGCTTACATAGAGTCCAAAAAAAATGACCCAAATAAGATTCTTCAACTTGTAAAGCTCCGTTTGGCTTGAAACTATTGAGCACAAATCACCAAGACTTTATGTAATGAGAAGATATACGATCAAGTGAACATATATTGATGTATGATGTTTCCTGCAACTTAATCAACCTAAGATCATTAGAAAATACAACTAAGTAGTTTGTTAATCATCAAAATTATCCATTTAATTTAGTGGAATAGCACTTTGGGACTAACAATCTCCCCCTTTTTGATGATGACAAACTACTTGTTGCCCATAAAAAAATTCAACACAATTTGATGATCTTATTTGTTCCATGATGTCTATCACAAGATAACAGCTATATTAGCAATATGCAACTTTTTCTATATTATCTTGATCAAAAATAATTGTGCCAACTATTCTCCCCCTTTGGCATCAACAAAAAAAAAAGAGAAGGAGGCAGAGCTCCCCCTAAGATGATGCAAGGACAGAGCAACAATCCAAACACAAAGAGATGCAGAACAAGAGATTGTATTAACACATTCAAATTTCCAAAAATAGCTACAAAGCCAAAAGAAAATAAGTATCTAGCTATCCAAAAGGAATTAGTCTGACCTAACAAACTATACAAGTCTAGATCGAAAAAGAATTTGTAAGATCAGTAAATAAACAGAAACAAAAAGAAACCATCCATCTATCCAACATCTTTTCCAACACCCAAAGAAAGACACAATCAAAAGTGTAAGCGAGTCCGGATAATATGAATCTCCTCACGAGCATCATCAACAGAAGCCTGGAGAGACGATAGACGACGATCAAGAAGCTCTTGAGTAGCGGCAGTAGAAGTGCGCAAGGTATCTAAAGAGCCACCAATATAAAAAACATTGGCTCGTAAGGATGCAATGGCGCACTGATGAAGCTCAACTGCCTCCTGTTGAGAAGAAGATAAGGAAGCCTGCATAGTCTCAAGAGACTGGGTGTGAGAGACAGATAGAGAAGAGATGGAGGTAGAGAGGCTCAAAACCTGAGCGGAAAGAATGGATAGCTGCTCCAAGATGTTAGGAGCAGATGTATCAACAGCAGGTGGAGGTGGAGGTGGAGGAGCAGAAGATGAAGACGGATGAGAAGAATAATGAATGGGAGTGGTAGAACCAGGAGGAAGAGTGGGATCAGCAGAGACCTTGGGAACATATGCATTTCCCACGAGTTTGTATCCCGTCAGGGATAGGATAGTGGAGGAGTAGAAGTCAGTGGAAATAGGGTCATGAAGATCAAATTCATCCTCCAAGGGAACCTTGAAGTGACGGAAAACAGAAGTCAAAGCAAAGCCATAAGGTAAAGAACTGGCTTTGAACTTCTTTTGACATTCACAAATGTGGCGGCAAAAGAGGTACGGCAAATCATAAGATTTATTTTCAAGAAAGCACCAAATTAAAAAGACATCCAAGAAAGAGATAGAATCTCGACCCCCAGCACGGGGCAGAAGGGTATAGGTGAGAAGATGGTGAATAAGTCGTGCCTCAAAGGTTAGGGCAGAAGCCTTGGGCTTTACGGAATATGACAACTCATTGTTGCCGGTGATAAGACGGCAAGCAGTGAGAGGGTCGAACACGTGCCCTTGATTCCAAGAATTAATGTTATATTCAGTAATATCACCACGATGGATATGAAAAATAGAAGAAACAGATTCGGGATTCAGATGAATTTTAATACCACGAACAAATGAGTTAAGGGTGTCTGCACGATGGCCAAAGGTCATATTACAATAAAATTCCTTAACAAGTATGGGATAGCATGGTTGGTTAAGACTGGTAAAGAGATGCCATCCTAAACGTTCCAAAAGAAATCCTAGTCGAAGATTAGCGGATTTAGAAAAAGGAATGGGAAGAATCTTACCAAAAACTACATTCCTGTGAGAGAAGACTTCGTCAAAGCTTTCCTGTTCCTCTTGAGTAGGGAAACGCTTGGCATTGGTTGCCTGAGGAGCAGAGGATGGATCACTTGCAGGGGTCTTCCTTTTAAGCTTGGGAGCCATGATATAAAGGGAAGTTTAGATAGAGAAAGAGAAGAGAGAGAGAAAAGCGAGATGATGAGTCACATGGGAAGGAAGAGATGAAGGAGATGAGGTCTAAGGAGTTCAAGGGAGAGGAGGAAGGAGAAGAGTAAGGGAAAGGATAGAGAAGACAGGAAGGATTTAGGATGGGAAAGAAAGGAAGGAAGAGAGAAAAGAAATCGCTGGAAGAAGAAAAGGTGAAGAAAGAAAAAGAAGGAGGACGCGGTTTATATAGAATTTAGAGAAGCAGTCGACTGAATCGCATAAGCAGTCGACTGAAGATCAAATTAGGGCTCAGAATATTAGGGCTAATAGAGTCTCAGTCGACGCCTTAGTCGACGGAAGTGGGCAGGGATTGAATGTGTAAAAACAGTCGACGCCTCAGTCGACGGAAGTAGGCAGGGATTAAGTGTGCAAAACCAGTCGACGCCACGGACGACTCCTCAGTCGACTGATATAAGCAGAAATAAAGAATCAAAGGAGAAGGAATGGAACCAGTCGACTGTTACGGGATGCCAGTCGACTGCGTTGGATAGAATGACAGAGAAGGAGAATGTGAGTCCAGATATTGAATTTTAAGGCAGATCGCTTAAGCAAGACAAGCCTAATTCTCTTCTAATAACACAAAAACGTTCTTCGGGAAGAGGTTTGGTGAAAATATCAGCCCATTGACGATCGGTGTTGATGAAAACTAGATCAACATCCCCCTTTTGAACATGATCGCGAATAAAATGATGACGAATCTCAATGTGTTTAGTCCTTGAGTGTTGGATAGGATTTTTGGATAAACATATGGCACTAGTATTATCACAATTTATAGGAATATGATCATAATAAAGTCCAAAATCTTCTAATTGTTGTTTCATATAAAGTGTTTGAGCACAACAACTGCCAGCAGCTATATATTCGGCTTCGGCCGTGGATAGAGCTACCGAATTTTGTTTCTTACTAAACCATGAGACAAGCGAGTGTCCTAAGAAATGACATGTGCCACTAGTACTTTTACGATCAATTTTACAACCGGCAAAATCCTATTCCGAAAAACATGTTAATTCAAAAGAAGTATTTTTAGGATACCAAAGACCTAAGTCTATAGTACCTAGAAGATAACGAAAAATACGTTTAACCGCAATGACATGTGATTCCTTGGGTGAAGCTTGAAATCTAGCACAGAGGCATATGCTAAACATGATATCCGGTCTACTTGCTGTGAGATATAGACTACCAATCATTCCCCCGAAAAGCTTACAATCTACCGGCTTGCCGGTTTCGTCTTTATCAAGTTTTAAAGTAGAACTCATAGGGGTTTGAAAAACTTTTCTTCCTTCCAATCCAAATCTTTTTAAAAGATCTTTAATATACTTGGATTGATTTATGAAAATGCCATCTTTATGTTACTTTATTTGAAGTCCAAGAAAGAAGTTTAGCTCCCCCATCAAACTCATTTCAAATTCATTTTGCATACATGATGCAAATTCTTCACACATCTTCTCATTTGTAGCTCCAAAGATAATATCATCCACGTAAATTTGAACAAGCAAGATATCTTCATTTGAGGTTTTAACAAAAAGAGTAGTATCAATTTTTCCTCGATTAAAACCAAGATCAATAAGATATTTACTTAATCTATCATACCAAGCACGTGGAGCTTGTTTTAAACCATACAAAGCTTTTGTTAGCTTAAAGACATGATCGGGAAGATGTGGGTTTTCAAAACCAGGGGGTTGTTGTAGACACCCCAATTTGACCAAACTATTAAACTTAGGGGGATTTACCTCTGGAGATCAATGATGAATATGTCTCGACAAAATCAAGACTCTTACAAGCAATCTGACTCTCTTCCTAGAAGAATCTCGGTTCAAAATCACCATTTTCAGCCAAAAGACGAAAATTCTCATCTACTCGTCACCTTATAGACCATGAGTTTTGAACACGTATAGGAATACGGCAATGTTCTCGGAGCATCTTAAAATCATTTTCAAAAAGAGAGTAATTCAGCATGAACCCTGAAAGAAAAAGTCAACAGTTGACCCAGTGAAAAGTCAACGGGTCAAAAGGGAGTCAATCGTAAAATTTTCGAATTTCAAGATGAAAAGTCCTGGTAATTGTTCATTGGGTCTCCCTTATGCTAGAAGTGATTTTTTAGAATTTTTAAATGAAAGGAATCATGGTGAAATTGAAAGGCTTTTAAGAAGAATCGTGCAGAAAATCGAAATTTTGCCTTCGGAGGGAGAGTTGACTTTTTTTCCTTAAGGATTTTGATTTTCTAGATATTTTTATTGAATCCAAATGGGGGGTATTTCCTTAATTACATTTAATGTCTTAATTTTCCTTAATTAAACGACATTTAATTTTCCTTAATTTTCCTTAATTAAACGACATTTACTTAAATGACATGAAATGAAATTAAGGTGCTGAATTGCTGTGAATAGTGCTGGATTGCTGTGCAGCGGCACTCAAAGTGCCCGAACGGCAGTCAGTGAATGCCGCTGCGGCACTCACTGAATGCCGTCCGGCATTCAGAGAGTGCCGCGCGGCACTCAGAGAGTGCCGTTTCATCTCATCGAGTGCCGGCCTGGGCTAATTTGCATTTTTAAGTCAAAATTCTTTTTCAATCTTTGATCAAATGAATGCACCAAACGATGCCCTTTTTTGTGTACGTGTTTACTACTCCTAGGTCATGCAAACCATGCTCCCACCATCCCTAATTGACCTATCTACCCTTATCTTAGCCCCTAAGATAATGAAAGTGTATAAAAAGCCCCATTTTCTCTCATTTTGAGAGGGGGAGACTTGAATCTTAAGAGAGAGACTTGAATCTAAAAGAGAGAGGCTGATTTTTGAAGATAGAGTTTGTTCTTAGAGAAATATAGAGAGAGAAACCCCAAGACCCCATAGAAATCTTACCCAATTCATCCAAATTCCTCAAATCTCCATTGAAGAACCTTGAAGCTTCAAGGAAGAAGAATAAGAGTATTGCTTGTAAGGATTGGATCTCTCTAAATTAATCAAATCCTGAGAAGATCTAGAGGTTAAATCCTTATCCCTATACTTATTATATATAATTCAATCACAATTCATAGATCTAGGACTTTTACACATTTTCAAAACCTCTCTTCCCACCTCATTTCATCACACACCACATAGAATTGTGATTGAATTCCTACTTGCTTTCATTGATTTGGATCTAAATAAGAGCCTTAGGTTTAAAATAAAACTAGTTTGTGAAGGGATCTTCATTTGGTTTTCTTCAATTAAACTTTGATTCTATTTCTCTTTGTCTCTATTTTCCTTTTGAGATCCATGAGATCTTTAATATCTCATTGGATCCTCTTGAGTTTGATCCTCTAGTCCCCTATGATCCTATGATTTATATGGAGTCTAAGGTTGATCATGGTCATATCTACCCATAGTTGGTGAGATACAAGTCTTAACTTATGGCTAGGGGATCTCACTATGAATCTTATGGAATTCACTCCATGTTCCATAGAGGTTTATGTAAATCATAGTCTCATTTAATCTCCAAGGACCATTAACTTGAGAGGAGAATAAGTTGACTCTATATTCTTCCATGATCATGTACTTGAGAGAAGAATTGGATGTAGATTTTCATAGTCTATATTTGAAATAAGTAAGACCTTAGGATTTTCTTGATAGATCTCCAACTATGAGATCTATGATAAGAATCCATCAAGGTTAAATCTATAAACATTATCCTATAACATTAATTTGTCCCAACAATCACAACCATGCTTGATTCTAGTCCTTTGTAGGATCATGGATCAAGTTGGTTTTAAGGTATGAACATTAATTCAATATTGGTGCAGTGAATCCTTAAACCCTTTGTGATCAATGATTTTTCATAAAATCATGGTCCATTGGAATGGGATGAGACCAATTGGAGGGTGTTCATAACTCATATGAGTACCTCTGTGATTGTTATTTTGATAAGATCCCATACTTAGGATGGTTTGGGCTTATAATTTCCAAATAAGCAATTCTCTGTCCAAAATTTCAGAACAGCAAACCGGTTTTAAAATTGATGGATCAGAACTCTAACCAAGTTTTCATGACCTTTAATAATTGTTTCTAAGAACCTTAATGTGTTAGGAGGATTCCCTAAAAAGAATGAAACAATTCGGATTTGTTTGCTATTTTTAAAAAATCATACAAGATCTCTGGACAGAGAGTTGCAAAATCCTGAGTGAGGTCTAGTATTTTCAGTATTCCCGGAGATCTAACCGTTGAAACCTAGATTTTCTTTTTGGGTTAGAAACTAGACTCATAGAGGCATGACATATCCAAAAATCATTAAGATCCAACCGTTGGAAATATTTTATTCCTATTTTTGAATGTCTGGTCTGCTCTCTGTAAATCACAAAAAACTGTTACTGTTTTTGTCTAATCATATTTATTTCAACTCAAATAGTCTCCTAATGGCTTAGGACTCAAACCATGATTTGAATAATGATAATTTAGATTAAACCCAGAGGCTTAGGGATCCAAATTAGTGAATAAATTCATGTCCCATTCTTGTTCATATTTATGCATTCATTCATACATGTTAATATCCATAAGTAGGACTTATCTCTTCTCTAAGATGTATCTAATTGAACATGACTTAGGATTTACTTATTTATGATATTATATCTTGTCTAAGGCATGTGTACTAACCTTTGTTTTGTAGCGCATTTGAGGTACAATTCCTCAACTCTTCTCTAGTTTAATTTCATTCTTTGATTTATATTGATTTTCGACTCCATGTGCGACACTTTAGACTAGGTCTTGCCTTATGTGTTTATATGTGATAGAGACCTTTTAGGATTTCTATTGTCACATGCATTGCACGTTTAATATTCGCGGCCGGATCCCGGGTATGTTTTCTAGTTCTCTATTGCATATCATGTTGCTTGCTACTTGAATTACGTGGCTTATGAATGATATTTTGCCGTTAGCAATTTTACACCATTTCCAACATGCTTGTGTTATGTATACCTATATATGTATTAATTGAGGGCATGCTTAGATTAATAATTTGATTAAAAAGGATGTTGAGTAGAGGCCTATCGTGAGATAGGATGAAAGGGGGTGTTTTAGTCCGTCGGGCTCCTTCCCCTTTCATTCCATAATCCCCGGACCCAGTTTATCTTTGGTTTCGCAAAAGATCAGTTTGCTTTAAAATGGTTTCTTAATTTTTCCTTTTAAAAAAATTAAGTGGCGACTCATTTGTTTTAAGAAATTGATTTAAAAGAAAAGCTGTGGGTAAAAGAAAGAAAAACCGTGCGATATCCACAATCTGGCGACTCTGCTGGGGATCGAACCCAGAATCTCTGGTTTCGCAGACCAGAATTTCTGATTTTGGGTTCACTCGAGGATTAGACTTGAAAGCATCCTTTTTAATCAAATTAATTAATTTTTGTGTGCCCGTTGCATTGCACTTGCATGTTTCGCCAGTCGATTGCATGGAACTATGACCTTGGAGGCTCGGGGTAACCCGGTCGGTCAAGTCATCATGGGACCGTGTGATCACCCTTGATCTCGTACCATGTTTTGGTATATGAAGCATCCTATCAGGTGTGTGTCAAGGGTCCCTTATTTGACCAAAACCCAGCTTTTGCATAGTAGTTTCTATAGAACCTTTCAATCTTAGGGAATCAACTCTTGATTAGGATTATATGCTAGGAAGTTTGTATGCCCGAAAGGGATTACTTGAGATGATGACGATACTTGCTTGATGAAAGATGTATAATCTTTTAATCACCTTTTAGCAATTTCTCCTCATGTTCCACGACATTTGGAGAACATGTCGAACCTTGATTATAAGATTATACTTCTTATATCATGTTAGCTAAGCATCATTGACCTTGTATGCATCCGAATTCATGGAAAGTACGATGATAATCCAATCATGTGATCCTCTTGTCCAAAGAGTTTTAAGTCCATCTTTGAAAGAAAACAGATTTTACTATCTTTTCCCCAAGGTTTTCGATCACCCTTTCGAAAAAAAAAATAATAATAAAATCTTTGGAGTTCACCTTTTTTTTTTTATAAAAAAAACTCCAAATTAATTACCTTTGTTAAGGTATATTTTCACATGATCATTTTCGAAGGAAAACTCTAAAAATCTTGGGAATTGTTTTTAAAGAAATGCTTTTCAAATGAATTTCAAAGCAAAAATTCAATCCAGTCATTTTTGTTGAGGAATGTTTAACATCCTCATTTTCAAAAGAACTCTCGAGAATTGTTTTCAAAAGATTTTATCATCCAAGAAATGCTTTCCAAATAAATTTCAAAAAAATATATGTATACCCAATCATTGAAGGGGTAATGAGGATCACAAGTAAAAGGAGAAATCAGCGCACTTGACATGAATAAGGATTTTATGTGCTTATGTGCCTATGTGTTAGAATTAGGATTTTCTTTTCTTTGGCATATAGAATAGGCACACACACACACTTGCATTTCATCCGTGTGCCATGTGTGCGGTGCTTGCATTTAGCCACATTGAATCATCAAAGCATGAACATTTTGTCATTTCATGCATGTGTAGCATACAAATTGACAACATCTTCTCTCCAATCAAGATCAAAATAGTTCTTCAAAATTCCTTGACTTCTGAAAATCGATTCTGCCTGCGGCCCTTTCTTTTTTTTGTCACGAACCTGTAGAAAGAATGGGACAACCAGATCCCCTAATGAGGACACTTCTAACCTTCTTGGGTTCGTCTTCTTAATTTTAGGAGAACATGAACCATCATCTTGAGATTGATCTGCCAATGGCCCTGAGAACTTTGGAGGAAAGAGTAAACAAGCTGCAAGACGCTGTTGAGCAACAAGATTCGAGGGTGAAGGAATTGGAAAAGGTAATGCTTGAGTTCATTCAATTGTTGAAAAATCAGATGGCCAACAATGAGGTGAAAATAGATCAATTGGAAAAGAGAATAATGGATCGCCTAGAGAAGCAACAATGCCCATGTCCAAACCCACCCATGCATCAATGCCCATATCCAAATCTAACCATGCACCCAAGCCCAATCAATCACCAGAGCTCATATCTGGTCAATCACAAAATCCCGCAGTCATACTTGACCAATCTGCAAGGCCCACATCCAATCTCAAGCTCATATCCAAGCCTGACCCCATCCAGCCAAAAAGCTAATCCAAGCCAACATCCCAACTCAAGAAATCCTAGCCTAACCCCATATCCAAACCTAAAAGTTGGCTCAAGCTCAAAGTCGAATCCAAAATCAAGCCAAACCCGCAAGCGAAGAATTTTCACCAACCTTGGCATGCCATTATCCATGGCCCTTGGTCACCTCATCAAGAGTGGTCACCTCAATCTCTTGGACCCAAGGCCACCATCAAATCCCTTACCTCGCAAATATGACCCATCATTATACTGCGCCTACCACCAGACCCCTGGCCACATGACCAATTATTTCATAAAACTCCGCCATGATATCCAAGATCTCATTGAGCAGAAAATGATCACTCCTTCGTTAAACCCACTGAGTAACATTTGGCATGACTTGCAATCCTTTCAATCCCAGCAATCACTGAGCACTCTCAAGGGATTTGTTGCCTCCACGAGTTCGCAAAAACTAATTAGCCCCGACCCAATCAATAAAATCGAAAAAGGCATTGACAAAATTGGGTATGAGTCAGAGGAGGGCTGTTCTGCTAAAGAGTGGGACATAGACATGGATGATGTTTCCACACATATGCTAAAGGAGAGTGTTGAGCCCGAAGGGTCAAATGATGCTAGTGAGGTGATAGTATTTGGGAATACTGCTGCTAAAGCAAATGTGGATGCTTTTGGAAATATAATAAATTGAAGATCATCTACGACACTCCAATTGAGACCAAAGTCGAGTCTAGTCCAGTTTGTAATCGACTCATGTCTAAGTTGGAGTCAAATGTCGAGTCCAGTCGAGTCTTCTAGTTAGTCTATTATCGAGTTTATTGTCAAGTCTTCATCAAGTCAATCGAGTCGAGTGATGTAATCTTCCTTCTATCCTAGTTGAATAAAATGTCATTTTGCTTAAATAAATGTGCATAGTCGTGAATGGATGGATCGTTAAGCCCAAAAAAAAAAATCACTTTTTCAAATAATCATGGAAAGTGCTTTGTTAATAAATCGTTGCATTGAAAAGGATCCCCAAGTGATCAAAGAAAATCTGTGCCAAATCCAAAGGGGAACAGAGAATTGATTAGCTTTACTTTAAGAATTTAAAGATGCTCTTGCTCAAATCTTGAAAAGACGGAATTTCTTGAAGCTTGCTCACCATCCCTTTTCTCAAATACCAAGCCTTAAAGATGAGCCCAACCAGTCCAAAGCCATAAATTTAGTCCTTGATGGTAGCCAGATATTTTAAATGAACTTTGTCTTCCAAAAAAAAAAAGGGAAGGAGGGAAAAGAAAAAAAAGAAAAAAAAAAGAAAAAAAAAAAGAAGAAAAAAAGAGCTCGCTAGGATGAAAACCCGAAAGGGCGCCTGGGCAAAAGTTAGAGCACAAAATAAAAAAGAGAAGAAGAAAAAAGAGCTCGCTAGGATGAAAACCCGAAAGGGCGCCTAGGCAAAAGTTAGAGCAAAAATAAGATGCGTCTTGAATTCAAAATCCGAATCCTAGCCAGTCAAAATCATGAAGAGAATATGAGATAGTGAGGTAGAGAAAAGAAAAGAAAGAAAAAAAAAGAGAATAAATAAGATTGAGAATTCTTGAGCACTTCAAAGTATATCATTGGTACATGAAGGCTTTGTGTTGTTCTCAACAAAGAAAAGAGATTGGAAATGAAAAGAGAAATTTGAAAGTATCAATTAGTCTCAAAATTTTGTGAGAGGCTCAATAAGTGAGTCTAAAATAATGCAAAGATATCTTTGAGGAAAATAAAGAGTGATCTGGAGGGCTGAAATTGCTTTATGAGTATGATAGGGAATGATTAAAACATGTTGTATTATGAGAGTTGTAAATATTAATTGGCTAGTGAAAAGGTGAGAAGAATCAACCGCCAAAAAAAAAAAAAAAAAAAAAAAAAAAAAAAAGAAAAGAAAAGAAAAGAGGAAAAGAAAAAAAAAAGAAAACAAAAAAAAGAAAAAAAAAAAAGATGCATAAAAGGGAGAAGTAGTTCATGTTCTCATCATCCTGTTCAAAAGCTACCACAAGGAAACTGTTTTAGAAAATCTGCCCAAGAAAGAGCATCCATTGGACCCATATGGAAACATGGCTCGAAAAGCCCACAAATTCTTGAAGCCTTATTCTTTCAATACCTCCAGAGTTAATGAACTACGTTTTTGACCTGATTCCCACTCGGGGATACGTAGGCAGCCTACTCGGTTCGGTCATCACCCTCGCCATCTCATGGCATCTTTCTTTCAGGCCTTAGCCGAACTACTTTGGACCTGATTCCCGTTTAGGGATAAGTAGGCGAACCTTCCAAGGTTCTCGGTCCATAACCATCCCTAAACCATGAGCATCACCCTTTGTGCCTTTGGTTTCCTTTCTTCAGACTAGGGGCAAACTTGCGTAAGTTTTCCCGAAACCACATCTATATCGCCAAACCAGGGGCAAACTTCGTTTGCTGAACACCTCATTTAATCCCAAAAGCAATGCCTCCGAGTCCTACTCAAACTAGGGGCAAACTTCGTTTGCCAAAATCCCTCTATGTCAGAGAAAAGTTCTTGAGTAATCGAGTTTGTTTTGAATGGATTGAAATAGATTGTCTTTTATTCTCTAAGCTAAAGCACTAATCTGAAGTACACTCTGGATAGGCAAAGAATCAGCTAACTCAAAAAGAGAACCTTCAAAGTTTAGATTTATCGGAAAAATACTAACATTGTAAGATGATGAACAAATGAAAGGTAAGATGATACATTGTTCAAGATGAAAGCACATTGATTCATAATAATACAGAGTTTGAGTCAGTCGCTTGTGTAATCACTTCGCCAAGATTGTCCCCCCTTGATTAGTCAATAATGGTCTCAATTGTGTGGGTTTAAGATGATGAATAAAGATTTGAAGAGTCTCCATGAGTATCCCAAGAGCAATGCAAGCAGGATTTTTAAACACTATCATAACACAATGCTAAAGCAGAAATATGAAGGGTCCAAGACTAGGGGCATAGGTGGCTTCCCTCTTTTTTTAAAAAAAAATAAAAATAAATAAATAATAATAATAATAATAATAATAGTAATAATAATAATAAAATAAAAATCATCATTTTACTTATTTCAAGGGTCCGCAGACGCAGGAAAGCATTTTCTCCAAAGCCCACTTTCGTGGCAATTATCTTCGAAAGCCCATTCATACGGCACCCTCTCATCCAAAACCCACTTTTGTGGTGACCACCATTATAAGCCCACTTTTGTGGCGACCTCATCATAAGCCCATTCATATGGCATCCTCTCATCAAAAGCCCACTTTCATGGTGACCACCATTATAAGCCCACTTTTGTGGCGACCCCATCATAAGCCCATTCACATGGCACTCTTTCATCGAAAGCCTACTTTCAGGGCAACTCTCGTTATAAGCCCATTTATGTGGCAGTTTCATCCATGAAAGCCCACCCCGGTGGCACTCTTTTAGCCAAGCCAACGCTCATGGCAAGTTCATGCACATAAGCCCACTTTGTGACAAACATACCTCATAAGCCCACTTCTGTGGCAAATCCATCCAAATGAGCTCATTTCAGTGTCAAAGCTCCTCGTCAGTCCAGCACAAGTCATTAGCATCATCATTATCATCATCATCATCTTTATTAATTAATCAAGTACTTGAGCCTTATTCGGCTCCTTTGATTCGTTGAGTCTTTATGACTTCGATTTTGCAAAAGTTCAAAATTCTTCAAGTCCGCGTGACTCCGTGTTTGTAAAATATGAATTTTTGAGTCCGTAGGAATTCGTGTGTGTAAAATATTGAATTCTTGAGTCTGCGTGACTCCATTTGTGTAGAATATGATTCTTGAGTCTGCGTGACTCCGTTAATATAAAAGAATGAGTTCTTGAGCCCGCGTGATTTCATATATGTAAGATATGATTTTTTTTAGTCCGCGTGAATCTGTGTGTGTAAAATTTTGAGTTCTTGAGTCCGCGTGACTCCGTGTTTGTGGATAAGAATGTTTCGAGTTCGCGTGACTCCGTATTTGTAAAAATAGATTTTTGAGTTCGCATGACTCCGTTTTTTTTTTTTTTTTTAAAAAAATGATGAATTTTTGAGTCCATGTGACTCCGTGTTTGTGAAATGTGAATTTTTAAGATCATATGGCTCCCCTTTTGTAAAATGTGAATTCTTTAAATCAGTGTGACTCCCCTTTTGAAATAGAAAATGTTTTGAGTCGAATTGACTCCCTATTCGGAGATAGAAATTCGTTCGAGTCTTATTGACTCATGATTTTTGGAAATAAGAAATTCTTTAAGTCCGATTGATTCCTGATTTGTTGAAATAGAATTCGTTTTGAGTCTGATTTGACTCCTGGTTTTGTGAAATTGAATTTGTTTCGAATTCAACTAACTCCTGATTTTAGAATTCGAATAGAATTAAGTTTGACTGACTTCTCGATTTTGGGAATTGAATTGAATTGAGTCTAATTGACTCCCGATTTTATGGAATTGAGTTTGTTTCGAATCCAATTGACTCCTATTTTTTAGAAATTTGAAATTCTTTGAGTCTAATTGACTCCCGGTTTTGTGAAATTGAATTTGCTTTGAGTCCAATTGACTCCTGTTTTTAGAAATTTGAAATTCTTTAAGTATGATTGATTCCTGATTTTAGAAAATTGAATTTATTTGAATCTGATTGACTAAATGATTTTAGAAGGTGAATTTATTTGAAATGAGTTTGATTGACTCCTGATAAGTGGAATTTGAATTCGAAATTGAGTCAAAGTGACTCTTGATTGGGCAAATTTTTTTATTTGAGTCTGATTGACTCCTGATTTTAAAAGAATGAATTGAATTGAGTTTAGTTGATTTTAAGAAACTAAGTTTATTTGAGTCTGATTGACTCATAATTTTAAAAGAATGAATTGAATTGAGTTTGGTTGATTTTAAGAATCTAAGTTGAATTGAGTCTGATTGACTCTTGATTGTAGAAAAATTGAATAAATTGGAGTTTGATTAACTTCGGACTTCTGAAAATTGATTTGATTAGGAGTCTAATTGACTCCATTTTTTGGAAAATTGAATAAATTGGAGTCTGCTTGACTCCGGACTCTTGAAAATTGATTTGATTAGGAGTTTGATTTACTCCGGATTTTGAGAATTAGAGTAAATTGGAGTCTGATTGACTCCGGGCCTTTGAAAATTGATTTGATTAAGAGTCTATTTGACTCCTGATTTTGGAAAATTGAATAAACGGGAGTTTGGTTGAATCTAAGCTGATTTGAGTCTGATTGACTCCTGGTTTTAGAAGAAAGAATTGACTCGAGTCCGAAAGGCTCCGATTTTGAGAAGATGAGTTGATTTCGAGTTTGAATGACTCCGAAATTTTGGAAATTGATTTGGTTCGAGCTTGATTGGCTCCAATTCTTTGGAAATTTGTTAAATTAGAACCTGATTAACTCCGATTTTGGAAAATTAAATAAATTGGAGTAAGTTTGAAGTTTAATCTGATTAAGAGTCTGATTGATTCCGGGATTTGCGGAAGCATGTATTCAACCGAAGTCTAATTGACTCCGAACTTTGAAACCTGATTTGACTTAAGCCTGATTGGCTCCAATTCTTTGAAAATTGATTCGATTTGAGCCTGATTGGCTCTGATTCTTTAAAAGTTGATTTGACTTGAGCCTAATTGGCTCCGATTCTTTAAAAATTTGATTTGATTCGAGCCTGATTGGCTCTGATTCCTTGAAAATAGATTTGAATTGAGCCTGATTTACTCCGAATTTTGAGAATTAGAGTAAATTGGAGTCTGATTGACTCCGGGCCTTTGAAAATTGATTTGATTAAGAGTCTATTTGACTCCTGATTTTGGAAAATTGAATAAATGGGAGTTTGGTTGAATCTAAGCTGATTTGAGTCTGATTGACTCCTGGTTTTAGAAGAAAGAATTGACTCGAGTCCAGAAGGCTCCGATTTTGAGAAGATGAGTTGATTCGAGCCTGATTGGCTCTGACTCTTTGAAAGTTGGTTTAATTTGAGCCTGATTGGCTCCAATTCTTTGAAAATTGATTCAAATTGAGCCTGATCGGCTCTGATTCTTTGAAAATTGATTCGAATTGAGCCTGATTGGCTCTGATTCTTTGAAAATTGATTTGGTTTGAGCCCGATTGGCTCCGGAACTTTGAAGTTGATTTGACTTGAGCCTGATTGGCTCCGATTCTTTGAAAATAGATTTGAATTGAGCCTAATTGGTTTCAACTCTTTGGAATTTGATTTGATATGAGAGTCTTGTTTGATTCTGGAACTTTGAAAATTGATTTGGTTCGACTCCAGGTTAGAAGAAATTCAGCCGACTTTAATATGATTGATCTTCGATTTCGGAAATTAAAAGCAAATATGAATCCAAGTGTTTCCAGGTTTAGGAAAGTTAATTCGAAATTTAATCAGCTCCTGAAAGTTAGGAATTATGAATTGAACCAAGTCAACTTTGATTTTACTTGGTGAGGCAGTAAATTTGCATCTCATCTTTCAGCGTGCTACCTGATTCGGCTTAGCCGATCAAGTGATTTTGGAAGATTATGGAGCGTAAGGCATGAAGCGGCTCAATCTTTCAGCGTGCTACCTGATTCGGCTTAGCCGATCAGATGATTTTGGAAGATTATGGAGCGTAAGGCATGAAGCGGCTCAATCTTTTAGCGTGCTACCTGATTCGGCTTAGCCGATCAGATGATTTTGGAAGATTATGGAACGTAAGGCATGAAGCGGCTCAATCTTTCAGCGTGCTACCTGATTCGGCTTAGCCGATCAGATGATTTTGGAAGATTATAGAGCGTAAGGCATGAAGCGGTTCAATCTTTCAGCATGCTACCTGATTCGGCTTAGCCGATCAGATGATTTTGGAAGATTATGGAGCGTAAGGCATGAAGCGGCTCAATCTTTCAGCGTGCTACCTGATTCGACTTAGTCGATCAGATGATTTTGGAAGATTATGGAGCGTAAGGCATGGAGCGGCTCAATCTTTCAGCGTGCTACCTGATTCGGCTTAGCCGATCAGATGATTTTGGAAGATTATGGAGTGTAAGGCATGAAGCGGCTCAGTCTTCCAGCGTGCTACCTGACTTGGCTATGGAGTGTAAGGCGCAAGGCGCATCTCAGTCAATCAGACGATTCTCAAAACACATATGAAATGTATATACATCAATCATGATGTTCCTAGAGCAGGACGGTATCATAATAGGATAATTCAATGTATAGGGTGCATTTCTGATAATAGGAAAAGTAACGTGACTCGGGATCATCACGTTTGGGAGTATAAGATATAAGATTGCATGAGCATGTACATCACGATAAGATAAGAGCATTCATCCATGTGATTATTTGCATTTGTGTGTTATCCCTTACCCGAACTACGTCCTGGTCTGATTCCCGTTGGGATACGTAGGCAGCTCACCATTGAGCACGACCAGCACCGACCGTCTCTGCAAATGTTTTTGCAACGCGTTTTGTTTTTACCTAAGTTCAATAGCCCGGTCAAAGGCTTGTCTTCACACAGGCTTCGACATTCACTTGTGATACGCGTTGCTTCACAAGCTCTGCCGAAGAGGGGCAAACTGTAGACACCCCAATTTGACCAAACTATTAAACTTAGGGGGATTTACCTCTGGAGATCAATGATGAATATGTCTCGACGAAATCAAGACTCTTACAAGCAATCTGACTCTCTTCCTAGAAGAATCTCGGTTCAAAATCACCATTTTCAGCCAAAAGACCAAAATTCTCATCTACTCGTCACCTTATAGACCATGAGTTTTGAACACGTATAGGAATACGGCAATGTTCTCGGAGCATCTTAAAATCATTTTCAAAAAGAGAGTAATTCAGCATGAACCCTGAAAGGAAAAGTCAACAGTTGACCCAGTGAAAAGTCAACGGGTGTAGACACCCCAATTTTGACCGGCCGTCGAATTTAGGAGAGCGTCACCTCCACGTCCAATGATGACAATGACCGAAAAATCCGAAGTATTCCAAGCTCTTCAGAAAGTTCTCCAAAACGCGATAAAATTTCACAGAAAGAGGGAAATACCAGGTATTTAGGAGAATTCAGATATAAAACACAACTTTTGGAAAGGATCTTCAAAAATAATTTGTTTCAAAAAGAGAAAAGACCTAAAAGGGGAACCTTAGCCAGAAACGGCACATGGAAGACTGCCGCGGCACTCCCTGAGTGCCGCGCGGCAGTCAGAGAATGTCGTTCCGGCGTTCACCGAATGCCGCCACAGATTTCTGACTGTCGTTCGCTTTTAAAGTCTGTATTTTGCAGAGCAATACGTATGCGCATGCGAATAAGAACAAAAACTGATAAAGTAAGACTGACAAAAATGCGACAAACAATTAATTGTCACGGCAGTTGGTAAGAGACGCGCGACAGTCATAGAGTGCCGCAACGGCAGTCATGAAATGCCGCAGCGGCACTCACGGACTGCCACGGCAGTATCTGGACTGCCGCGCTGGACAGCAGTCTGCATAATTTCAGAAAGTACACATTGTACCAACAAATGAGAGAATTACACCTGTTTTTTTGCTCCAAAATTCACCAAAAATACCTGGTAATTTTGCTTATAAAAGAGAAGGGATCTTCCTAAAAGAGGGGGGACCAAGAAGAACACCAAGAAATATATTGGGAGAGAGAGCACATATACTTCCATTACACCAACATTTTTAGAGAGAAAAGAGAGTGTTTAGAGAATTAGAGAGAAGAGCTTGGAAGATCTTCAAAGAAAAGAAAACTTTGAGGATAATTTGGAGGTGATCCTCTAACCATAGATTATTGGCTTATTCTTTCTTCTCTTAAAATCTCTAATCCTAAAATCTTGCACTATTTTCTTTGTTTATCAAGTAAACTTAGGAGTTTCTTTTGTTTCCATATTACTTTCTTCCATTTTCTTGTTTATATTCTTCTCTTGAAGGTCTTGGAGATCTTCAATATCTCTTTTGATCTCTTGAGCATGATCTTTTGAATCCCATGTAGGCTTGTGCTTCACATAGGAGTCAAAGTTTGATCACCATTTCATAAGAGGATCCAAGTCCATACTCATGATTTGGATCTTCTAAACTTGATGTCTTGAGGAATCCCTTCTATATTCCTTTAAGGACTCATGAGTCATAGTCATGTCTCCCTCTCCAATGACCATCAAATGGTAGGAGAATGTAGTTTTGAGTCTAAACCCATCTCCATGGTATAGTTTCCTCATCTTATAGATTTCATGAAGTCTATCCATATTTCATTTGAATCTATGAAGAATAAAGGTTTGTAGTCTCTAATGGCCATCAAATGGTAGGAGAAGTGGTTTGGTTCAACTCAACTTCATGGTTTAATAGTTGGAGTTACCAAATAAAAGTTGAACTAGCAAAATAAAAACAGTGAATCCTCAAACTGTTTTTGATCAAAGATTTTTAGTTCGAAATCTAACCGTTGAAATCAAGTGAAACCAACGGGAAAGTGTCAATAACACGATATTCTACCACTGTAATTTTTGTTTTAAGGTGGTTTCATGTTTAGGATGGTTTGATCATGAGTTTTGTGACACGAATATAATCTGTCCAGAATTTCAGAATAGTTTCAGAACAGTGACACTCTTTTGAAACAATTAAATCAGAGTTCTAATAAAGTGTTTGTGACTCCAAATAATTTTTTCTATGAAGTTTAATGTGTTAGGAAGTCACCCTAAAAAGAACAAAGCAATTCGGAATTTTTTACTATTTTTAATAAATCGTGCAAGAATTCTGGACAGAAGGTTGTAAAGTGCTGAGTGATGTCTAGTATTTTTCATATTCTTGGAGATCCAACCGTTGAAACTTTGATTTTCTTTTTGATTTGAAAACTAGACTCACAGAGGCATATCGAGTCTAAAAATCATTAAGATCAAACCACGGGAGCCATGCCTTTTATTTCTTTGAAGTTCGGGTCTGCTCTCTGGAATTTTCAGAGTTTTGTTACAATTTATACTTACTTAGCAAATAAAGGTCCAAATGACCCTTTCTTGACCAAGGGTTCATACCATATCTCAATAATGATTAATTAGACTTAAATCTCAAAGCTAAATGATTCAAATCAATGAATAAATTCATAGTTAATAGCCTATTCTTGTTCATATTCATGAATTCATGTACATTAATGCTTATAATTAGAATTAGTAATTGGATAAAATTGGATTTCATTGCTTGCTAGGTATAAGCTAGAGAATTAGGATTGATTGCTTGATATCATGTTATTATTATGTGAAGCATGTGGACTAACCCTTTGTTTTGTAGCGCTATCAAGGTATGATTTCTAGGACTCCTCTCTAGTTTATCCTAATTTCTTGATTTTATTGATCTTTCGACCTCATGCGCAATACCTTAGAATTAGGATTTGCCTTATGTGTATATGTGATTAGAGACCTCTTTTTAGGATTTTCTTTTGTTCGCATGCATTGCACGTTTATTATCGCTGCTGGATCCCGGGTAAGTTCACTTGTTCTCTATTGCATATCATATCGCTTGTTACCTGAATTATGTGGCTTTTGAATGATATTTTGTCAATTGCAATTTTACACCCTTTGGACATGCTTTTGTGATGTATGTATATATGTATTAGTTGAGGGCATGCTTAGATTAATAAATTTGATTAAAAGGATGTCGAGTAGAGGCCTATCGCAAGATAGGATGAGAGAGGGTGTTTTAGTCCGATGGGCTCCTTCCTCTCTCATTCCATAATCCCCGGACCTAGTTAATCTCTGGTTTCTAAAAAATCAGTTTGCTTCTAAAATGGTTTCTTAATTTTCCTTTTAAAAATTAAGTGGCGACTCATCTTGTTTTTTGAATTTGATTTTGAAAAGCTGTGGGTAAGTCAACCTGCGATATCCACAATCTGGCGACTCTGCTGGGGATCGAACCCAGAATCTCTGGTTTCGCAGACCAGAATTCTGATTTTGGGTTCACTTGAGGATTAGACTTGAAAAACATCCTTTTAATCGAATTTATTAATCTTTGTATGCCTGTTGCATTTCACTTGCATGTCTATCCAGTCGATTGCACGGAACTATGACCTTGAAGGCTCGGGGCAACCCGGTCGGTCAAGTCATCATGGGACTGTGTGATCACCCTTGATCTCGTACCATGATTTGGTATATGAAGCATCCTATCGGGTGTGTGTCAAGGGTCCCTTATTTGACCAAAACCCGGCCTTTGCATGGTAGTTTCCATAGAACCTCTCAAAATTAGGAATTCAATTCTTGATTAGGATTTATGTGTTAGGATGTTTTGAATGCCCGTAGGGGATTACTTGAGATGATGACGATACTTGCTTGATAAAAGATGTATAATCTTGTAATCACCTTTTAGCAATTTCTCCTCATGTTCCACGACATTTGGAGAACATGCCGAACCTTGATTATAAGATTACACTTCTTATATCACGTTAGCTAAGCATCATTAACCTTGTATGTATCCAAACCCATGAAAAGTACGATGATGATCTTATCACATGATCCTTCTACCCTGATAATTTTAAAATCAGCCTTCGAAGAATAAGATTTCCGCGGCCTTTATTCAAAACCGCTCTTTCAAAGGACTTGGGGGATTTCAAAATCAAGATTTCGAAAAATTCATGCTTTTCAAAAACAGAAATTTTTGACCCAATCACCTTATTATCCAAAATTCTTGAAAAAAGCTTTTCTAAAGTTGCTTCCCAAAAATGGATTTCAAGAATCCCCAAAATTTTTTCAAAACTTCGAAGGATGGGAAAAGAGGGCCACAATGAATGGAGAAGTCATCATACTTGACATGGGTAAGGATTTTATGTGCTTATGTGTTAGGATTAGGATTTCTTCTTCTTTTTGGCATATAGAATAGGCACACACGCACACATGCATCGCATCCGCATAGCATATAAGAATGAAGTTGTAATAAAAAGGTTTTAAAGGAAAATTTTCAAAATTTGTTGTAGGAGCAAAAATAGCAAATCAAGCGTGGTTTAGGGATCCTACGGCAAGGTTAGTAAGAAGAGGATACACTGACATGGCCGAAGAAAGAAACGATGAAGAGATGACCGGATTGAGGGTACTAGTGGAACAGCAAGCAGAACAGATGAGAAGACAGGCCGAGAACATGAACCGCATGATGGGAATGATAGAGGAGCTGAATCGCCGACCGCCGCCGCATGTAATTCCACCTATTATAGACCCGCCTTTGGGAGGAGGAGACGGAGATTGGTTCGACGATCAAGAGGCACATTGGAATGATGCACTAAGAGCCAACAGGGACAGAGAGAAAGATGACAAAGGAGAAGCTGTTGACCGAGAAGATAGAAAAGTTGGAAAGGGTAATGCGCAAGGCTCAGGGAGTGGATACCTATCTGATGGAACTAGAAGGATTGTATGACGGAGTCCACGAAACGCTGCCGGCTGGTTTCAAAATGCCAGTTTTCGATAAGTTTGATGGCACAGGCAATCCCCACAGTCATGTCCGAATGTGCATAGGAGCTTTTCAGCCTAGTGGACTGAGCACTACCATGATGGCTGTCCTATTTCAACAAACCTTAACAGGAGCTGCTCTGTCATGGTATCTTACACTTGAGCCAAGCAAAACCAGAGTATGGGAAGAAGTGATTAAGGCATTTGTGGCACAATACGAGTACAATCAGGATTTGGATGTTACTGTCCGAGATTTGGAAACGACCAGGCAGGGGAACAAAGAATCATTCGCCGAGTATTTGAGTCGATGGAGAGGAAAGGCAGCTAAAATGGTACAAAGGCCGCCTGAGAAAGACCAGATCCGAATGCTAATGAAAAATCTGCAACCAGTTTATCAAGAAAAGATGAGATTTCAGTCAATTAACACCTTTGCTGAGGTATTCGATGTAGGGACGAGAATCGAAGATGCAATTCAAGAAGGAACAATCAAGAAGGAGGAGCCACAGAACCGATATCGAAGGCCCAGTTATGGATCAAATGGAGGGCACTCGGGGGGTCACTCTGGCCACACCGATGTCAATGCACTTAGCGAGCCGGAGAAAAAATTCGATATCACCAGAAACCATCCAAGAGGAGGGGAGGATAAGCCACTGAGGAAGTTTTCAGACTTGGGAGTATCATTATCAACCGCCCTCGACAGGCTGTTAGCAAAAGGGCATCTCCGTCAGCTAGAACCTCGACCCCCACCGAGTCCACTCCCACCACACTTCAAGGGAGATCTCTACTACAAGTATCATCAAAAAAAGGGCCACTCGACGGATTGGTGCATGAGATTAAGGCACGAAATCCAGGACCTCATTGACAACAAAGTGATATCCGAGCCACCTGTCAAAGCCCCCAATGTCACCAAGAATCCTCTGCCGAACCATCGTGCTGTGCCACCGCCGCGGGGTCTTTATTTCTTAGGGGTAGAAGAAGCGGCATTCGATCCATCCAAGCTAATCACAAAGATCGGAGAACCAAAGAAGTTCTATCAGTTGCCAGAAAATTTGGGGATCTGCATGCTTGGAAGCCAGCCAGGGATATGGGAAAACGAAGTGACGAGGCAGTCAGATTGGTGGGTCCAAGAAAGCAATGATCGGAACATAGGCCGGGTAGGGGAGGATGATCTATGGTATCAAAGCGACGAAGAGGCAAAAGAGGGCTCAAAGACCGTTTCAGAAGCCGACAACATTTGGGCAAAAGAAGAGATCGACCATTTGACTCGATCTGGTAGGCACTTCAAGCCGTATGAATTAGAGGAAGATCACCCGGGGAGAGAGCTGGAGAAAGGAAAAGGAAAAATGAACGAGGAAGAAGAGATGGAGGAAATCACCAAGACAGGAGGACCGGAAGAATGCTTTATTACGGGCCTGGGAGGAGAGCACAAGAAGGAGTGGGTTTTTGAGTCTAGTGATAGGTTCCCCCCACACCCAGAGTCTGTAATGGCCCAAATGAGGCGTCTTTCAATTTCTATGTATGTTGTAATCACTCCAAAGAAAATCAATGAAAGTATGACTGATTCTGCCTACTCGAACGCGCTTAATGAATGTGATGAATGTGATGATCATGAAATACCTATTGAATTGCAAAAACTAATTGAAAAAGAAAAAGAATCCGCATGTAAAATCATTGAGGACACCCTAACAATTAATCTTGGAAATGAGAACAATCCTCAAAATGTCTTCATCGGCTCTACACTTAGCAATAAAGAAAGTAAAGAACTAATCAGTCTATTAAATGAATTCAAAGATGTTTTTGCATGGTCTTACAATGATATGCCAGGTATCGATCCAAAAATAGTCCAACACCACATCCCCCTCTTTCCCAATTCAAAGCCCATAAAACAAAAATTGAGGCGAATGAGACCAGAATGGTCAAAGTAAAAGAAGAGGTTGAAAAGCAATTAAGAGCTGGATTCTTGATGGTCACCGAGTATCCCGAGTGGATTGCCAACATTCTGCCTGTCCCAAAGAAGGATGGTCGTGTTAGGGTTTGCGTGGATTTTTGGGATTTGAACAAAGCAAGCCCTAAAGACGATTTCCCATTACCCCACATCGACGTGTTGATTGATAACACTGCGGGACATGAACTTCTATCTTTCATGGATGGGTTCTCCGGGTATAATCAAATCCTTATGGCTCCCGAGGATAGAGAGAAAACCATGTTCATCACTCCGTGGGGGACATATTGCTATAGGGTCATGCCATTCGGACTCAAGAATGCAGGCGCAACCTATCAGAGGGCTGCCACCACTTTACTGCACGACATGATCCACAAAGAGGTAGAGGTGTATGTGGACGATATGATTGTGAAATCCAAGGAGAGGAGACGGCACCTAGAGGCTTTGAGAAAGTTCTTTGGGAGATTGAAGGAGTTCAAGATGAGGCTGAACCCACAGAAATGCACGTTCGGAGTCACTACTGGCAAACTGTTAGGATTTCTCATTACCCAAAGGGGAATAGAAGTGGACCCTACCAAAATAAAGGCCTTAACCGAGATGAACCCACCAAGAAATGAGAAAGAACTGAGAGGGTTCCTGGGTAGAATACAATTTATAAGTCGTTTCATCTCAAAGCTCACCATGACCTGCGACCCGCTGTTCAAGCTACTCAGAAAGGGAGAGAGATTCAATTGGGACACCCCGTGTCAACAAGCCTTCGACAAAATCAAAACCTACCTCCAGAACCCACCTGTCTTGTCGCCACCTTCGCCTGGGAGACCTTTGTTACTTTATCTCTCTGTATCCGAAGATTCAATGGGATGTATGCTGGCCCAAGAAGGAGAAGAAGGGCACGTGGAGAAGGCCATTTACTACTTAAGCAAGAGAATGGTAGGATATGAGTTAAAGTATTCACCCTTGGAGAAGGCCTGTTGGGCCTTGGTTTGGTGTACCCGTCGTCTCCGCCACTACATGCTAGCCTTCCCTGTAATCCTGATATCCCGAATGGACCCATTAAAATACCTGTTCGAAAAACCCGTCTTGACCAGTAGGATTTCCCGTTGGACCATGATGCTGGCTGAGTTCGACATCAGATATGTCACCGCCAAGTCCGTAAAAGGAAGGGCTGTCGCTGAGTTTTTAGCCGACCTCGCTGTAGAATCTGAGGACAAGGGAGACTTCAAGTTCCCAGATGAAGGAATAATGGAGGTTAAGAAGGATTTGTGGAAGATGTACTTCGATGGAGCAGCCAACCAAATGGGTTACGGAGTTGGAATCATTCTCGTAGCACCAGACGGGGTCCCCACCCCATTAGCCGTCAAACTCAAGTATAACTCAACCAACAATACCACGGAGTACGAAGCATGCATAATTGGGATGGAAGCGGCCTTGGCTTTGAAAGTCGGACGGATTGATGTCTTCGGAGATTCTAACTTGATCATATCCCAGGTCCGAGGAGATTGAAGGGTAAAACATGAGAAATTGAGACCTTACCATGACTATCTGGAAAGCCTGAAAGCGCAATTCTGAAAGATTTCCTTTTACTACCTCCCTCGTGAAGAAAATCAACTAGCCGACTCTTTGGCTACCTTAGCCTCGATGATCCAAATCCCTTCCAAAATTGCCATGATCCCGCTGTCCATAGAAGTAAGGAATCAACTGTCATTCGAAATGATCGCAGCCATAGAAAGAGAAGGTGAAGTGCCTTGGTATGTGGACGTGTGGAAGTTCATTAAAGAAGGAGAATACCCCGAAGGAGCCTCAGAAAAGGACAAGAAGGCGATACGACGATTTGCTGCTCAATTTGTGATCTACGCGGATAAACTGTGGAAGAAGTCCTACACCGGGTATAATTTGGAGTGTTTATATAGAAGGGAAGCTAAGAGAGTGATGGAAGAAATACATGAGGGAGTATGCGTGCCCCACATGAACAGGCACATGCTGGCGAAGAAGATCATTCGACAAGGGTACTATTGGACGACCTTGGACAAAGACTGTTGTGAATATGTTAGAAGGTGTCACAAGTGTCAGATTCATGCAAATCTGATGCACACCCCACCGTCGCAGCTCTATAGCATGACTACCCCTTGGCCATTTTCTGTATGGGGGATTGATATCATCGGTGAGATAGTTCCAAAGGCTTCCAATGGGCACCGGTATATAATCGTGGCGATCGATTATTTTACAAAATGGGTAGAAGCGGCCTCATATGCGACTTTGAAAGCCAAAGATGTGGTGAGTTTCATTGAGAAGAACATAATCTGCAGATACGGAGTCCCGAACGAGTTTATCTCCGATCATGGCAGTCATTTCCAGGGGGAAGTCATCCCGCTCTTAGAAAAGTATAAGATCACTCGCCATCAGTCATCCCCGTATAGGCCCCAGACGAATGGAGCAGTAGAGGCAGCAAATAAGAATGTTAAAGCAATCTTGGGGAAGACGACAGATACATATAAGGATTGGCATGAGAAGCTGCCATTTGCTTTATGGGGGTATCGAACGTCAGTAAGGACTTCAACGGGTGCTACGCCATACTCGCTGGTCTACGAAATGGAAGCAGTCCTTCCAGTCGAGGTAGAAATACCCTCTCTCAGAGTCTTAACAGAATGTGAAGTGACAGAATCAGAATGGATACAGGGAAGGTATGAGGAATTGATGCTGCTCGATGAAAAGAGGCTGACCGCGATAAACCATACTCGGGGGTACCAGAAGAGAATAGCTCGTGCTTTCAACAAAAAGGTCCGCCCAAGGAAGCTTACTAAGGGTGACCTGGTCCTCAAAGAACTGAAGGTGCCTGTTTATGACCCCAGAGGAAAGTTCAAACCCAACTGGGTCGGGCCATACATCATTAAGACCCTCCTTTCCGGAGGGGCGGCCTATCTCATGGACCTGGACGGGGTTGAATTTAAATAGCCGATTAACCTCGATCGCCTCAAGAAATACTTTGCTTGAAACCATTTCTTTCGAAGCCTCCTACCTTGATGAACTACGCTTGACCTGATTCCCGCTAGGGGATACGTAGGCAACCAACTTGGTTCGGTCATTTCAAAAAAAAAAAAAAAAGAGAGAAAAAACGGTGCTAAACTAGGGGCAAACTAGCGTTTTCCCAAAGCCGCTTCAAAGCCTTAAACCAGGGGCAAACTTCGTTTGCTAAGCCGAAGAACCCAGATACAAAACCCTCCCTTGGATCATCTGGCTATCGAGATAAGTACTATAAAAAAGCAAATGAAAATTCATAGAAGGATTAAAGTTTAAAGCAAAGAAGCAAAGTAAAGAGCCAAGTTAAGACATTAAAAGGATAATTCTTCATAAAAAGATTAGTCGAAAGGGTGGACACTTTAGATTTAGCATGACAACACTTCTTGAAAAGGAAAAATAAGAAAAAAATCACATTCAAAAGCGCAAACAAAGGGTAGGCAGGGTCTGTCAGAAGAGTTTCGTAAAATGTCAGGCATTTTCCCTGTTTTCGTCTACTTTATTATGCATGTGTCTGTCAAGCTCGCCTCGCAGCCAAGGTTTGGATCTCTAGAAGATACTCAGTAGTAGGCACAGTCAGAGCAGGAATCCTCGGGAACGGAGCAGCCATTCTGCTGGGCCAAGCCTCCATGAAAGCCTTCACGATAGAAGGACGCAAAGGGAACCCCCTGGTGAAATCAGCAGTCACAGATTCTGTGACATCTTGCAAAAGTCCGAACTGACGGACGACTCGGTCAGGAATGTAGAAAGTCGTAGCGTGCAAACCCGGTAGCCAGATGCCAGGTCGCCCTAGGAGGCGTACAGCAACAGAGCGATGAATCCACGACGGACAAACCCAGCAGATGTCACTAGGAGAAAGACCCTGAAGCCAATCAAGCCACGCGTCGGCGGACTGAAACAAGCTGTGAATCTCCATGCGATCATAAGGAAGTGACCCACGGAGATGGGAAGCATGAATGAAGAGTTCCAAACGCTCCATGAGCCAAACCTGCAAGACAAAAGGTGCTCCAGCAGATAACATGACCCCAGTGGCATGAGCATGGCCCAATCCAATCAGAGTTTCACCAAGGACTAGCATAACAGCACTCTTCATCTCCCGCAAACCGCAGGCGATGGGTATGAGAGTGTCCGAAGATGACCGAAAGAGGAAGTAAGAGAGCATAGCAATCGACAAGGCACTACGTCGAATGATCTGATACTCACCATTGTAAGGGTCCCCTATGGGAGCGTAAACAGAAGAAAGGCGCTCAAAGTCGATTTGCCTGTCATGAACAAAAGAGCCCGCCGCATTCCGAGACGTGTGGAGAAGGCTGGCTAAGTCCCGAACATACCCGGCCTGAATCTGAGGAACCATCAATTCAGCAGAAGGATCCGTGTGGAGAATGGCGCTAAACTCCTCAAATAGGGGGCAAATCTCCTGAGAGCCGAAACGAAAGACATTGAGAGCAGGATCCCAACATTGGACGGCGGCACGAAGTAGACCCTCATTTAGATTCATTTGTTGGAAAGAGAAGAGATCGTTTAGTCTGAAGCACTCAAAATTGAGCTTATCGATGCCGGAGAGAGTATCCATCCATGGGAAGAGGATTTGAGAACTAATGGGGGCCATTTGAAGGGGAAATGAGGAGAAATGAGAAGTGTTTTGCGGAACTTTGAGAATGAAGGGATATAAATAGAAGAATAAGGCTGTCTACCTACCCGCGGCACTTGATAAAGTGCAGCGGCACTCGATGAAGTGCCGCGCGGCAGTCAGTGAATGCCGTTGCGGCATTTACGGACTGCCGTAACGGCTCTCACTGAGTGCCACGGAGACCTAACCAAGTGCCGTTCTGAGTTTTTTTATTGGCCAGAATCTGTTTGTAACACGATCAGCCCACCTGCAAACAGAAAACTAATTGAGAAGCAATAAAAACGTGCGCATCATGCAGCACGTACAAATACATTCATTCATTCATTCATTCATTTCATTTATTTTCAAAAGATAAAAGAAGCAAGAGCATTCAAAATAAAGTCGGGACCAAGCCATGGTCCCACATACGGCAAGAGTTGGACCAAGCTATGGTCACACATACGGTGAGTAAGCAAAGAAAACATAAATGTGCAAAGCACCTATCCTACCAACTATAAGGAAGCAACCATCAAAATAAAGCATATGTGTATATATATACAGTCATCCACCAAAATAAAAAATCCTCTCAAAAGAAAACAAAAAAATATATAAGCAGGATCAGCTCCGACTCCGACCCCGGCCGCGAGCCTGACAAGTCGTGCGCCTAAGAGGCTCCTCCTCTGACTCAGTCCCGCTGCCTCCACCACTCTCTCCACGCCCGCTGCCTCGGCCTCTGCCACCGCTAGTGCCCTCGCCAACGCCTCCGCTCCGGGGGCATCGCTGAGGGAGATGCCGAACTGCTGAAGCCGATGCTGGAGCTGTCCCACCTGCTGAGACAGGACTCTGTTCTCCTCCATCTGGAAGAGAGGGGATGAGTCCAGAAAAATGTTGAAAAGACATTTGGAATACTAAGAACATGGAAAGGGTAGAAGATCATACCTGGGCCCTCAACTGAACCGCGGCAGTCGCCCGAGCTCCCTCAGCCTGAAAGCAAGAGCCAGGAGTAAAGATCAGTAAAAAGAGATACAATCCCGGTCAAAAGTAGGGGTGGGGATAAATTTCTCACCATCCACTCCCGCCCGAGAACCCACTGTCGCACGCTATGGGCATACGCTAGGCCCTCCTCAGCATAAGCACGCGGGACGATGTCATAATGTAAAGGTATGGTGGGAGCACCATGTGAAAGTCGAGGAATCGTCGTCGAGTGGGGCTCTCCGAATGAGACGGTCGACATAGTCCAGTCCCACTCGGGCAAGGCAGGAGCCCGAACCGCGGCAGGAACAGGCTGCAAGCAAAAGAAATGAAGCATGGGTAAAGAATAAAAAGAAAATTCGCATAAATAATAAAGGAATCGTTTACTCACCCGAGTCACTTCCATCAGAGGGAAGTTCAGCATCATCTTGGCGGCACGGAAAGCCGCATATCCTGACGTGTCGTCCAAAAAACCGTGGATACCGAAGCCGGCTCGAGCAGCCGTGAGATCGCCGCCTGAAGCGTGTCTGTGGCCCTCATAGAGACGGGAGGAGGGAATGGCACAAAGAACTCGGGGGCCGCTATCGACTGCCGGGTCACTCTCTCTCCCAAATACCATGCCATACCCTCTGACCCACCATCAAGAAGTCGCCTCGTCGGGTCATACCCGGCCGACTCTCGCAACCCCACCCTAGCCTCAGGCAAGACCCTGAGCCATGGCTGCCAGTGCACGTGCCCCTCTCTCAGGTTCGTCAGGAAGTTCCTGAACGAAACAAAATCATGAGCCCCGGTCTTCCTCCCAACCCTGTCCTTCGCCCATTTCAGCCCCTGGGGCATGATAAGGGCGTCAGCATCACGTGTCTGAGGAGACATCATGCGAAGATACTCGTGGGACCAAATCTGCGATACAAAGAGAGAAGAAAGAAGATTAGTCTCATATTTAAAAGGGGGAAGAAAGAAATATGATAATGAGCAATATAGGAAAAAGAATACCACCCACGCTCTCCAATACCCACCAGTAGCAGCCGACCTGTCCCGGGAAATGACGCTCATATGCCGGTACAAAATAGCCAACCCTGTACCAACCCAGTCGTACTCGGCAACCTGGTCCAGGCGCTCCAACGACGCAACCAAGGAAGCGGAAATCCGGTCCCCCTTGGTGCTCAACAAGGAGCACCCCAGCACATACATCAAGAAACCTCGGGCCATCTGCTCGTCCGTAAAGCCGGGTTTCCCCCGAAAATTATCCATGAACCATCGAGCTGTGACCAAGGCCTCCTCCGGGACCACCCCTAGCAAGGGCTCCATCTGATCCCACTCCTGGTCTGTAAGGTGCCGCAGGGGCTCTCCTCCGAATGGAATCCCCGTGATCATGCTGAAGTCCAGGGGGGTCATCGTCATCTCCCCAAAATCGAAGTGGAAGGTACTCGTGGTATCTGCTGCTTAGCCAGCGCATGTATCTGCTGTAGATCGTTGGAGCTCTTCGTCAAAAGTTTGATGAAGTCTCCAAACCCTGCTGCGTCCACTAGAGCCCTCACGGTCGGGCTCAGATCTGTGTACCACTCGTGGCCGTGGGCGAGGCTGCCATGCCCCTTCAGCACCTTCGGCTGCAGCTGCAAGAAAAGAATAGAAAGTTTTGTTGTTAGGGAATGGATAAGGAAGAGCGCAACAACAGTAAATAAATAATAAATAAAGGAATAGAAAACCCAAAAGGATTCATAAGGGATTTCACAAGCAAGGCACTTGTTTGCGTTCAAGAAGAAATGAATAAAAGAAAAACATTCAATATTCTAGCAAGGTTTCGAAAAGAAAAGAAAAGAGGAAAAGTAGTTTGTCCGCATTTCTGAAATACATGCATATATGAATCCAAGGGAAGTAGTATATGATCACAAGCATTCAAGAGCCAAGTTTGAACAATAAAAGGGCGCTTAGAACACCCGAGAAAATTCACAAGTATAATAAGTAAAAGGGGAATGTTCAGGATTTCATTCAAATGGCATCACATTCGTAAACCCTAAGAGGAACAGAAAAGAATTGAGAAAAGCCAAAAATCTTTTAAAGTTAAAAAGGAAATAAAAGAACCGATACAGTTGGGACACCCGAAAATCCAATGAACGAGGGAGAATAATAAGTTTTGATTCGTCAAGCATGAAGTTCATAATAACAAAATAAATAAAACTTCTTTACAAATAAAGCATCAGAGACGCACAAGGGCGCCACGAGCATGTCATGCAGAACAGGGTATCTAAGAGTGGTGACAATTCTAGGTTACATTCACAAGGAGGAGGATATACGAGAAAGAAATACGAGAAATAAGAAAAGAGAAGCGTTTACCTCGCGCTTAAACGCGCGGGCCGATAAATGCTCATCAGGATCCCTCAGTAGAAGCGTGGCATCTGGGTGATGAGTGGCAGTATATCTGGCTTTCTTCTTGCGTCCTGAACCACTCGCCATAATCTGTCAAAAGAAAAGAGAGAATTCGAGCGTTAGATTCATGAAAATTTTAGAAAAACAAGAAAATAAACGAGATTAATCAAGTTTTGATCGAGTAGAACGAACCTGATAAGCCCCTGGTAGATCAATCCAAGCTAGGAAAGAAAAAAGAAAAAATTTCTCCAGAGAGATCTCAAGATGAAGAGAGTGAGAGAATGAGAGAAAGGGACGAAAACCCCGGCGGTTTAAGCCACTGCCCCTCAAACGCGGCACTCATTTTTCCCTGCGCGGCAGTCAGTCAATTGCCGTGCGGCACTCGCCGAGTGCCGCGCGGCAGTCACGGACTGCCGCGGAAAACCGCGTGTGCCGCGATTAAGGCGGTTCAAAAATATTTACTTTCCCCCCAAAAATTCAAATCAAGTCCTGAAAATTGAATTTAAGGCCCCAAAAATTGCCCTCATTGCGCTTTTGGACCTCAGGGTCGTTTCTTAGGTACACATTGACTACAAATTTTGGAATTTTAAAAATGTTTGAGCCCGTGGGCCCCCAATTTTTGAAAATTGGAGATGTTTGAGCCCGTGGGCTCCCGATTTATGAAAATTAAAATATTTGAGCCCGTGGGCTCCCAATTTTGAAAATCGCAGTACTTGAGCCCGCGGGCCCCGACTCTTGAAAAATTGAAAATATTTGAGCCCGTGGGCCCAGATTTATATTCCCGGTTTTCGCAACGGACTTGCGTCAACCCCCGTTTTTGAGGATATAACGGACTTATATTCCCGGTTTTCGCAACGGACTTGCGTCAACCCCCATTTTTGAGGATATAACGGACTTATATTCCCGATTTTCGCAACGGACTTGCGTCAACCCCCGTTTTTGAGAATATAACGGACTTATATTCCCGGTTTTCGCAACGGACTTGCGTTGACCTTCGTTTTTTTGAGGATATAACGGACTTACATTCCCGATTTTCGTAACGGACTTGCGTCAACCCCCGTTTTTGAGGATGTAACGGACTTATATTCCCGGTTTTTGCAACGGACTTGCGTTGACCTTCGTTTTTGAGAATATAACGGACTTATATTCCCGGTTTTTGCAACGGACTTGCGTCAACCCCCGTTTTTGAGGATATAACAGACTTATATTCCCGGTTTTCACAACGGACTTGCGTCAACCCCCGTTTTTGAGGATATAACGGACTTATATTCCCGGTTTTCGAAACGGACTTGCGTTGACCTTCGTGATCAAATCAAAAGCACTCTCATGACTCTTGTGACAGATTCTCGCATAGATAATCTTCCCTGACTAACACGCCACGAAATGCGCGTTATACATAGGGAAAATGTGATAAGCATGACATTTACATAACCAGGTTAATTCAGACAGCACCGTTGCATAGCACGTGCATCACGACAGGATAGGTGCATCCATCCGTGTGACTATTTGCGTCTGTGAATGTCCAACCCATGCCTGAACTACGCTTTGGTCTGATTCCTGACAGGGATACGTAGGCAGCTCATCATGGAGCACGACCAATTAGAATTCTGCTGCACGCCCTTTTTTTGCAACGCATTTTGTTTTTGCCTAAATTCGACAGTCAGGTCAAAGGCTTGTCTTCACACAGGCTTTGACATTCACTTATGGGACGCGTTGCTCCACAAGCTCTGTCAAAGAGGGGCAAACTGTAGACACCCCAATTTTGACCGGCCGTCGAATTTAGGAGAGCGTCACCTCCACGTCCAATGATGACAATGACCGAAAAATCCGAAGTATTCCAAGCTCTTCAGAAAGTTCTCCAAAACGCGATAAAATTTCACAGAAAGAGGGAAATACTAGGTATTTAGGAGAATTCAGATATAAAACACAACTTTTGGAAAGGATCTTCAAAAATAATTTGTTTCAAAAAGAGAAAAGACCTAAAAGGGGAAACTTAGCCAGAAACGGCACACGGAAGACTGCCGTGGCACTCCCTGAGTGCCGCGCAACAGTCAGAGAATGCCGTTCCGGCGTTCACCGAATGCCGCCACAGATTTCTGAATGTCGTTCGCTTTTAAAGTCTGTATTTTGCAGAGCAATACGTATGCGCATGCAAATAAGAACAAAAACTGATAAAGTAAGACTGACAAAAACGCGACAAACAATTAATTGTCACGGCAGTTGGTGAGAGCCGCGCGACAGTCATAGAGTGCCGCAACGGCAGTCATGAAATGCCGCAGCGGCACTCACGGACTGCCGCGGCAGTATCTGGACTGCCGCGCTGGACAGCAGTCTGCATAATTTCAGAAAGTACACATTGTACCAACAAATGAGAGAATTACACCTGTTTTTTTGCTCCGAAATTCACCAAAAATACCTGGTAATTTTGCTTATAAAAGAGAAGGGATCTTCCTAAAAGAGGGGGGACCAAGAAGAACACCAAGAAATATATTGGGAGAGAGAGCACATATACTTCCATTACACCAACATTTTTAGAGAGAAAAGAGAGTGTTTAGAGAATTAGAGAGAAGAGCTTGGAAGATCTTCAAAGAAAAGAAAACTTTGAGGATAATTTGGAGGTGATCCTCTAACCATAGATTATTGGCTTATTCTTTCTTCTCTTAAAATCTCTAATCCTAAAATCTTGCACTATTTTCTTTGTTTATCAAGTAAACTTAGGAGTTTCTTTTGTTTCCATATTACTTTCTTCCATTTTCTTGTTTATATTCTTCTCTTGAAGGTCTTGGAGATTTTCAATATCTCTTTTGATCTCTTGAGCATGATCTTTTGAATCCCATGTAGGCTTGTGCTTCACATAGGAGTCAAAGTTTGATCACTATTTCATAAGAGGATCCAAGTCCATACTCATGATTTGGATCTTCTAAACTTGATGTCTTGAGGAATCCCTTCTATATTCCTTTAAGGACTCATGAGTCATAGTCATGTCTCCCTCTCTAATGACCATCAAATGGTAGGAGAATGTAGTTTTGAGTCTAAACCCATCTCCATGGTATAGTTTCCTCATCTTATAGATTTCATGAAGTCTATCCATATTTCATTTGAAATCTATGAAGAATAAAGGTTTGTAGTCTCTAATGGCCATCAAATGGTAGGAGAAGTGGTTTGGTTCAACTCAACTTCATGGTTTAATAGTTGGAGTTACCAAATAAAAGTTGAACTAGCAAAATAAAAACAGTGAATCCTCAAACTGTTTTTGATCTAAGTTTTTTAGTTCGAAATCTAACCGTTGAAATCAATTGAAACCAACGGGAAATTGTCAATAACACGATATTCTACCACTGTAATATTTTTTTTAAGGTGGTTTCATGTTTAGGATGGTTTGATCATGAGTTTTGTGACACGAATATAATCTGTCCAGAATTTCAGAATAGTTTCAGAACAGTGACACTCTTTTGAAACAATTAAATCAGAGTTCTAATAAAGTGTTTGTGACTCCAAATAATATTTTCTATGAAGTTTAATGTGTTAGGAAGTCACCCTAAAAAGAACAAAGCAATTCGGATTTTTTTACTATTTTTAATAAATCGTGCAAGACTTCTGGACAGAAGGTTGTAAAGTGCTGAGTGATGTCTAGTATTTTTCATATTCCCGGAGATCCAACCGTTGAAACTTTGATTTTCTTTTTGATTTGAAAACTAGACTCACAGAGGCATATCGAGTCTAAAAATCATCAAGATCAAACCACGGGAGCCATGCTTTTTATTTCTTTGAAGTTCGGGTCTGCTCTCTGGAATTTTCAGAGTTTTGTTACAATTTATACTTACTTAGCAAATAAAGGTCCAAATGACCCTTTCTTGACCAAGGGTTTATACCATATCTCAATAATGATTAATTAGACTTAAATCTCAAAGCTAAATGATTCAAATCAATGAATAAATTCATAGTTAATAGCCTATTCTTGTTCATATTCATGAATTCATGAACATTAATGCTTATAATTAGAATTAGTAATTGGATAAAATTGGATTTCATTGCTTGCTAGGTATAAGCTAGAGAATTAGGATTGATTGCTTGATATCATGTTATTATTATGTGAAGCATGTGGACTAACCCTTTGTTTTGTAGCGCTATTAAGGTATGATTTCTAGGACTCCTCTCTAGTTTATCCTAATTTCTTAATTTTATTGATCTTTCAACCTCATGCGCAATACCTTAGAATTAGGATTTGCCTTATGTGTATATGTGATTAGAGACCTCTTTTTAGGATTTTCTTTTGTTCGCATGCATTGCACGTTTATTATCGCTGCTGGATCCCGGGTAAGTTCACATGTTCTCTATTGCATATCATATCGCTTGTTACCTGAATTATGTGGCTTTTGAATGATATTTTGTCAATTGCAATTTTACACCCTTTGGACATGCTTTTGTGATGTATGTATATATGTATTAGTTGAGGGCATGCTTAGATTAATAAATTTGATTAAAAGGATGTCGAGTAGAGGCCTATCGCAAGATAGGATGAGAGAGGGTGTTTTAGTCCGATGGGCTCCTTCCTCTCTCATTCCATAATCCCCGGACCTAGTTAATCTCTGGTTTCTAAAAGATCAGTTTGCTTCTAAAATGGTTTCTTAATTTTCCTTTTAAAAATTAAGTGGCGACTCATCTTGTTTTTTGAATTTGATTTTGAAAAGCTGTGGGTAAGTCAACCTGCGATATCCACAACGGGTCAAAAGGGAGTCAATCGTAAAATTTTCGAATTTCAAGATGAAAAGTCCCGGTAATTGTTCATTGGGTCTCCCTTATGCTAGAAATGATTTTTTAGAATTTTTAAATGAAAGGAATCATGGTGAAATTGAAAGGCTTTTAAGAAGAATCGTGCAGAAAATCGAAATTTTGCCTTCGGAGGGAGAGTTGACTTTTTTTCCTTAAGGATTTTGATTTTCTAGATACTTTTATTGAATCCAAATGGGGGGTATTTCCTTAATTACATTTAATGTCTTAAGTAAATACATAAATTAAACGACATTTACTTAAATGACATGAAATGAAATTAAGGAGCTGAATTGCTGTGAATAGTGCTGGATTGCTGTGCAGCGGCACTCAAAGTGCCCGAACGGCAGTCAGTGAATGCCGCTGCGGCACTCACTGAATGTCGTCCGGCATTCAGAGAGTGCCGCGCGGCACTCAGAGAGTGCCGTTTCATCTCATCGAGTGCCGGCCTGGGCTAATTTGCATTTTTAAGTCAAAATTCTTTTTCAATCTTTGATCAAATGAATGCACCAAACGATGCCATTTTTTGTGTACGTGTTTACTACTCCTAGGTCATGCAAACCATGCTCCCACCATCCCTAATTGACCTATCTACCCTTATCTTAGCCCCTAAGATAATGAAAGTGTATAAAAAGCCCCATTTTCTCTCATTTTGAGAGGGGGGAGACTTGAATCTTGAGAGAGAGACTTGAATCTAAAAGAGAGAGGCTGATTTTTGAAGATAGAGTTTGTTCTTAGAGAAATATAGAGAGAGAAACCCCAAGACCCCATAGAAATCTTACCCAATTCATCCAAATTCCTCAAATCTCCATTGAAGAACCTTGAAGCTTCAAGGAAGAAGAAGAAGAGTATTGCTTGTAAGGATTGGATCTCTCTAAATTAATCAAATCCTGAGAAGATCTAGAGGTTAAATCCTTATCCCTATACTTATTATATATAATTCAATCACAATTCATAGATCTAGGACTTTTACACATTTTCAAAACCTCTCTTCCCACCTCATTTCATCACACACCACATAGAATTGTGATTGAATTCCTACTTGCTTTCATTGATTTAGATCTAAATAAGAGCCTTAGGTTTAAAATAAAACTAGTTTGTGAAGGGATCTTCATTTGGTTTTCTTCAATTAAACTTTGATTCTATTTCTCTTTGTCTCTATTTTCCTTTTGAGATCCATGAGATCTTTAATATCTCATTGGATCCTCTTGAGTTTGATCCTCTAGTCCCCTATGATCCTATGATTTATATGGAGTCTAAGGTTGATCATGGTCATATCTACCCATAGTTGGTGAGATACAAGTCTTAACTCATGGCTAGGGGATCTCACTATGAATCTTATGGAATTCACTCCATGTTCCATAGAGGTTTATGTAAATCATAGTCTCATTTAATCTCCAAGGACCATTAACTTGAGAGGAGAATAAGTTGACTCTATATTCTTCCATGATCATGTACTTGAGAGAAGAATTGGATGTAGATTTTCATAGTCTATATTTGAAATAAGTAAGACCTTAGGATTTTCTTGATAGATCTCCAACTATGAGATCTATGATAAGAATCCATCAAGGTTAAATCTATAAACATTATCCTATAACATTAATTTGTCCCAACAATCACAACCATGCTTGATTCTAGTCCTTTGTAGGATCATGGATCAAGTTGGTTTTAAGGTATGGACATTAATTCAATATTGGTGCAGTGAATCCTTAAACCCTTTGTGATCAAAGATTTTTCATAAAATCATGGTCCATTGGAATGGGATGAGACCAATTGGAGGGTGTTCATAACTCATATGAGTACCTCTGTGATTGTTATTTTGATAAGATCCCATACTTAGGATGGTTTGGGCTTATAATTTCCAAATAAGCAATTCTCTGTCCAAAATTTCAGAACAGCAAACCGGTTTTAAAATTGATGGATCAAAACTCTAACCAAGTTTTCATGACCTTTAATAATTATTTCTAAGAACCTTAATGTGTTAGGAGGATTCCCTAAAAAGAATTAAGCAATTCGGATTTGTTTGCTATTTTTAAAAAATCATACAAGATCTCTGGACAGAGAGTTGCAAAATCCTGAGTGAGGTCTAGTATTTTCAGTATTCCCGGAGATCTAACCGTTGAAACCTCGATTTTCGTTTTGGGATAGAAACTAGACTCATAGAGGCATGACATATCCAAAAATCATTAAGATCCAACCGTTGGAAGTATTTTATTCCTATTTTTGAATGTCTGGTCTGCTCTCTGTAAATCACAAAAAACTGGTACTATTTTTGTCTAATCTTATTTATTTCAACTCAAATAGTCTCCTAATGGCTTAGGACTCAAACCATGTTTTGAATAATGATAATTTAGATTAAACCCAGAGGCTTAGGGATCCAAATTAGTGAATAAATTCATGTCCCATTCTTGTTCATATTCATGCATTCATTCATACATGTTAATATCCATAAGTAGGACTTATCTCTTGTCTAAGATGTATCTAATTGAACATGACTTAGGATTTACTTATTTATGATATTATATCTTGTCTAAGGCATGTGTACTAACCTTTGTTTTGTAGCGCATTTGAGGTACAATTCCTCAACTCTTCTCTAGTTTAATTTCATTCTTTGATTTATATTGATTTTCGACTCCATGTGCGACACTTTAGACTAGGTCTTGCCTTATGATGAGAATCAACATGGGCCATTGCAAGATCCATTGCATGTTCCAAATGGGCCAATTACAAGAGCAAGGACCAAAAAGATCAAAGAAGCTTTCAATGGGCTGATTCAAGAAATTTGGGCTGATTTTAGCATTCCTAAGAGTGGCCCAAAGGGAAATGAAGACTATGTCAATTTAATTCATGCATGTGAAGATGTGGACTGAATATAACCTCTAAGATATAGCTATATATGTTTTATAGATAGTAGTTGAGAGTTAGTTCATGTTTTTAAGTGCATTTAATGAGTTAAACTACTTTTTTGTACTAGCCTTTACTAAAAAACGTGAATGCATTATTTCTTATGGTTGGAGGGTTGTTCCAACTACTTGCATTTATTCCTATGGTTGGAGGGATGTTCCAAGCCTATATATATCCTTGCTTATCTTTT